>CM076583.1:75264624-75637236 GCA_034641835.2 Pinus albicaulis
TATATATATATATAATTAAAAGAGGGTATATGAAAATAAAAATAGAATTAAAAAGAAAAGAAGAGAAAAATAGAATAAAATAATAAAAAATGATGATGAAAGAACCACATGAAGAAAAGAAAAAAAAGTGTGAAAGTGATGCAAATTCAAATGCCATTAGAAGAAAAAGCATTTTTGTTTGAAAAATAAAGTAGCATGTTGTATGCAGCTTGTTTTAAATGCCACAACTATGAATCATTGTTTATATCATACAATGTAATCATGGTCAAACATATTTGAATTTATGTTGTTAGATTAGAAAAATAATTTAGCCAAACTGTTTAAACTTGGCTAAAAATTGTTAGGTAGATGAATAAATTGGTCCAATTGTTTAAGCTGGATCAATGATACAAATGGGTAGGTTAGAATTAGATTAGATGATTCTCCTTCCAAAGAAAAAATAAACAAGGGTGCGCACATTTAAATGCACCCTTAGTTAGTAATAATTAAACTTAGTATAGGAAAAATTGGAATAAAAAGGCTTGAAAGTGTATTTATTCATTTTTGGACCATTTGCGCACTTATCCTAAGTATTCACCCTTATTTCATAAAGTTTGAAAAACAGAAAAGGTTGTTTGTTGTGTAGCAGTAAGTGGCGTGTATGATCCAACGCCTAGATCTTCCTTCTTTTGAATCAACAACCCCAAACGCCTTTCGGCACCCCTGCTCTTCCTAACTTTATTGGTGGATGGGGGGTCTGAAAATTGGTTTGGCCCACATATGGCCCCACATTACATGTCAACTCTTCGTCACTGTGCACCCCCCATTCGCATACCGCTTACTACCTCTACCCCCCTCTGAAAACCACCAAACCACCTTCCTTTCCCGCCAACACTCCCCGTACCCTCGCATCCTATCCTTTCATGACACCTGTCTTATCCGTTACTCATTGATATTTCCTGAGATTACCGTTTACGCCTCCTAATGGTCCCACATCCTCAATGGGTGTCCACTGTAACCATAAAAGCCTCAAAATTCACTCATTTTACACCATTTTGGCACATTTTCATTCATCCAAATTATCTTTGCATTCTAAAAATTTCTCTTGCACAGTAAAAGTGTCTCGAAGATGGAGAAAGAGACTAGGACACACTATGAAAGAACCATTACTGTCACCAAATGTAAATTGCCAACGATTTCCCGGTTACTATCCCTCTGTCAGTCTTCTTTTTCCTACCGTGTAATTTTCAAAAACCCCTCCTAAATGAAAAAAAATGGTAATTCAAATAACCCAATGATCCCTCCCACAGTTTATCTCGACCATATCCCTCTAGCTGACAAAGACTAGAAAGTTTTAGAGCCAAAATGTGAATTCGACCTATTCCAATTGCAATATTGGCTCAGAGATAATCACCTAGACCAGAGTGATGAAATTGGACTCTGGGAATCCAATTTTCCCCTTTTTATGTTTCCTCAGACATACCATTTCCATAGATGGAAATCCAACCAGAGAGCTATTGTATCCCATAGTGGGGAGGTTTTTTTAGCCATCTATAAATTATGTTATATCTGACGATGGCTAGATTAGTTGATGGATTTCCAAAAACAATATTTTCATCAAAGTGTATGAGTTTTGGAAATATCACTGTGTACATTATCCCTAAGTTATCCATTTCTCATAAAATCTTCAATCAAAGCCTCTAAGTTGCCCTACTGATACCAAAAGAGACTGTTTCTAAGCCATTTTTCCATCATTTTCTCTTTGAAAAATCCCTCATTTCCCCCTTCCCTTTTTCTTCCAAAAATCCCTTTTTTACCCTTTATTTTCTTCAAAATTCCATTTAAACCATTAAAAACCCCTTTATAATGGTTTAAACCTCATTTTTATACTTATCGGAACCCCTCAGAACCCTTAAAAAACCTCATTTTTTGGCCTTCTTCCGCTCATTTTAGCATAAGGCTTTAAGCGCCTTTCGACTTAAGCCTGAGCCCCTTTTCTGCCATATGACCGGCTCCGCGACCGAGTGCTAATTCCATCGGCTATCACATATCGGCGATCGCAGTCCCTTTGTTCCCAGACGCTTTTCTTTGCCAAAATGCCGATCCTCTGATGGAATCCGGACCATCCATTCCCAAGATCTGACGGCTCTCACATTTCCTTTCTCCGCTTTCTATCGCTCATCGGCACATCACAACTTCCTAGTTCCCTTGTCTCCTGACCCTTTCCCCCCTGCTGATGCGATCCCCCTGGTAAATCTCCATTGTAGATCTCCTAGATCTGATGGCTATCACTGCATCTCCCACCTTTCCATCCCGCCGATGGTTTTCCTTGCTGATAAAATCCCGACCATCGATCTCCCTCAGATTGGACGGTCTGCACTCCATCGCATCGGCGCATCGCACTTTCCCTTCCGCATGTCCATCCTTCGCTGATGAGATCTCCACCATTGATCTGATTCCCTCAGATCCAATGGTCTGTGCTATCTCGCATTATCGTTTTCCTCCGCCCCATTCATTCATTTCGGCCATTCCCCGATATGATCTTAGCCATTGATCCTCCTGATCGGATAGTCAGCGCTTTATCGCCTCATCACCCTTTTCCCCACCCCTCATGCCATTCATTCCATTGTACGATATTGCACTGCATCCTAGGCCATTGATAATCTTGATCCAACGGCCAGCGCTCCTCTACTTTTACCCCGCTCCCTTTCCTCCAATCTAGTCTCCGCCTTTGATCCTCAACATCAAATGGCCCTCGCTTCTCCATTCATCCATTCCCCACCCATATGTTTTACTTTGTGCATTTCCGCTATTCATCTCCACCTTTGATCCATCAGATCTAACGGCCAACGCATTCTCGCTTTTCTCCTCCCGCTCCCGACCATCCCCCTCTACCCACATTTTTTCGAGTTAATCCTCACCGTCCATTCCTCCTAGATCAACAGCTCATGATCACTGCGGAGGCACCCGACCAAAGTGGCCCGTACTCTCCAGTCCCCCAGCAGTTAATCTCCACCGTTGATCTTCTCCACATCCAACGGCCAATATTTCCCCATTCACTATGGAGGCACCCCGTTGGTGAGATCCTTCCGTAGCCCCAGCCCCCCCCACAGTTAATCTTAACCGTTGATTTGTCCCCCCTAGATCCAACGACCCAGAACTTGTCTCACCCTGGCCGACTCCATCTTCTCCCCATGCCTCGGTGTTGTATCACGCGACGTGTTGACCGTCGATCTGCACGTCTCCTTGCAGATCGGACGACCAAGATTGTATCGCGCACAAACTCGTTTAACCCCCCTTCCGTGCATTTTTAATGCGAAATAAGTGGTTTTTCCAGGGTTACATGTAACCTCCAAAGCCATATCACGTTCGTATGGGCCTTTACTGCTTACCACCCTTTGCCAACCTGAAAAGCAGCGGTTTCTCCCAAAACCGCCTTGCCTCTACTCACGCCCAAATTCAAATATTTCCTCTGTTTCTTCCTGGTTTTATTCACAGAACCCTTCCCTGCAATAACCCCTTCCTCTACATCACTCCATAACCCCTCCCGAGCCTCTGTTAGTAGTTTAAACCCACAATGTAGGTTTTCATAAATGTTTTAATGTTTATTTACTGGTTTCATGGTGGTTATTTATAAAAACCATCTCACAGTAAAGGAATAGTGACAGAGGCTGAGGGTGACAATCCTCAAAGGCTTGAAAGCACAGAAAAGGGATAAAAAGGGTAAATCTCCAAGTTTGTGGCCAATGTATCATGATCATTGACTGATCGATGAAAACCCTCCAAACGTGCCAAAGACCTATATACAAGGAAGGGCAGTGAAGATCAGAAGTGCAGAGAAAACTAATGAAGATTGAAGAAAAAAGGATCAAAGGCATAAACAGAAGATTAAAGACTAGTCGAAGCAGATTAAGGATAAAAACACAGCTAAAAGACAGAGGAACGGAATTTTAAAGAAAACAGTAAAGTGATAAAGGCAGCATAATGAGTTATGAATGCCAAAAGCTAAATCGGGCCTTAAGCACACTTTATTGTTTAGATCAGGAAAGCTTAGGCTAAAGCAGCCTCGAACACATCAACATAGAGCAGTTATTTCATCAGAAATATCAACTGACTCCTTTGGCCATTCTTTATCTGAAAATGCAAATCAACAGTTATTACACAAAAGAATATAGTTTAAACTGTCAGGACAGTTATTGTAAAAGATAATGATAAAGCCTTAAAGTCAATATTTTCACTTTTTTTATCCTTATAAAGTAAAGACAGAGTTATTAAAATAGAGAGGTATTTATAGATGTTCCTACCTTATGCCTTGCATGGTTATCAAGGTCAGGAACATATTTACTCTGGCATTAATAACATTTTGAACCCTAGAAGAGTTCCACCTCCTCATTTGCAGCATAAATAATGCACTGGAACTCATTGTAATGGTTGGATTTTGATGACTGATGCTGGAATAATACATAGTCCTTTGAAGCTCTTGAAGAGAAATTGATGTCTTGGAACTCATGCATGTTCTGATTTTCTTGTTGATGGAGAAGGATTGTTTGCAGGATCCATAGGCTTGGTTGATGGTGAAGTTTTCTTTTGTTTATGTTTTCTAGTTTTCCATTATGTTTTCCATCTTGCTATGTTGCAGTAGGACAAAGAATTTAGATTAAGAAATGTTTCTAGTGGCACCTTAAATCTGTTTGTCCTTCACTGCCTTAATGTTTTCTTTTGCTAAGATACATTAGAGAAATAATTTATTGCTCTCTAACAAGTTCTTAGCTTTTCCATTTCTTGGATAATATTAGATCAGTTAGCATCAATTATGATTTATGGTTAGGCCTGCATATTTTTGCCACTGAAATATTCTGTTCTTGGAATCATCTCTTTAAAGTAGCTTTGTCTAGGTTTGTCAAAGGAGTCTGTTTAAAATCATGCTCTTTGCCTTTAATTAGCTAAAATTGTTTTAAGGAAACCTTATGGCTGTAACTTTGGATGTCAGAGTTTTCTCTCCTTCTACGGTTATAGTTACTTGTGTATCTTAAATGTTTTTCTGCTCTAGATGATAAAAGCTCTGAAAGTTGGATAAGTTTCTTACCTTTCTGTGTTTTTATCTGAATGTTTGTCTTGGTTAATTATCTGTTTTCAGTCTAAAATCAAATGTACTAGGTTCTTCTTATGCCTTTGATTCTCTTGCTATTCTTATCAATTTTCCAACTCCCTCAATTTACAAGTATATAAAGGATTCTGTTTCATCCCTTTATTAGTTTTTTGTTCTCAATATTTATGTCCATTTCATAAATCCATCATAACCTTAAAAGATCCACCAACCAAGTAAACTTGCCCTACAAATACTCTTAAACATCATTAATGAACTTATCTGGACCTTATTAGACTCCATTGCCCAATAATTTAATAATATTCCATGTTTTCTATCTAAAATCTATCAAAGTATCATACCCAACCAAAAAAAAATCAACATACCTTGCACTTAACATCTAGCCTAAAATCAACCTCTTAAAAGCATCAAGCTATTTCCTTACAAAAATATTGAGAGATCCCTCTCCGAGACTAGGAGGGCTAGATCCTAGAGATCTAAAGCTTGGTTTGATGTTACCCTTGTCAATTTGTATCTCAATCAATCTAGAAAATTACAGGGAGCTAACATAGTGGCGATCACGGTGGGACACCTGAGTTCATAGTAGCTTGAAAAATTCTTATAGACTCATATACATCCCTAGTTTGACTTAAAAACCAACCCATAGCCAAAGTAGAAACTAATTACTTCATCATCCTAGTAGGATAATGACTTATTTAGGGGATACTCATTGACCTTAAGGCTGCATAAAGAAACTGAAAACCCAAAATTACTCCCAAGATTGATTTTTTTTTTTGGTGGTGGACCATAAAACATTTTACCTTTAGAAAAGCTAAAAATTTCCACCTGGCGACTCCACTAGCCTCCAGTAGGCCTTCCTCATTCCACTAGTCCCATAGGTTGTTCTAGGATTGTGTCAAATTAGTCCTAAACAATTTTTAAGGCCTAGTTATACCTTGTATGAATACAGAGATCTGGCTTCAAGAAGGATCTATACCAGATCACACCGAGACCCAAATCCTCCTACCATTGTTAATAACCCAGAAAATATTTTGTTGAAAAATCCTAAAGCTGGAAACTCACCCACTGTTAGGACCATCCTTAGAGCGAGTTCTACACCAGAACACCTTACAGTTTCACAATACCCTCTGTTTTATTTGCACCATACCAAGAACCTATTTAGTACCAAGTCACAAAGTAGGGTTGACCAAGCTAAATTTGAGCCCATAGATTTGCAGGAATGCCCCAGTAGAGAAGCTTCTCCTTCCACTCCACCTGATTTTCAGCTTCTACATCACTTCAGCCCTTTTTATCTCAAATCTAATCAAAATCAGTCTTCTGGTCCAAGTACCTCAGCGACACCCATCCATACCACCAGTGTGCAAACCAGCTCACTCCATCCTCCTCAACCTCTCACAAATACTACCCTTGTAAATCAACCTTTGTTTCCTTCCCCCCCCATCATGGCAGCTTGGTATGCTCCAATGGCTCTACAACAAACACTATTACCTTTTCCAAATGAATATCAGTCCAAAATCCCTCACTTCGTAGGGACTTAGTCCATTACTGCTCAAAAAAATGTAGATATAATTAATGATGCTTTTGACTATATGGAGATAGAAGAAGAAACCATAAAAATGAGGATTTTTGCTCAGAGCCTAGGGGGAGAACCAAAGAAATGGTTTAAATACTTACCTCCCAACCACATTCCTGATCTCCCTACTCTATACCAAACCTTTGTGAACAAATGGGAAATCAAGAAGAACCCCCTCCAAATTATGTCTGAGTATAACAATCTTAAGAGAAATCCGGGAGAAAGTGTTCATGACTACTCAACTAGGTTTAACAGTGTTTACAACACCCTCCCACCTCACATAAAACCTCCCCAAGGCTTGGCCTTAGAAAATTATCCTCAAGGCTTTGATGTTGATATGGCCTATCAACTAAGGGAGAGAGATTACCTAACTATAGAAGACATGCAAAAGGGGGATGTAAGTGTAGAGGCCAAATTGATTGAGAAAAGGGCTAGGGTGAGATCAGAAAAAGGGGTGACTTATAGAGATGACACAACACCTGCACCCTCCTCTTCCGACACCAAACTTGACTCCATAGTTAGGACAATGGGGAGGATGATGGAAAAATTCAGTTTGAATGAGAGAACACCCCCTAGGGAAAATCAAGCCAATATTCAAAATAGGAATAGGAATCAAAATTTTAGAAGAGACCCTCCTCAAATCAGACAAAGAGAGAGTGACCAACAAATCAGACCCCCTTTCCAAGACAAATATGTAGATGAATAAGAAAGAGAGCCTGAGCAATTGGAAGAAGACCATGTAAATGTCATAGGTTCGGATGATGAGGATAACACATTCCTTACTGAAGAATAACAAAGGGTGTTTTATTCAAAACCAAATGAGAAATCATATGAAGATTCCAAAGACTATAGATTAGGATTTGAGAATGGCATAATGGAAGTCCATAAGCAGTATAACCTTAGGAGCAAAAAGAGTCAAGATATTCCTACAATAGATGAGCCAAACACTGATGTTAGAAAAACCTCTGAACCTATCCCTAAAAAGACAGTAGAAAACAAAAATACTATGGATAAGAAGACTGAAATAAACAAGCAAAAGACTATCCAGCCTAGTAATGACTCAAGCTGCCTTGGTACTTCAAATAGTGGCCCTGAAAAAACCTTACTGTCCAAACCATCAAATCAGAATCAGCAAATTAAAAATGTAGAAAAGTTCATGGCTGATAAAACTAATGTAAATGCAATAAAGACACCTGCGCCTTTCAGTTTTGAGGGGGAGATTTCCAAAATCGGGATCACTATACCCCTCACTGAATTGGTAACCCAAGAGGTATATAGATCCCAGATTTTCAAAGTGTTAAACATAGGAAAGGATACTGATACCTTAAACTTAACTGATGATAAACCAGAACTATTTTTTGGTCCTGAAGTAGAGGGAAGATATCAAGAAGGAGTAGTCCCTCCTTTCTATGTAAGTCTAAACATACATGAAAAAATTCTGCATAATGCTATGCTAGACTCCGGTGCCTCACACAATCTCATGCCAAAGGTTGTGATGGAGAGATTGGGCCTAGAAATCACAAAGCCCTACAAATAATTGTATTCTTTTGATTATAGTAGGGTTAAGTGTCTGGGCATAATCAAGGATTTGTGTGTCAATCTGGCACAAATCCCCGCTAAGAGTCTAGTCATGGAAATAGTTGTGGCTGATATCCCCCCAAAATATGGCATGCTTTTATCTAGGTCATGGGGGGCCAAAATCTAGGGCAGCCTTCAAATGGATATGACCTATGCCACCATCCCAGTCTTCAATCAAACAAGAAGATTATACTGGGAATCCCACATGAAATACATGGTGAGTAACATAGATAGGCCAAATAACACACCAGTTTATTCCATTCACTCAGACCTCAAATCCTTCATCCTGTACAATGAAAATGACATAAGTGAACAAGTGAATGACAATGAGAGAGAACTAAGTCCCCAAAAACAATCAAACCAGCTCTCTAATCAAGAAAATGACTCCCAAAACTCTAGCAGCCCCGAAGTGTTAGGTCTCTGTAATAAGCAAGATTGGCAAAAGTCCGATCACAGAGTTAACATCATTTCAACCAACTTTGGGATTCTAAGATCTAGCCCTCCTGAATCTGGAGAGGGATCTCTCCAATATGTACAAAGATGGATATTGTCTTTGAAGTTTAGGATAATGATATTAGGCTAGTTATGAGGTCCAAGGGTTTGTTTGGTTTTTTCGGATGGTTGAACATAGTTGCTGTCTGAGGCGGAAAGATCTATATGCAAATAGGTTCAAAGGTGAGAAGTTGCAAGCAAAAGAATAAGCTTTGATCAAGAAGAAAGATGATGGCAAGTTTTCAATCCATTGGGCTATGGAGTCGTAAGAGGATTTAATTGAAACATTCAGGTTCAAGAGTGATCTATGGGGCAAGTCATCTATGCCTAATGATCTCTTTAAAGTTTGATTTATGGAATGGAGTGATACAATAAGAAAGGGAAATGACAGATGCAGAACAAAGAGCAGCCCAGGATCTGGTAAGTACTTTGAAACTAGCCAGCCTTTGAATAGGCACTTAAGAGAAACATAGAAGCAAACTAGGATCTGGTAAGTACTTTGAAACTATCCAGCCTTTGATACACTTCTGATAGAAAACATATAAAAACAAAAAAGAAAACACAAAGATAACACAGGATGGTCTAAGATCTGATAAGTACTTTGAAACTAGTCAGCTTTTAACACATCCCAAGGGAAACAATCAAATATTTGAGCAAATAAGAAAGGGACTCAGGGCTAACCTTAATTTCCTCAGTTAATCTTCACACAACATATATTGAAAGTAACATTTAAAAATAACATTCAGCTAAGACAAAAAGATGAGGGAATGCCAGCATCCCTGTACTTAAACTAAATTTAATCATTTTCAAATAACACAGTTGAAAGAAAACATTTAAATAAATATTTCTCAGCCAGAGAAGGTTACTGATATACAGTAGGTCCTAACCCTGTTTAAACTGTTCTTTATAGTGGAAAATGAAACAAATTGAAAACAGAAACAAAATACTAGTTACAGTGAGAATAACATCACCATCAGCATAGACCAGGATCCCATAAATCAGCTTGTATTGATGCTTCAAACCAGTTACAATCTTCAGATCCAATGTTTTAATCCATCTCTCCTCACAACCTAACCTATCTGTTACAAGCAGAGCTCCAAGAGCCAGTGAAACCCTATCTACAATCAAGAGTCTTCAGCTCAGTTACAATTACAATGCTTCAGCAATTACATTAACAACCAACCAATCCAACCCCTCACTCATCTTCTATTGAAGTATTTATAGAAGGATGAGGAGGTGAGATCTGATGAAAAGATCTCAAATGCAATTAATGCAGAATTAACGTCTTCCTGGCCCTTGGAGGCTCGATGAAGAAATCATACAGGTGTTCCACTGCATTAATGGGTTTACACTTATGAAGTAGGCTCGGAGAGAGATTTTGTTGACCAGGCTCTATGTGATGTTAAGGTTACTCTGCAAACATTCTTTCATTAAATTCCTGGAAAAAGTAACTCCTTTGGCTGTTTCGAGGCAGAAATCTGATCTTGTTCAATAAATTCAGCCTCTGATTGAGCTTTTTGAGGCAATAGGTGGCGCTTTAGTTGGTGGGAAGAATCAATTTGCTTCCATCTGTGGCGGTGAAGGGTTTCCTGATGAAACACTTTAGATTTTCCTTTAATCCGTGTCTGAGAGCAGGGATTAGGCGTTTGATAACTCTCTTAGCCTTAATCCCCACTAATCTGCTATTCCGGATCATCTCTGGTCTTCAATCTTTGATACCCTTTTTCTGCATTTATTTTCATGGTTTCTTCGTTGTGCAAGACTGGGCAGACAGGAAAAGGCATCAATGCCGGTGGAAACATTGAAGGGATGTGGAAATTAACTCTGTAAGTGATTTCCTTGGAGAAATCGGAACGTAGAGGATCGTCACCCTCGTGGACCGAAATTTCCATTAAAAACACGAACAAATGACCTTAACCCTGCAAAATATAAAAAACATGTAAAAAAAATCCAATTTATAGGCCAATCTGCTTTGGGGAATGTGAGGAGGAACGCAGGCCGTTGGATGGCATCATCCAACGGCTGAGATTAAATCTGGGCGGTCGGGGAAAAGTTGAAGAAAGATCAAATCGGGATCGTCGATCTGCAGAAATCGACGGTCGGGATCGGGCAACGGGAAGTCAGCGGGAGAATGTCTGACCGGGTGATGGAATCAGGAGGACGAATAATAGCCGTCGATCTGTAGAGATCGACGGCGGAGATTGAGTTTTGGACGCGCGATGGACGGGTTAACAGGCGTGCAGGTCCGTTAAAGGTCGAGCAAGTGGGGCGATCGGAAGCCGTCGAATAGGAGGGCCCAGATCGGACGGTAGAGGTGGATTCCGCCGCGTGGTCCTGGTACGAAGATTAGTGCGCGAAAAGAGGTGATGGCACGACGGTTTTGAAATAGCGGAGGGGACACGTGTCGGCCAACGTATGGAATCGCTGGCCGACGAGAGAAAACCACCCTGGCTCGGAAGGCGGTGCGGAATGGAAAACCGGCGGTTTCCGAAAAATGGCGCGGAGGAGGGGGGGTCCACCAGGTGGGGTGTGCTCCGCTCCGTCGGATCTGGGGAGCAGATCGACGGTTCAGATTGATCGTGGCAAACAAACACGTGACTTTAAATATTTTCCATTAAAGTTTAGAAGATGGGTTTTTGGGTTTTTCAAAAGGGAAAAGGGGGTATTTTTGGTTTAGCGCCTAAGGCTTGAACAGTGAGTCTCGACGCTCGGCTATATGGAGAAAAACGGCCCAGGGGCTTAACCGGAGAGGGCTAAAACGCCAAATGCACATAAAATATGCCTTTTATATGATTTTCCAAATTTTTAAGAGGGGTAATCAAGGTTCGAATAAGATCAAAAAGTGAGTTTTTAACCTTAGGAAATGGATTTTATGAAGGGATAAAGGGAAAACATATGTTTTTGTGAGGTTTTATGAGCAAAAGGAAAAAGGGGAATGAGGTAAGTTGGAAGAAAGGGAAGGGAAAAAGGGGAAAGGAGCAGTATTTGAATTGGATTTTTGCAGGATATCAGAGGTTTGAAGAAGGAATCGGATATGAAGATTAAACCAGCAGTTTATGGATTCACTGAAAAGACTTCAAGCACCAACAATTTCAGGACTGAACTTGTTTCTTGAAGGCTGCAAAAAATATTTAGCCACCAGCTGGTATGATAGAAAAATATAGGTGGCTAACAGTGGCTCCACTTGGGGATAGTGCCTTCTTGAAGGTATCAAGAATTCAGACTTGATTTCTCTGGGATGCTGACTGGTGCCTGACCCATTTCTTGCTCTTGCTTTTCTCTGAAAAATAATATTAGTCATGAAAGAAACATGAACTTCATCAATACCACTTTCTACCTACCCAATCCTACTGATCTAACATTTTTTCTTCATCAGAGTGCACTTGGATTGGCAAACTCTATTCACAACATTTTATTCTTTTGAAAGCAGGAAATCTAATCTATTTCTACTCCTTATTTCTCCCTGAACTCGGATTAAACAGTTGGGTTCAGATATTTCTCTACCTAATCTACTGTCTGTTGGGATTAAACAGTCCAACGGACTTTCATTCTCTAAATTCTACAACAGAAATTTAAAAATAGTCAAGTCAAGATTGAGCTGTTCGACTTGCTGTGATCCATGGCATAAAAACAAGCTGCACATAGATTATTATTTTGCAGAAAATTAACATCAAAAGGGAAGGCTTAAGATCTGAAAGTTGAGCACTTCCTTCATCTTTTTATAGCTTTATTTTTGCTTTTGTTTTGAGCGGTCTTTGCTTTCCTTCGGGTTCAGGTTTTAAGCTGATTAGAACCAGATCTTTACATTCTTTGACTCAGAATTTAAAATAGTTTTGAGTCATTTCTCTTTTGGAAACTTAGGTTCAGATTTTGAACATGTTTGAACCTTTAATTTCTATCCTAATCTATCTACTGATAAGCCAAGATTAAACAGTTTGGCAAATCAAATTCACTACCCTATCAGCAGAAAATTCAAGGCTAATTAGTCAATATTAAACAGTTTGACTAACTAGAAGTGTGTTTTGAGGAGTGGCATTTGAGCTTGCACACTTTCAGATTTGTTTCTCCTTTGGCATGGGGCTTTGCCCTTCTTGTTTTCATTTCTGCCCTCTTTTCATTTTTTCTCTGTTTTTGTATTTCTTGATTTTTCATAACTTTGAATGCAATGGTGGATGAAATGTTTACAATGGAAAAGGTAAAAAGGCTTCAAAACATAAAAATGGATCAGGAGAAGTAATTCTTAAGGACCCTGCCATTGACAGGACCCCCAAACAAATCTGTTCCATCCAGCTCTTGTAAGAAGAATGCATTATTTCCAGCAACTGAATGAATAGAGTAAGGGCCAAGCCATAGATTGTCAAATTTACCATGCTTGCCCTTTTCTTCCCTTCTTGAGTCCCACTTCAAAACTTTGTCCCCAATCTTGAAATTGTTGGCCTTTGTTCTTCTATCAAATATTCTCTTGATACTGTCTTGTTTCTGCAATGCTTTGTTATACACTTCCTCTCTGGTTTGCTGAAGATGAATGGTTTGATTTATTCTTCTGATTGTGCCATTTTCTTCAGTCTGCAACTCTTGGATTAAGTTCATAACTGGTACACCAAGAATGTTAGGAAAAATTGCATCTGTACCATACACAAGCTGGAAGGGTGACATACCAATAGATTTCTTTAAAGTTAATCTGTCAGCCCAAAGTGCATGGATCAACTTTGTGTGCCAATACTTTTTATTGTCCTCCAACAGTTTCTTGATTATGTTTACTAAGCTTTTGTTGGAAGATTCTGCAAGTCCATTACCTTGAGGGTAATAGGCTGTGGAGTGTCCCAATGTTATCTGATACTTGTGACAGAATTCAACCATTTTCTTTGATCCAAATGCTGCTGCATTATCTGTGATGATCTTGGTAGGACAGCCAAATATGGAGAGGATGTTAGTCTCCATAAATTTTATGATTACTGAATCATTGGCCTGTCTACAGGGGATGGCTTCTATCCACTTAGTGAAGTAGTATGTGGCAGTGAGAATCCATCTATGCTGGGCAGAAGATGGTGGATGGATTTCTCCTATGAAGTCAAGTCCCCACTGTTGAAAAGGGGCTTCAACAATGATTGGATGCAGAGGAAGGGGTAGTAATTTTCTCTTGCCTTCAAACAACTGGCATTTGTGACAAGTGGTGGTCATCTTATGAACACCAGGAAAAAGAGTGGGCCAATAGAAACCAGCCCTCAAAATTTTGTTGGCTGTGGACTTCCAGTACAAATGGCCTCCACACTCTCCTTCATGGATTTCCTGCTTAATATTTCCTGCATCAAACTTAGGCAAACATTTAAGCAATATTCCACTTGTATTTCTCCCATAAAGACATTTATCAATAATGCAATAAATTACAGCCTTTAATTTTAGAAATCTTGCCTTTGTTTTTGATAAACCAGGAGGTGTATTCAGATTAAGCAAAACATAAACAATATCAGTATACCAAGGTGAATTCACAAAATGGTCTTCAACAATGGGAATTGAGAATTCTTCTTGGTTATCCAAAGATTAATCATATTAATATCAAGAAATTCACAATTTGATTAAGCCATTAATCTAGCTAAACCTAGGCCTTTGATGAGCTTAGTGGGTTTAATCTCTAAATCATATTCAAGAATAACATCGATCCACTTACCTCTCTTACCATCTGGGTCCTGTGTTAGAATGTCTTTAACAACCGAATTTGGAACATAGGCAATAATATGTGAGTGAAGGATATATACTCTGAAATCTTTCAAAGCCTTTATTAAAGCAAAAGCTTGTTTTTCCATAATATTATATTTCAAAGGGGCATCCCTCAATGCCTTACTAAAGAATGCAATAGGCTGCTCTTGTCCTTGTGGGTTTTTCTGTAAAAGGACAGCAGCTATGGTATGTTCTGATGCAAATGAGAAGATATAAAAATCCTTTGAAAAATCAGGACTTATGAGAACCGGTGTTTTGGTTAATGCTTGTTTCACCAGCTCAAAAGATGTCTTTGCTTCCAAGGTCCATTTTATCCCTTGCTCCTTTTTCAGCATGTTTGTGATATTCCTAAGGAGCTCAGCCAGGTTAGGGATGAACCTTCTTAAAAAATTGATCTTTCCAATGAAAGACTGCAACTCCTTGATGTTTCTAGGATGAGAGATTTGCAATATGGCCTCAATCCTTTTTGGATCTATCTTTATACCCTCTTCTGAAATGATGTGCCCAAGAAGTTTACCTTCTTGGAGACCAAATAGGGTCTTCTTAGGGTTCAAAGATATCCCAAACTTTCTGCACTTCTCAAAAACTTTCCTCAAATGTTCTAAGTGTTCTTCATCTGTTTTTGAAAACACAGTTACATCATCAAGATAGATAATGATGAAGAAGCCCAATTCTTCCGAGAATGCTATGTCCATGGCTCTCTGAAAGGTTGCTCCAACATTCATTAGACCAAAAGGCATTTTCACATACATGAAAGTGCCCCATGGTGTAGTAAAAGTTGTCTTTAATTGATCGTCAGGGTGGACTACAACTTGATTATACCTTGAATAGCCATCTAGCAAAGAAATTCTTTTAGACCCCACCACCCTTTGTAAAATATGATCCATCTTGGGCAAAGGGTAATTGTCCTTTAATGAAGCTTTGTTTAAATTTCTAAAGTCTATACAAAGCCTGATTTCTCCAGTTTTCTTCCTAACAGACACCAGATTAGACACCCACTCAGAATATCTAATAGGGACAATAATACCATCATCGTGCATCTTCATGATTTCCTTCTTAACCAACGGCAACTGGACAGGGTTTATTCTGCGCAGTTTATGTTTGAATCGTTTTTGGTTTTCTTTAAGAGGGATTTTGTGCTGTATTATTTCAGTGTCATAGGATTTAAGATCTTCATAACTCCATGCAAAAACATCAGAAAATTCTTTGAACAGCTCTAGGTATATGAGTTTAATGTGAGCTGGCAGAGTTTTGGACTGTTTGATCATTTTCGGTTTTTCCTCACTGCCTATATTGCATTCCTCCACTTCAGTTTCTACAGGTTCCAGTTTAGGTTTGTTGGCCACATCATTAAAATCAAACAGTTCTTCTAGAGGGGCCAAACCCTTGGGCAAACTATCATCCTTAGAATGCAGAGTTTCTAACTCCTCTGTTTCAAATTCTACACTCAATTCTGTTTGGTTTCTAAGTTTGCTAGTCTGAAGGTTAATATCTACAAGCTCGGGAGACGGTTCTTCTTCACCAAGAAAATTTTCTTCACTGCAGTCTGTATCATAGTCTGAATCTGAACTACGGAGTTCAAACTCGTTTCTGAATTACATGAAGTCTTCTATTTGTTTATCTCCATCAAACACCTGCCAATATTTCTTGTTATCTGGGACAACTGGTCTGAATTTAATCTGAGATGTGTCATCATATAGTATTGGGCAGGTTCTAGCAACAAAGGCTAAATTGTGGGCCGCAATGTTTCTTTTTCTTGGGACAAAAGTCAGTGTGGAGTCCTCAAATGTTTTCAAAAGATCCATGACATCATTCCTGTAGGCCCTAAGTCTGGGGTGATTTGCATTATACTCCCCATTGACTTGCCTAATGATTAATTCGGAATCCCCATATACATTGATTCTCTTGGCACCTAGCTTTTTCAAGAGATGCAAGCCTAAGAGGAGGGATTCATATTATGCTATGTTGTTGGAACACTGAAAGTTTAATTTACATGAAATACACTCTGTATGATTGTTTTCAGTGTTAGTAATCTAGACACCTGCACCAGCATTTTTTCTAGTGCACGACCCATCAAAATACATAGTCCAGAGAGAAACATTTTCAGTTTGGTGAATTGGCCTTTGTATGATTTGATTCCTCAAGTTTTTCATCGGGTTGAGGGTTTCTCTCTTGACTGTTAAGCTTTAAGTTTAATGGATCGATGATTTGTAGTTCAAGACCTGCGTTTGGTTTGCTAGGAATTTCGGATACAGTAAACTGTTTTGACAGCTCAGTGTTGTATTCCCCTTCCTTCGTTTCAGCCTTTAATTCTTTTGAAATGATTTGTTCTGTAAGTGTTTCATCATTAAACATGATAAAAGAATCAAGGCTTGTGCTTATAGCATACAGAGGAGAGTTTTGAGGCCGGTCTTGACTTGTCACTGTGTACTGCATGTGGGATTCCCTGTAAAGTCTTCTAGTCTGATTAAAAACAGGGATAGTCGCATAGGTCATGTCCATTTGCATAGTTCCCTGTAACTTAGTCCCCCAAGGTCTCGATAAAAGCATTCCATACTTTGGGGGTACATCAGCCACAACAACATCCATGACTAAACATTTGGCTGGAATCTGGGCTAAGTTAACATAGAGATCTTTTATCAATCCTAGACATTTAACTCTGCTTGAGTCAAAGGAGTACAAGTCTTTGTAAGGTCTGGTAATTTCAAGACCCAGGCTTTCCATTACAGCTTTTGGCATTAAATTATGTGAAGCGCCCGAGTCATGCATAACATTGTGCAGAATTTTGTCATGAATGTTTAAGCTTACGTAAAAGGGAGGGACAGGACCCTCTTGGAATTTACCTTCAATCTTTGGACCAAAAATAAACTCTGGTTGGTCATCATTAAGATTGAGTGTATCTTCATTATCTTCTAAGTTCAAAGCCTTCAAAATTTTGGACCTATATACATGTTGGGCAGCTAACTCAGTCAAAGGAACAGAAATTTTGATCTTTGAGATTTCCTATTCCAGGCTGAAAAGATTTTGATTCTTTAAAGCATTGATTTCAGCCTTGTTTACTGCCACTTTATCAGCAACAACAGCTTGCTGATTTGTTTCATCTACACTTGATACAGCGGTTGTAATAGGAGTACTAGCTGAAGGGCTCGTACTACTGATGTTTGCACTCTGTTTTTCAAGATTTTGAGTGTCTTTCTCTTTACCTCTACCAGAATTATCAGCCACTGTTTTGTCCTTTTGTTTGACTGTTTTAGGCTTGGTTGCAGTGATGTTTTGAGAAGGCTTGTCAGAGGTTTTGTTGTTGGGGGTTTGTTGATTAGATTTACTTCTGAGTTCATATTGCTTTGAAGGTTCTATGACAGCATTTTCCATGTTTTGATAATAATTTTCATTATCATCTCTTTTGTCATCGTAAGGTGTATAAAGACCTTGTTTTTTATCATAATGAACCTCGAAGTCATCATCATCTACCCCAAATAAGTTTATATCATCCTCCTCTGTTATTTGATATGTTTTCTCAACCTCACTTAAAAAGTTTTGATGAAAGGGGGGAGTGATCTGTTGATCATCTTCCCTGGGTCTGTTTGGAGGTTGATTCCTTCTAACATTCTGATTTTGGTTTTGGTTTCTGTTTTGAGGAGCATTTTGATTTAGACTTGCTTGTGCTCTCTCTAGAATGCTCATTTTCTTCATCATTTCTTCCATCATTCTTTCCATTTTTGAGCTTGAGGTAGTAGGGGTGGATTCCTCTCTAAAAGATACTCTCTTTTCAGCTTTCATCCTTGCTCTCTTCTCCATAAGGTTAACTTCCACAGAAAGAGCACCTCTTTGCATATCTTCAAGGGTTGCAAAATCTCTTTCTCTTAATGAATAGGTCATATCAGCATCAAACCCTTCAGGAAACTTGTTTAAAGATGAACCTTGTGGAGGTTTTAATTCTGGGGAAAGCGCATTATACACACTGTTAAATCTGGTACAATAAGCCTGTACACTTTCCCCTAGGTTCTTATGGAGATTGTTATAGTCAGCAAGGACTTGGAGAGGATTCTTCCTCACTTCCCATTTGTTTAAGAATGTTTGATGGAAGCCTTGGAGATCATTAATACTATGGGGGGCTAAACCTTTAAACCATTTTCTTGCTTCTCCCCCCAAACTTTGAGAAAATAGTCTAAGTTTGACAGAATCATCATCAATTTCATTTCTGTCAAAGTAGTCATTCATCTTGTCCACATGTTGAGATGCTGTTATAGTATTGCTAGCATCATACAATGGAATTTTGGACTGATAGTCCTGTGGAAGGTTGACTAATGGTATAGGAAGGACTAAGGGAGCATACCATGCTGCCATGATATGTGGTGGATTTACAAGAGGAGGTGTGGGTTGAAGTGGAGTGGTTTGAACAGTGGATGAAGGATGAACAGAAGTGGATGGGACAACAGAAGATTGCTGAGCTGATCTTGGATGAGAGACACCTAGATTATGTAGAAAATGTAAATCAGGAGGTGTTGATTCTCTATCCCCAAGGGGCTCACTTGTTTCGGGAGATGAAAGTGAAGGCTCAGAATCTAGCTGATCTAGATCGCCAAATGACCTAGTCCTGAATGGGTTCAATAAGTCAGTTTGTGATTTCTGAAGAGCTAAAATATTTTCAGGGATTGAATTAGCTCTTAGGGGTGATCTGAAAACAGTTGAAAATTGTATCTTAGGAGACTTCCTAAGGATTCTTTCTGGGTAATCAACTATCTTAGGTGGATCAGGGTCGGGATGGGCTCTAGTGTGAATCTTTCTAGGAGCCACTATGCTAATTTTTTAGACCTAAATAAACAAGAAAAGTTCAACTAGATATGACAATCTTTGAGAGGTCAACTAATCTGTTTTCTCACTTCTAATCCTACAACCTTTTAATTAAGTCTGAAGGATATTATAACGATGAGGGTTCTTCCCAGTGGAGTCTTAAGGTCTGTTCAGGATTGTGGAGTCGCCAGGTGGAAAGTATAGAGTGTTTTCAAAGGGGTACACTGTCCACCACAGTGTTTGTGAAACCTTCCTTTTCAAGGATATCTCAAAACACAACAAACTCTAACCAGAGATTGACTGGGAGGGCATTCACCAGATATGTCACCTCTAAAAGAGGATGAGATCCGGAGGCTACCTAGCCCTTTCCAGACTCTGTCTTAAGAGTATAGAGTAAAACACATCAAAAATGTAAACAAGATATCAAAAACTAGTGTTTTACTACCAATCTGAAATGTTTTTGGTATTTTTATTTGAATTGTTTTATTTGTGGTTTAAAAGAATGTCCTGACTTTGCCTCAAAACTTAGCTACGATTATGAAACAAAGACAGTCTATCCTTATGGCTAAGCTAGCTGATTTTCCAAGGTTAGATAAAAACTTAAAGAATCCTAGGGTTGACCTAGTTTGTCACTGATTCAAAGAAGTCTCATCATGATTACCATTTCTTGGTAGTGCTTGAAAAAAAGCTGCTTTTTACCCTCAAGGTCTTATGAAGTTTCTGGGTAAGGAGTCCCCAATATGGTTGCCAGAAATGTTAGGTCTCTGTAATAAGCAAGATTGGCAAAAGTCCGATCACAGAGTTAACATCATTTCAACCAACTTTGGGATTCTAGGATCTAGCCCTCCTGAATCCGGAGAGGGATCTCTCCAATATGTACAAATATGGATTTGTCTTTGAAGTTTGGGATAATGATATTAGGCTAGTTATGAAGTCCAAGGGTTTGTTTGGTTTTTTGGATGGTTGAACATAGTTGATGTCTGAGGCAGAAATATCTATATGCAAATAGGTTCAAAAGTGAGAAGTTGCAAGCAAAAAGAGTAAGCTTCGGTCAAGAAGAAAGATGATGGCAAATTTTCAGTCCATTGGGCTATGGAGTCATAAGAGGATTTAATTGAAACAATCAGGTTCAAGAGTGGTCTATGGGGAAAGTCATCTATGCCTAAGGATCTCTTTAAAGTTTGATTTATGGAATGGAGTGATACAATAAGAAAGGGAAATGACAGATGCAGAACAAAGAGCAGCCTAGGATCTGGTAAGTACTTTGAAACTAGCCAGCCTTTGACCAGGCACTTAAGAAAAACATAGAAGCAAACTAGGATCTGGTAAGTACTTTGAAACTATCCAGCCTTTGATACACTTCTGATAGAAAACATATAAAAACAAAAGGAAAACACAAAGATAACACAGAATGGTCTAAGATCTGATAAGTACTTCGAAACTAGTCAGCTTTTAACACATCCTAAGAGAAACAATCAAATATTTGAGCAAATAAGAAAGGGACTCAGGGCTAACCTTAATTTCCTCAGTTCATCTTCACACAATATATATTGAAAGTAACATTTAAAAATAACATTCAGCTGTGACAAAAGATGAGGGAACGCCAACATCCCTGTACTTAGACTGGATTAAATCATTTTCAAATAACACAGTTGGGAGAAAACATTAAAATAAAGGTTTTTCAGCCAGAGAAGGTTACTGATATACAGTAGGTCCTAACCCTGTTTAAACTGTTCTTTATAGTGGAAAATGAAACAAATTGAAAACAGAAACAAAATACAAGTTACAGTGAGAATAACATCACCATCAGCATAGACCAGGATCCCATAAATCAGCTTGTATTGATGCTTCAAACCAGTTACAATCTTCAGATCCAATGTTTTAATCCATCTCTCCTCACAACCTAACCTATCTGTTACAAGCAGAGCTCCAAGAGCCAGTGAAACCCTATCTACAATCAAGAGTCTTCAGCTCAGTTACAATTACAATGCTTCAGCAATTACATTAACAACCAACCAATCCAACCCCTCACTCATCTTCTACTGAAGTATTTATAGAAGGATGAGGAGGTGAGATCTGATGAAAAGATCTCAAATACAATTAATGCAGAATTAATGTCTTCCTGGCCCTTGGAGGTGTTAGTCATCAATATTTTTCACTTGTTAGTGATGACTAGATCCATAGCTGAGTTTTCTAGAAACTGATTTCCATATGTCAATTTGTCATCTAGAAAACCCTCATAAAATTTTTTTCGCCCTCCTACTTTTCAGTCCGCCCATGTCAAAGTTAAAACTCATTATCACTATCCTATCTAGCTTTAGCCCTACTAGTCTGCCCATCAGCTCTAAAAGGACAATCCAATGTCTGTTTCAAAATCCTCCCCCTAAGTTAGGAAGTGGCGCTTTAAGGCATTTTACCCTTGGCAACCATCAAAAGGCCAAAAACCTCCATCTGTTACAGACCAATCATGACAGACCTCCCACTCTGCAAATGAAATTTATAACAGCCCTAAGTCGCGCCACTTACACACCCCTAAGTCTCAGCACTGCATAGACCACAGTCTCAAGCTGATTATTAGGTGTTTTACAGTGTTTTATGGATTTTACAAAGGTAGGAAATATAACTTCATCTCAGGAGATGATTCTTGAATACACATTTAGAAGAACAGCTGCTTCTCAATGTAAACATGAGCCTGCGATATATCTGCAAGACAAAGAGTTACTCATCAAGACCTTGCAGCTTCCTTTCAGCATGAAATCACAGCAGAAGAAAGACACCACTGTCAAACAGACTGGTAATTTGTCATGGCCAAGAACCTCCTTCATCTACAAGCAGAGGGTTAAGGCGCCTCCTTCATCTACAAGCAGAGGGCGATGGCCAATATTGATTTCAAGGATTGCAGAAACTACTATAAGCTCAGGTTTGCTTTTTACTAGACAGTAAAACAGTGACTCTAGGTTTCTGAGTGTAAGTAATGATCATAACAGGACTAAGATCTGAAATGTGCAAGACAAAAGAAAACAGAGTGTGTGGTCTTGTAAAGAGGATCATTTTAGGTTTCAGTCATCATCAGGGAGCATAAAAAAAGGACTCCTTAATCAAAGCTATCATAACAAATATCTCTGCAGGGGTGTTAATATGAATAGCTTCAATCAGTCTTAAGCAGGAAAATACTTCAGTGAAAAGACCCCTGTGTGTTCTTTTGTTTCTGTTGAAATGTGGAATACAGCCCATGGTTTCTAGATGAGCATAAAGAAAGGGCAAGCAAGTAGTACACAGTCTCAGACAGGTGACATCTTGCTATCAGTCTAAGCGCCAGTGTAAGTCCAGTTGCTGCAAGCTACACACCACCACAAAGACAAATGCAGCCTTCAGATGCAGCAGGTTGGGTGATTTCAGAGCTCCATTAGGAGAAAATGGCCAATAAGAGCTTTGGTGTTTATGAGTAACTCTAGCTGCTTTTTACACCTTATATGTTTGTTTTCTCAACACAAAGACATAAAACAAGTTATGATCTGAGTTTTAAAACCCTGGAAAACCATAGAAAGCTAATCAGGCATGTCATCATTTTCCACATGAAAACAACTCCATTTATAAACAAGTGCCTTTTTCAAATAGGTTTATCCTAAATTGACAGTGAAAATCTGAGCCTGGTTTTCCAAGAGATACTGCAGCTAGTATACAGATTTATAAAGTATAAAAGGATTTGGCATACTCTCAGATTTTGAAGAGGTTTTCAAAACAAGTACAAAACTGTCATTATAAAAGTAAGAGGTATCATATCAGCACACCGTGAGCAGATGAAAGACTTTAAAAGGAAGACGCCTCCTTGAACAAGGGATGATCAAACATAGCTTGAAATAACCTCCATGGATGTCCTCTTTCATAGCAAAGTGCCAGAAATGTTAATAAGATGACAGTTTACCTTCTTCCTCCAAAAAGCATTATAGACAGGCATACAAGTTCATAATGGGCAAAAGAGATGTTTTAACCTACTGTCAGTATGTTGGAAAGTTTGAAACAAACATAGGTTTTTATTATTCAAGTGGACAGTGACATCATGGTGATATTTCCTGAGCAGAGAAGTATATTGGAAAAGGCGCCTTTCTTAATCAAGGGGCCATGGAAAAATCCAAATAAGTACAGCAAATGTTTGATACCTACAGTAGGGAAGAGGTTGAAAAGATACTTGGAGACAGAAACTGTCAAAGCAAGTTGAAAAGACAAACCCTATCCTGTCTAAAAACAGAGTAGTTTTCAGTGTTTTTCTTGACAGATTTAAAGTGAGTTTACATAATAAATGTCATCAACAGTGTTAAAAAAAAGTGACAAAGGATGGTCTGTAGGTCATCAGGGTATTATTCAAAGTTGGAGTTGCTATGTAAAATGGTCACCAAAGAGACAAAACTGACAGGAATCACCCTTCAGACCCATGTGCATAAGTGAAACAGAGTTTTGACCTTTCAAGCTATATTTTATTTTTGTAAAGAGGTTGATTCATGATTAGCATGGTTTAAAAACATAAAAAAATCTCCGCTGCCTACATCGCTTCGAAATCCATGTCACAAGTACGCCAAAAGATATGGTTGAAAAAGGCCAAAGGTTTCGAAAACCTTGCAAAGGCCAACCAAAAGTTCATTTTGCATTTCAAAAGATAAACTGACCATTGGGAGTTTGATATGTCAAAGGAGTGAGGTCGAAGGGTGAAGTTTCATGTTCAAATCATCAAGCAAGGAATCGAGCTTTCCCCACAGTCTCCAAGCTTTAAGCAGGTTGTTCAAAGTCAATTTGCAGAGTTTCCGGGATTTTACACCACGCGGCACTCCTGGAAGAGTGCGCGGCGCTCTTGGGTAGGTTTTTTAAACTGCGCAACAAAGGCGTACGGCGCTCCTGCAGGAGCGCGCGGCGCCCCTGTAGCGGCCGGTTACACAGCGCCTGACCACGACCCGACAGGCCACCCGGAGACTGCTGCGCGGCGTTCTTGCCCGTGAAAGTGCCGCGCACTTGTTTACCCTCCAACATGCCTCCAAATCACTGCTGAAGGTGGCACAAACTTCTCAAAGGATCTTCCATCAAATTCAAAGAGGTATTTTGAAACTGCCCTTGAAATTTTCGAAACTGTCAAAGTGATAAAAGGCTAGTTTGTGCATAAACATATCTGTTGAAGCTGCATATGAGGGTTGAAGTTCGTTGAAAGGAGAAACTTGATTTTTGAAAAGATAAAATTCCTACAGGTTTTGTTAAAACTTTAAGAAACATATGAAAAATCTATCACCAGCTATATGAACAGTTTCTGCTGTGTATGCCCTTGTTTGAAACCATGCTAGAGTGGTAGATATCCTGCTAGAAGTGCCTACAGAGAAAGGAATTTTTGAGCTAAAAGTGTGTTTACACCTTCCTAACCAAAAGGCACCGAGAGGGTAATTCTCCTACAACTTTTTCTTAAAAAACCTTTGAGACATTTTGCCACCTTTGTTCTATAAAACAGTGAGATTGACTGTATGCCCACACTGGAGGTTGACTGTGTATGTGGTATGAATTTGTTTGATGGAGTGACATACCAATAGAGAATAGCAAAGTGTAATAAGAAAAAAGGGTTTTGTTAAAAAGTAGTTTATTGGTTGAAGGCTACAGGCCTGGTTATTACATCACAAAACACTATAAGCCATGTTAACCTACCTCAGAAACAACAAGCCTTGGAATCTATTAAAGTCATTGTGGGGGACTGTGTGCATATTTTTGGATTAATTAGTAAAGTGGCACAAAAGGATGCAGTGTTCTGATTAAAGGAAGCCTCGATTGTTTGAAAATTCCTACAGACCTCTGCCAGCACCTCGAATGCCTTTTAAAAAAACCTGCCACCTCATCCTGTGGACAGAAGAATTTGATTGTGTTTTTGACTCTTCATACTCATTTGAGAAATTGATTTTCACAGGGTATAGAGACATTCTTCCAAGGAGGATTGGTTTCTACATTGAAAAGGGAGCCTTGGATCTTGAAAGAAATAAATTCCTACAGCCTCTGTTAAAACTTTTGGAGCATTTTTTAAACTTTGTTACCTTTGTTCCAGGACTGTGACATTGACTGTCTGATTGCACTAAAGGTTGATTGCATAGCATATGAGTTTGTTGGGTGATTGGCATGCTAGACAAGGGGAATTTTGTGAATATTGAGGAGTTTATCAATGATCAGAAATACAAACAGGTTTTAAGCTCCAAACATCACAGAGCAAGGCATTTTTGACACTGTAAACAACAATTTCACCTAACAGCCTGTTTTCATTTCACTATATTGTTTCTTATTGAGAAGTCTGCTGGCTGAGATACATTAGAGGTGAAAAGGCCACTGTTTAAAAGAGAAGGGGTTTTGTATTGTGAGGAAATATTTTGCAAATCATCCAAATACATTGTTTCTCTATCAAAATAGTGAATTGACACAATTTGGCTCCAAGAAGGCAGTTTATAGACAGTGAGATTGTTTGGTTCTTCAAAAGCACATCTAGGTCAAAATGCCTCCTAGGCAAGACAACAGAAGTGGTTTGCATAAAAGATATGAGCCAATCTCTACAGAGGAGGTCAATGCGCATCCATCCATCCTTTTCAACTTTCATGAGGTAGGTTGTTTAGATTTCTGCCAGAAGGTACAAGAGGTCAAAAGTTTCTCGCCCTTGACACACCTATGCGCCCTGAGGTTCCAAAGCAAGCATTTCCAGGTAGCAGGCCTTGATTTCAAGATCTCTCCGAGGTATGTGTCCAAGGAAACTAAAATTCCATATCATGGCGAGAAATGGTTCAAACAGACACATCTAGACTTGAATGACTATAAGCCTTTCATCAAGCCCGAGCACCGATATACATGCACTGCCATTTTTCCTTTCTCTTATCTTCTTGACAGCTATGCTCCTCTAATGAAAGTCATAATGAAGTATTTTACTTGTGAAGGGAGATTTACTCGAGTTTATGCCTATCATGTCCGACTATTGATGCATTTCACTAGAACTAGGCAGCTCAATCTCCCTTACTTTTTATGCAAAAGCATCGAGAAGATGGCATCCTCAGTCCAGAAGAAGACTCCATCTCTGCAAATAGATTCCATTTTCCATCATTCTCTGATCAAAATTATCATCCTACACCAGCTAGAGAAGAAAGAAGTTCCATGGGATGTGTTTATCAGTCACCCAGATTTCTCTACTGTTCCTGCTGTCCATATATCTCCCACTCAGCCTATTCATCGCCCTATACCTTTGTCCAGCAGGCCTACTCCTAGAAGGATCAAAATTACCACAGAACAGTTAGGACAGCAGGAAGAAGGAGAGGGAAGTAGACAGCAAGAAGAGAAAGATCATGAGCAAGAGGAAAGGGATGAAGAGCAGCGAACAGAAGATGAGGAACAGCAGCATGATAGTGGTGAAGGTCAGCAGCGACTAGAAGATGATGAACAACAAGTACAAGAGGAAGAGCAGCAGCTTGATATTGAAGGACAGGAACAACAGCTTGGGTAGAAATTTGAGCAGCTACTTGGGCCACAAAATGAACAGGAAATCCAAGTACAGGAGCAGCATAAAATTGATGATCAAGGTCAACAAGGGTTTGAGGCAGATCAACATCATAACATTGAGGGGCAGAAGCAAATTAAAGAGGACACACAGCAACCTCAAGGAGAGCAGCAATTTCAAGAAGTTGACAAAGGTAAAGCCATTGTGTCTCCTTCTCCCAAAAGAACAAAGCCCATCACAGTAAGAAAGAAAGGGCCTACGGCTGCCACTCCAAAAGTGACAAGAGCTGTCCCTAGCAAAAGAAAATCGCCCAAGAGACCTCTCACTAGTATGCCAAGAAGGAAGAGTGCAATATTGGCTTTCAAAGGGAAAGGCAAGATTGGAGAGAGTCAAAAATATGGAGGTGCATTGGCTGTCATTCCAATCCAAAGTGATGACAGCGATAATGAAGCCCACATCCTCGAAAACCTTCTAATCCATCGAGAGGGTCAAATTGAAGCATTGGAGAATGACCTTCATTGGGCAAAGACATTCAATCACTTCTTGGAGATCCAAAATAAACATATGAATGTCCATTTGGCTGTCCATGAGGCACGAGCTATCAAATACAAAAATGAGGCTGCTAAAGCACACATAAGGATAGAGGAGCTTATCGGTGAGTTTGATGAAGATGAATAAGAGGACCAGCCTAGGCGGAAGAGGCCTAGAACCATAGGGCTTAAAAGAGCCCTGGAAAAGCAAAGGGAAGAAGAACAGGCCCATCTTCAAGCCTTTCCCCTCACTCCACTACTTGAGCAAGAAATTGAAGAAAATAAGGAGGCATGGCTAGAAAGAGCCAATAAACACTTGGAGATGAAGCTTGAAAAGGCAAACAGAGACCTGGAGCTGCAAAGGAAGATGACCCAGCACTATCAAAAGTTGAATCAGTTTGCCCGGCGTAAGCTAAAGGCCACCCAAGCAAAACTGAGGGAAGCAAAGGGGAAGCGCCAGGCACGAAAAGAGAAGAAAGGCACATCAGCACTTGATATTTTGGCTTCAGCTTCAGAGCATGTTGCTAAGGACCCTTGAGGGTCATGCATACCAATTTTGGGCCCATTTTGACAACTTTTGGTTTTTTGGCATTTTTGGGTTTTTGGTCAAAAACTCATAAATTCGCCATTTCATTTTGAGGATTCGTCAAGGGAGGAGAAGGGTACCATCGGATGCCATAATTTCATGAGCAGGCCCTCAGCGATTTTCAGAGCATTTGGAGATCATTTTCTCCTTCAAAACAGCGAAAAAGGCTCGTATTTTGCACATTCTGCCCGGTCTATCAACAAACTGTCTTTTTCTGGTTTTTTTACACACAGGTGCAGATTTGGAGGACTTCTTGGCATCGGATTGGAGTGATTTTAGTTGCGCCAGAAAGTAGACACTCAGATCTTTCCAACGAGTATCATGAGCCTCGTTTCGACACCAGGAAGGCTGCCAAATGTTTCCAGAAAGTTAGGGGACCTTTTTCTGATATAAATTTGAAGTATTTTTGTAATTTTTGAACCTCAAAAATCTGTTTTTTCCAAATGTGCGTTTAGCTATTTTTGCACTTGGAAAATGATGTAAAGTCAATATAATTCCCATTTTTAGCATTTTTTAGATATTTTATGGGATGTTTTGTGCCTTGGGCTTTGCAAAGCCTCAAGGACAAGTTTAGATATTTTGATTAGGCCAATGAGGATGGAAGTTGAACCATGAGGTTTTCCTCACTTGAGCCTATTTATTCCACAAGCTCTCATTGTAAGGAAGGCTAAACTTGAGAAGAGAAGCAATATATTGGTCATATGAGCTTTGGAGAAAATACTTGTGTTATGCTTTTGGATTGCCTCTTGAATGTTCTTGGATGGATGATGAAGGATTGTTGATGGATTCCATGACATGGTAGAATGGTATAGTGTCTCTTGCTTTGTTGTTGTCTTCTAGTTTTCATTCATGATACATGTTTCTTGCTTGCTATAGATCAGTAGAGATGAAATTTGAGATATGCCCATGGAGGCACGTCAAAATTCCTGAATCTTCATAGCTTTTATGTTTTCTTCTTCCTTAGTTGCATTAAAGAATTCTTAACTGCTCTTTAATAACTTGAGGATATTGTTGCTAGTTTCATTAATAGTTCTATGCATGTTGAGTAGGATGTATGGTGTGCCCTGCTTACCTATGACTGTCCATAGTTCCATACATGAAGCTATCTCTTTGACTGATTAAGATTATCATTTTGTTTAAACCAAGGAGGCCTAGTCCCGATCTAGCCCTTTGCCTAAAACTATGCAAATCTTGTTGTTCAAAGTGCCCAATGACTTGAAGTATTGTGTTTAGGCGTTCCGGGATAGTGTTTTGAGTTGTTAGTCCATCTTATGTGTTTTCCCCAAAGTCTGATAGCCATTTCCCAAAGTTAGAGGGTCATATACTTCTATGCACGACTTGAATGTTTGTTTCTATGTGTTGATTAGTTTATAGTTACATTTTGCATGATTAAGGGTTTTCTTTACCATGTTTATGTTATCTACTGAGCCAGTGATGCTTGAAAATCTTTGTTGTTCACAAAATTGATGTCCATTTACTCCATTTTGCCCAAAGATCCTTTCTACCTTGAAATCAAATCGGCCCTTCAACAGCCTTGCATCGTCATCTAATAGCTTTCTTGGCCTTTTGACCCCATAGCCCAGTTAATCTAACATCTTGTTACCTATTTCATATCTTTTATTAGTTTCATCCCTCACAACTTAAAAAACCAAAACCAAAAAACATACTCCATAACTAGCCTAAAATCAGAACACGATAAGCAAACACATTGATATCCTTTACACATATAGAGAGAGCCCTCTCTAAGTCCAGGAAGGCTAGGTCCTCGGGCTCCAAAGCTTGGTTTGATGTTACACTGTCATTTGGCTTGCCAATCAGCCAAATCACGGGACCCTAACAGGAGGCTCGATGAAGAAATCATACAGGTGTTCCACTGCATTAATGGGTTTACACTTATGAAGTAGGCTTGGAGAGAGCTTTTGTTGACCTTTGAGGCTCTGTGTGATGTTAAGGTTACTCTGCAGACATTATTTCATTAAATTCCTGGCAGAAGTAACTCCTTTGGCTGTTTCGAGGTAGAAATCTGATCTTGTTCAATAAATTCAGCCTCTGATTGAGCTTTTTGAGGCAATAGGTGGTGCTTTAGTTGGTGGGAAGAATCAATTTGCTTCCATCGGTGGCAGTGAAGGGTTTCCTGATGAAACACTTTAGATTTTCCTTTAATCCGTGTCTGAGAGCGGGGATTAGGCATTTGATAACTCTCTTAGCCTTAATCCCCACTAATATGCTATTCCGGCTCATCTCTGGTCTTCAATCTCTGATACCCTTTTTCTGCGTTTATTTTCATGGTTTCTTCGTTGTGCAGGACTGGGTAGACAGGAAAAGGCATCAATGCCGGTGGAAACATTGAAGGGACGTGGAAATTAACTCTGTAAGTGATTTCCTTGGAGAAATCGGAACGTAGAGGATCGTCACCCTCGTGGACCAAAATTTCCATTAAAAACACGAACAAATGACCTTAACCCTGCAAAATACAAAAAACACGTAAAAAAAATCCAATTTATAGGCTAATCTACTTTGGGGAATGTGTGGAGGAACGCGGGCCATTGGATGGCATCATCCAACGGCTGAGATTAAATCTGGGCGGTCGGGGAAAAGTTGAAGAAAGATTAAATCGGGACTGTCGATTTGCAGAAATTGACGGTCGAGATTGGGCAACGGGAAGTCAGCGGGAGAATGTCTGACTGGGTGATGGAATCAGGAGGATGAATAATAGCCGTCGATCTGCAGAGATCGACGGCGGAGATTGAGTTTTGGACGCGTGATGGACGGGTTAACAGGCGTGCAGGTCCGTTAAAGGTCGAGCAAGTGGGGCGATCGGCAGCCATCGGATAGGAGGGCCCAGATCGGATGGTGGAGGTGGATTCCGCCGCGTGGTCCTGGTACGAAGATTAGCGCGCGAAAAGAGGTGATGGCACGGTGGTTTTGAAATAGCGGCGGGGACACGTGTCGGCCAGCGTATGGAATCGCTGGCCGACGAGAGAAAACCACCCTGGCTCGGAAGGCGGTGCGGAATGGAAAACCGGCGGTTTCCGGAAAATGGTGCGGAGGAGGGAGGGTCCACCATGTGGGGTGTGCTCCGCTCTGTCGGATCTGGGGAGCAGATCGACGGTTCAGATTGATCGCGGCAAACAAACACGCGACTTTAAATATTTTCCATTAAAGTTTAGAAGATGGGTTTTCAGGTTTTTCAAAAGGGAAAAGGGGGTCTTTTTGGTTTAGCGACTAAGGCCTGAACAGTGAGTCTCAGCGCTCGGGTATATGGAGAAAAACGGCCCAGGGGCTTAACCGGAGAGGGCTAAAACGCCAAATGCACATAAAATATGCCTTTTATATGATTTTCCAATTTTTTAAGAGGGGTAATCAAGGTTCGAATAAGATCAAAAAGTGAGTTTTTAACCTTAGGAAATGGATTTTATGAAGGGATAAAGGGAAAACATATGTTTTTGTGAGGTTTTATGAGCAAAAGGAAAAAGGGGAATGAGGTAAGTTGGAAGAAAGGGAAGGGAAAAAGGGGAAAGGAGCAGTATTTGATTTAGATTTTTGCAGGATATCAGAGGTTTGAAGAAGGAATCGGATATGAAGATTAAACCAGCAGTTTATGGATTCACTGAAAAGACTTCAAGCACCAACAACTTCAGGACTGAACTTGTTTCTTGAAGGTTGCAAAAAATATTTAGCCACCAGCTGGTATGATAGAAAAATATAGGTGGCTAACACGAAGTACAGAAAATTAACAAAACTGAAATTGACACCCTTTGGCATATGAGCTTTGATGGTTCTTATGGTAAGGATGGATCAAGAGCTGGTATTTGAATCCACAACACAAATGAAGGCCATTCCTGTAGGTTATATTTTCAATGCACCAAGAGTGTTGCAGAGTATGAGGCTCTCCTTATTGGTCTACACTTACTTAAAAATCTCAAAGCCAAGAAAATCTTGATCCAAGGAGATTTTGAACTAATCATCAATCAAATTAAGGGAGAATATTCAGCCAAGAACCCTAGGTTAAGGGAATATAGAAATGCTGCCCTAGACCTTCTCAAAACCTTTGAGAAATATGAGCTTACTTTCATCCTAGGGCCCAAAACTGCCTTCCCAATGAGCTTGCCTTTGCTGCCAGCAATTGCTCTTTACCTTATGAAAATAATCAATGCCTCATCAAAATAAAGAACATGCCTACTGTACTAGACAACTTGAACCATTGGCAAGTGTTTGAAAATGATGACCAAATAGATGATTTTCTGCAATCCAGAAATGACTTTTCAAGCACAAAACAGAGTTTGAGATTTGAAAGAAATAATTCTGATGAAAAAGAAAATCCCAAAATAGAGCTGGCCTTTGATGATAATATAAACCACCTTCAAAACCGTTGTGTTGCAGAATTATTTGATAAATCAGATCAAAGAGAACTTGAAATTCTGCAATACAAAGATGATACCTTGCCAAGAGGCCTTACACCACTAGAAGAGTTGTTTGATTTTAATGATGTAGCTAAAAAGCCCAAGATGGAACCCACATAAACAAATGTAGAAGACTATAACATTGGAGGGATGAAAGAGCCCAAAGTAATCAAGCTGTCCAAATCTCTCCCATCTCACACAAAACAAAAATACATTGATCTGTTTAGATAATTTAAAGATGTGTTTTCTTGGGGGTATGAAGACTTGATATCCTATGACAGCAAAATCATCCAACATAAAATTCCTCTCAAAGAAAATCAGAAACCATTTAAACAAAATTTGAGAAGAATAAACCCCCTCTTGTTACCCTTAGTTGGGAAAGAAATCAAAAAAATGTACGATGCCGAGATCATAGTCCCTGTCCAATACTCAGAATGGGTGTCCATCCTTGTGTCAGTTAGGAAGAAGACTGGGGAAATTAGGCTTTGTATTGACTTCAAAAATTTGAACAAAGCCTCCTTGAAAGACAATTACCCCTTGCCTAAAATGGATCACATACTCCAAAAAGTAGTTGGTTCACAAAAAATCTCATTACTAGATGGCTTCTCAGGTTATAACCAAGTTCTAGTCTTTCCAAGTGACCAACTTAAAACTGCTTGCACTACACCTTGGGGTACGTTCATGTATGTTAAAATGCCATTCGGTTTAATGAATGCAGGGGCTACTTTCCAAAGGGCAATGGACATAGCTTTTTCAGAAGACATAGGTTACTTCATAGTCATATACCTTGATGACATCACTGTCTACTCTAAGACTGATGAGGAGCACTTAGTCCACTTGAGAAAAGTCTTTGAAAAATGTAGAAATTATGGCCTATCCCTAAATCCTAATAAAAATTTGTTTGGCATTCAGGAAGGAAAACTCTTAGGTCACATCATCTCCGAGGAAGGAATCAAGATAGATCCCAAAAGAATAGAAGGCATCTTACAAATCAGCCATCCTAGGAACATTAAAGAGCTGCAATATTTCATTGGAAAGATTAAATTCCTAAGAAGGTTCATCCCTAACCTTTCCGAGCTCCTAAGAAATATCACAAATATGTTGAAAAAGGAAGTAGGAGTGAAGTGGAATATGGAAGCGAAACAATATCTTGAGCTGGTAAAACAAGCACTCACACAAACACCAGTCTTAATCAGCCCTGACTTCACTAAGAACATTTTTTCCTTTGCCTCTGAACATACTGTGGCAGCAGTATTGTTTCAAAAGAACATCATAGGGCAAGAGCAACCCATAGCTTTCTTCAACAAAGCCTTAAGCGATGCCCCTCTAAAGTATAACATTATGGAGAAACAAGCCTTTGCCTTAATCAAAGCTTTGAAGGATTTTAGAGTTTATATTTTGCATTCACATATCATAGCCTTTGTCCCGAACATGGTTGTCAAAGATATACTTAATCAAGACCCTGATGGTAAAAGGGGCAAGTGGATTTCTACCATTTTAGAATATGACTTAGATATCAGGCCCACCAAACTCATCAAAGGGCAGGGATTAGCAAAACTCATGGCTGAGTCAAACTTCCAAGATTTAGATATGAACATGGTTGATGTTTTGGAAGAGATAGAAGAATGCACAACACCATTCATTGAAGAAACATTCATGAAATCTCCTTGGTATGTTGATATCATATATGTGTTGATTTATCTGAATGTTCCTCCTTCTTTGTAAAAAACAAAAGCTAGATTTTTCAAACAAAAGGATTTAAATTATTGTATATTAGATGGAGTTTTGTATTGGAAAAATGCTTTGGGGATTTTACTTAAATGTTTACTTGAGGTTGATACAGGAAAAATCATGCATGAGTTACATGAGGGAGAATGTGGAGGACATCTTAACTGGAAGACCACAGCAAAAAAGATCCTCAGGTCTAGATACTATTGGCCCACCCTTTTCCCAGACACCCATAAGTTAGTCATGTCCTGCCATAAGTGTCAAATTTTTGATGGTAAGAGAAAACTCCTACCTTTACCCTTACATCCCATCAGTGTTGAGGCTTCATTTCAACAATGGGGCTTGGAATTCATTGGGGAAATTCACCCATATTCTTTAGCCCAACATAAGTGGATCCTCACTGCCACTGATTATTTTAACAAGTGGATAGAAGCCATACCTTCTAGGAATGCTACTGATTCTGTCATTATCAAGTTCCTTGAAACTAACATACTATCCAGATTTGGTTGTCCTAGAAAAATTATCGGAGATAATGCTACTGCTTTCAAGTCTAAAAAAATGGTTGACTTCTGCTATAAATATCATATTACATTGAGTTATTCTATTGCCTACTATCCCTAAGGGAATGGATTAGCTGAATCCTCCAGCAAAAGCCTTGTCAATATTATCAAAAAAATGTTGGAGCAGAATCATAAATCATGGCATAGTAAGCTTATTCATGTTTTATGGGCTGATAGATTAACCACCAAAAAGTAAATAAATATGTATCCCTATCAATTGGTTTATGGTATGGATGTAGTCTTCCCAACATCCTTAGGAGTTCTAGTCATGAAACTTCTTCAAGAAGTACAAGCTGAAGAGAATGATATGCAGAGAAGAATCAATCAAACCATTCATTTACATCAGTCAAGAGAGGAAGTGTACAAAATAACACAAATAGTCCAAGAGAACATCAAGAAACTATTTAACAAAGGGACTAAAGCAAATGATTTCCAAGTTGGAAATATAGTTCTATAGTGGGATTCTAGAAGGGAAGAGAAAGGAAAACATGGTAAGTTTGAAAATATGTGGAAAGGCCCCTATATCATTGATTCAGTGAGGGGAAACAATGCTTTCTTTTTGAAGGAACTTGATGGAATTGAAATGTTTGGAGGTCCTGTGAGTGGCAGGATGCTCAAATACTATTTTTGTCAAGAGTCTTAGTTTCAAAGTTTTATTCTTTGTACATAACACAGTTAAAAGGAAATTATACAAAAATACAAAAACAATAAAAACAATAGAAAAATAAAAGAGGGTAGTTAAAAGAAAAGGTACAACCCCATACCCAAAGAAAGAGAATATTATGAAAGTGTGCAAGTCTAAATGCCACCGCTGATTCAAAATGATATCTTGTTCAGTTATCTAGCCTAATCATGGCTGAACATGCTTTAAATTTATGTTAATAAGTTAGTAGAAACTTTGATTGATAAAAAATTATTTCAGACTTAACTTATTAAAAGAAAGATAGATTAGGATATTGAAAAGATACTGGTCCCACATGCTTAAAATAGAACCAAAGAGATAGATAAAGATGCCTCACAAAAGACAAAATCATGGCCTTATCTTTCTGATTTACTTTTATGCAAAATAATGTTTGTGTGCAAGCTCAAATGCCACTACTTGTAATTATTCAATCATACAACCTAAAAATGATTGAGTAACTTTTAATTTCATGCTGATAGGTTAGTGAAGAAGATTTTCCAAACTGTATAATCTTGGCTTATCAGTGGAATAGATTAGGATAGAAAAGAATGGTTCAAACAAACTCGAAATCTGAACCAAGAAAAGGAAAAAGATAGCTCTAAATAGATCAAAACCAGAGCTAGAAAAAGAATAGAAGGATGTTTATAATTTTTAGATCTTAAGCTTTCACAATTTTGTTTTATTTTTCTGCAAATAAAGTCTACGTGCAACTTGTACATAAAGCCATAGACACCATAGCAAATCAGACTGCTTAATCCTGATTTAGCTATGTTTTAAATTTCTATTTTAGAATATAGAGAATGCATATCTGTCAAACAACTTAATCTTGACAGATAGTAGTATAGGTAGAAATAAAAGATTTCAACTGTTTAATTTGGACTCTCGGAAGAAATAAGGATAGCTGTCCTCCCCAAGTGGAGCCACTGTTAGCCATCTATAAATTATGTTATATCTGATGATGGCTAGATTAGTCCATGGATTTCCAAAAACAAGATTTTCATCAAAATCTATGAGTTTCGGAAATATCACTATGTTGATTATCCCTAAGTTATCCATTTCTCATAAAATCTTCAATCAAAGCCTGTAAGTTGCCCTACTGATACCAAAAGAGACTGTTTCTAAGCCATTTTTCCTTCATTTTCCCTTTGAAAAATCTCTCATTTCCCCCTTCCCTTTTTCTTCCCAAAACCCCTTTTTTACCCTTTATTTTCCTTCAAAATTCCATTTAAACCATTAAAAACCCCTTTATAATGGTTTAAACCTCCTTTTTATACTTATCGGAACCCCTCAAAACCCTTAAAAAACCTCATTTTTTGGCTCATTTTAGCATAAGGCTTTAAGCGCCTTTCGGCTTAAGCCAGAGCCCCTTTTCAGCCATATGAATGACTTCGCGACTGAGTGCTAAGTCCATTGGCCATCACATATCGGTGATCCCAGTCCCTTTGTTCCCAAACCCTTTACTTCGCCGAAATTCCGATCCTCCGATGGGATCTGGACCGTCCGTTCCCAAGATCTGACAACTCTCACATTTCCTTTCTCTGCTTTCTATTGCTCATCGACACATCACAACTTCCTAGTTCCCTTGTCTCCTGACCCTTTTCCCCTCGCCGATGCAATCCCCCGGGTAAATCTCCATCGTAAATCTTCTAGATCTGACGGCTATTGCTACATCTCCCACCTTTCCATCCCACCGATGGTTTTCCCCGCCGATAAAATCCCGATCGTCGATCTCCCTCAGATCAGACGGTCTGCGCTCCATCGCATCTATTAGCCATCAGTATTTTTTACATGTTAGTGATGACTATATCCATAGCTGAGTTTTCTAGAAGCTGAATTCCATATGTCAATCTGTCATCTAGAAAACCCTCATAAAATTTTTTTCGCCCCCTTACTTATCAGTCCGCCCTTGTCAAAGTCAAAATCCATTATCACTATTTTTTCTAGTTTCAACCCCCCTGGTCTGTCCATCAGCTCCAAAAGGAAAATTCCAAGTCTGTTGCAAAAGTCTACCCTATGTTAGGAAGTGGCGCTTTAAGACGTTTTACCCTTGGCGATAATCAAAAAGCCAAAAATCCTCCATCTGTTACAGACCAACCATGACTAACCTCCCACTCTGCAAATAAAATTGACAAACAGCTCTAAGTCGCGCCACTTATACCCCTAGGTCTCAGCACTGCAGGAACCACAGTTTCAAGCTGATTAGTAGGTGCTTCACAGTGTTTTATGGATTCTGCAAAGAACAGGAAATACAATTTCATCTCAGGAGAAAATTCTTGAATCTACAGTTAGAGGAACAGCTGCTTCTAAATGTAACATGAGCCTGAGATATGTCTGCAAAACAGAAAGTCACTCATCAAGACCTTGCAGTTTTCCTCCCAATATGAAAATCACAGTAAGAAAGGGACACCACTATCACAACAAACTGGTAAACTGTCATGGCCCAGAACCTCCTTCATTTACAAGCAGAGGGTTAAGGCGCCTCCTTCATCTACAGGCAGAGGGCACTCGCCAGTATTGACTTAAAGGATTGCAGAAGCCCAGGTTTGCCTTTTACTGAACAGTGAAACAACAACTCCAGGTTTTCTGAGTGAGTGATGATCATAACAGGGATAGAGCCTGAAAAATGCAAGTTCAAAGGAAAACAGAGTTTGGTATGATAAAGGAGGTCATTTGAAGTTTTCAAGTCATATGAATTGTTAAAATTTAGAAGGGCATGTCATTAGTAAAAATTCAAGGTATCATAAGCAGCCTGCTTGTCCACAAGATCAAATTGAAAAAGTGCTGACAAAACATGTCATTACACAGGCAGAAGGAAAGCTGTTTGTTTTTCAAAAGGCGCTGACCTCCATAGTCACAGAGACTATCTTTCAAATAATTTGTCATGAGATAACTAAAGCAAATGATGACATTTCAGTCACCCTCAGAGCAGTGCAGGAAGACAGTGACACTTTGGCTAGGTTTTTTCTGAAACACAGTGATGATTGCAAGCAGAGCCTTATCAAATAATCTTCAGATACTTTGCTCAGTGAAAGGCCTCCTCCATTTATGAGCAGATGGCCAAGGCATTGAGTGTTGTTGAAAACTGATTGGTCAAAAGATGCAGTGAAAAGAGACAATGAAAGAAAGCAAAAGTCTGTACACAGGTAAAAGTTAGGGTTTATGATTTAAAAGTATTGGTTTTCCTATTCAAATGGAAATGTCTATCAAACTATATCTATAGTGGACAGGAGACAATATTGAAAATATGCATGCATGGATACCAAAAAAGGAGCAGTTTATTTAAAGGAAAGGGTCAAACAACACCCCACTGTCACCTGCCCAGAAGTCTAAGGGAGCTCCTTTTGAGTAAACAGAGAAGTATGATATGAAGGGATGCAGCCAAAATATGGCACTTATAGTCAAAAGGGGAACTTGTATATCACCTGGAAGCAGGGACTGACACCATGTATAAAAAAGAGCTTTTGTCAAAGCCTGCTCATCATATAGCCATCAGCAGATTAAGACATAGTTTCTGGAAATGAGTTTTATTAGCTCTGGGCAGCACTCAAAACCCATGAAGCGCTTCACTGTTACAAACCAAGTGAAAAAGAATTGCAAAGGGAATTCCTTCTTTTTCTGTAGAAGGAGGATGATTGAAATTAAAATTAATACAATTGTATTTTTGTATCTACAGTCAAAAGACACCTACAGGAGTCTGTCAAACCGAGCTTAAAAGGAGGAGGTATTTTTTCAAAGCATGGAACAGTCAGGACATTTTATCACAAGTCATCATCTGGGTTTTTGAAGACTCTGGAAAGCATGAAAAGAAATCAGCTGCAAATGTGGGCACCTGCTGTAGATAAAGGTTGAAGAAGCAAGCAAACACCGAGGCTATCAAAACAAGTTGACAATGCAAGACCTGCCCTTTCGGAAAAAAGGCAGTTTCCAGGTATTTTCCTGACAATGTTAAAATGGTTATATAATGGATATCACCAGAAATTTTAAACACGGTGGCAGAGATGATGAAAATTATTGAGTTATTTTTCAAAGTTGAAGTTTGGTGTGAAAGTTATCACCCAAGGAACAAAGCTGGAAATCACCTTTTCGAAGCACCTGTGCATAAGTGAAACACGTGTAACCTTTCAAGCCATTTTTGTTTGTTACAAAGAGGTTGATCCATGATTTAAAATCGATCTAAAAAGCATAGAGATATCCAATGCACGCATTGCTCAAGGTTCAAGTATGAAATGCACCGAGATTATTGTTGAAAAAGTGTCAAAAGGATTGTGGAAACCTTGCAAAAGCCAAACAAAATTTTCACTTTAAAGACCAAGGTGACCGTTGAAGGATTTGATATGACATATAAGGAGTGAGGTCGAGGGTGAGTTTATCATTTTCCAACTGCAAACAAAGTTCTGTACCGCCCTTGGCATCAAAACAAGAAGCTCGGGTCGAAATTTCAGAATACTGCACTGTTTACGACCGTGCGCCGTGCCTGGAAACCCGCGCGACGCGCCTGGGAGTAAGTTTACACGGGCGGTCAGTGTTGGCGCGACGTGCCTGTACAGTTGCGCGACGCGCCTGTACACAGCGCCCAACCGCCCGACAGGCCGACCCGACAAGCCACCCGGGTGTATTTTTGCGCGCCGTGCTGTCATTAAAGAGTGCCGCGCAATCTTGGAGACCTCCAGAACTGCCTCCGACGCTCCACAAGAGATTTGCCTCGTATCTTGAGGTATTTGCACACTTTGGCCCTAAATTTTGTGACCGCCTATTGATGTTTGAAAGCCAAAAATAAGGTTTGAAAACAAGTTAAGTTAAGTGTTTTGCATTCAAGAAGGGATTTTTGGTGAGATGCATACGAAGAAGTTTGGTGTTTTGATCCAAGGAAAGCCTAATTCACTGTTAAAACTACTACAAATTTTCACAACATTGCACGCAGAACTTCAAAACTCTGTCATTATACCAGAAGGAAAAAAGGATTGTTTGCTGTGTGAGTTTTCAGGGTGTACAGCTGTAATAAACTGCTGGATGTGTCATTTGAAACACCTACAGGAAAGAATATATGATGGACATAAGAGCAGTGTTTTGCTTAAAGAAATTTGTTGATTGAAAAATCTTCGACTGCCACCTCAAAAGAAGCCTCTAAAAAGGCAAGAGGAAGATTTTGTTATAGAGACAGGGCTTAGGTCTAAAGAAAACATTTCACACTGTTCTCAAAACATTGCCACATCATTAAAACAATGAAGTGCACTCAGAAGAGGGGTTTTTGACAAAGAGCTGTTTATAAGTTGAAAAATCACGGAAGAAGGTTGCTCACATTTCTCACAAAGGGACGGTATTCACTATATTTGCCACTAATTTGCCTTTTGATTTTCCAGCTCGTATTGATGAATGGATGTGCTTATAGAGTAAAGGACTTTTTCTGCCAAAACCAGAGGGTTACATTCATAAGGAACCCTCGATTGTTTTGAAAAAGAAATCTCACATAGCTTCTGCCTAAAAACTTTGTAGTCTTTTAAAGATCTGTCATCTTGGCTCAGGATTATACTAGTAACTGTTTAAATTGCATTAAGGGTTGTTTTCACATATGTAAGTTAGTGGACTGTTGGCACACTTATACAAGGCAGGGTTGTTAATCATTGAAATTCTAACTTGAGGCAGAGATATAGGTGTATTGATTGACATCTAAAAAATTCACAGAACAGGGTGATTTTGACATTGTATACATCCTGCCTCATACAGTCTGCTTTTCCTTTCACTGTTTGGTCTCCTCTAGAGAAATCTGTTGACAGAGATATTCTAAAGGTGGACAGGATTTTTTCTGAAGATCAGAGGTTGTGTATTACAAAAAAACTTGTTGCAAGACATCCAAATCTCATTGTCTATCTGTCAAACAGTAAAGTGATAGAGTTTGACTCCAACAGGACATTTTACATACAGTGAAGGCAGTTTACCTCTTCCAAAGCATATTCAGGTCAAAATGCCTCCAAGGCAAGACAGCAGGAGCGGTCCACATAAAAGATATGAGCCCATCTCTACATAAGAGATTAATGCTCATCCATCTGTACTTTTCAACTTCCATGAAGTAGGCTGCCTTGATTTCTGCCAGAAGATAGAAGAAGTCAAGAGTTTTTCGCCATTAACACACTTGTGCGCCCTGAGATTCAAAGAAAAACACTTCCAAGTGGCGGATCTTGATTTCAAAATTTCTCCAAGGTATGTGTCCAAGGCCACCAAGATCTCGTATCATGGCGAAAAATGGTTTAAACAAGCTCATCTTGACTTAGAGGATTACAAACCTTTCATTAAGCCTGAACATAGAGAGGCTGTCACTGCTATCTTCCCTTTTTCATATCTTCTTGACAGCTATGCTCCGCTTATGAAAGCCATAATGAAATATTTCACTTGTGAAGGGAGGTTTGATCGAATTTATGCCTATCATGTCCGTTTATTGATGCACTTTACTAGAAGCAGGCAACTAAACCTCCCTTACTTTTTGTTCAAGAGCGTAGAGAAAATGGCATCCACTGTCCAAAAGAAGGCCCCACCTCAGCAAATCCCTTCTCTTTTTCATCATTCTTTGATCAAGATTATCTTCCTATACCAGCTAGAGAAGAAAGAGGTTTCATGGGATTTATTCATCAGCCATCCAGATTTTGCCACTGTTCCTCCTGCCCATATCTCTCCTACTCAGCCTGTCCATCGCCCAGTGCCTTTGTCCAGAAGGCCTACTCCTAGAAGGCTCAGAATGACTACTGGACAGCCAAGTCAACAGGAGGAAGGAGAGGGCAGTGAACAGCAGCAAGAAGAAAGAGATGAAGGACAGCAGCAGATAGAGGATGAAGGACAGTAGGTCCATGATGAGGAACAGCAGCAGGTCCATGATGAAGGACAGCAGGTACAAATTGAGGGACGGCAGCAGACAGTAGTTGAGGAACAGCATGTTAGGCAGGAAGTTGAGTTACCTTTTGAGCCAAAAATTGGACAAGACATTGATGAAGAACAGCAAGCCAATGTTGGCGAACAGGGGCAGCCAAGTGAACAGCCAGGAGAAGATATCCAGCAGCCTCAAGAAGAACAGCCAATTCAAAAGGATGTCAAAGGTAAATCAGTTGTTACTCCTCCTCTCAAAGTAACAAAGCTCAGCACAGCAAGGAAAAGAGAGACTAAAGCTGCCACCCTAACAGTGACAAAGATTGTTCCTAGCAAGAGGAAATTGCCCAAAAAGACACCTTCTAGCATGCCAAGGAGGAAAAGCGCCAAATTGGCTTTCAAAGGTAAAAGCAAAGTTGGGGAAAGTACAAAGCATGGAGGTGAATTAGCTATTATCCCTATCCAAAGCGATGATAGTGACAATGAGGCCCGCCTTCTTGAAAATCTCTTAATCCATAAGGAAGGGCAAATTGAGACATTAGAGCAAGATCTTCAAAGGGCAAGGAATTTCAACCACTTCTTGGAGATTGAAAACAAACAAATGAATGTGCACACAGCTGTTCATGAGGCACGGGCGATTAAGTATAAGAAAGAGGCAGCTAAGGCGCAAGCAAGAATTGAAGAGCTCATTGGTGAGTTTGATGATGAAGAGGAGGAAGACCAGCCTAGGCGGAAGAGGCCTAGGACCATCGGGCTTAAAAGAGCCTTGGAAAAACAGAGAGCAGATGAGCAAGCCCAGCTCCAAGCCTTTCCTCTCACTGCACTCCTTGAGCAGGAAATTGAGGAAAATAAAGAGGCTTGGCTTGAAAGAGCTAACAAGCATTTGGAAATGAAGCTTGAGAGGGCGAACAGAGATCTTGAGCTGCAAAGAAAGAGGACTCATCACTTTCAGAAGCTAAATCAGTTTGCCAGGCGAAAACTAAAGGCAGCACAAGAGAAATTGAAGAAGGTAAAGGGGAAGCGCCTAGCACAGAAAGAAGGGAAAAGCATATCAGCCCTTGATATTTTGGCCTCAGCTTCGGAGCATGTTGCTATGGACCCTTGAGGGTCATGCATGCCAATTTTGGGCCTTTTTCGGCAACTTTTTGTTTTTTGGCATTTTTTGGGTTTTTGGCCGAAAACTCATAATTTCGCCATTTCAGTTTGATGAGTTTTCAAGGGAGGAGGATGATACCGATGGATGCCATAATTCCATGAGCAGGTCTCCAGTGATTTTCAGGGCATTTGGAGATCATTCGCCCCCTCAAATTGGCGAAAAACGCCCTCTTTTTGCACATTCTGCCCGCCATATCAGCAGTCTGCTATTTCCTGGTTTTTTACACACAGGTACAGTTTTGGATGACTTCCAGGCCTCGGATTGAGATGGTTTCAGTTGCGCCGGAAAGTAGACACAGAGAGCTTTCCAGAAAGCCCTCATGAGCCTCATTTTGACATCAGGAAGGCTGCCTATTACATCCAGCAAGTCAGGGGACCTTTTTCAGGCATAAATATGAAGTATTTTTGTAATTTTTGAACCTCAAAAATCTGCTTTTCCCAAATGTGCGTTAAGCTATTTTTATACTTGGGAAATGATGTAAAGTCAATATAATTTCCATTTTTAGCAGTTTTTTAGATATTTTATGGGATATTTTGTGCCTTGGGCTTTGCAAAGCCTCAAGGACAAGTTTAGATATTTTGACTTGGCCAATGGGATAGCTAGTTGCTCCATGAGGTTTTCCTCCCTCAAACCTATTTATTCCATGGGTTTCATTGTAAATCAGAGGCTGAACTTGAGAGAAGAATTAATACATTGGTCATATGAGCTTTGATGAATACACTTGTGTTATGATTTTTGGACTGCCTCTTGGATGCTTTTGAGGAGTGATGAAGGATTGTTGATGGATTCCATGACATGGTAGAATGGTATAGTTTTTCTTGCTTTGTTGTTGTCTTCTAGTTTTCATCCATTATACATGCTTCTTGCTGCTATAGATCAGTAGATATTAGTTTTGAGATATGCCCATGGAGGCACCTCAAAATTCCTGAATCTTCATAGCTTGATGTTTTCTTCTTCCTTAGTTATGCTAAAGAATCCTTAACTGCTCTTTAGTAACTAAAGGATAATGTTTGCTAGTTTTATTCACAAGTTCTATGTATGTTGAGTAGGATGTATGGTGTGCCCTGCCTACCTATAATTTGTCCATAGTTCTGTCCATAAAACTTTCTCTTTGACTGATTAGTTGATCATCTTGTTGAACCAAGGAGGCCTAGTCCCGATCTAGCCCTTTGCCTAAAACTATGAAAGCTTGTTTGCCAAAGTGCCCAATGACTTAGAGACTATGTTTAGGCGTTCCGGCGTAGTTTATGAGTTGTTAGTTTGTCTTATGTGTTTTCCCCAAAGTCTGATAGCCATTTCCCGAAGTTAGAGGGTCTTATACCTCTATGTATGGCTGGAATGTTTGATTTCTATGTATTAATTAGCTCATAGTTACATTTAACATGATTAATGGCTTGCTATAACATGTTTATGTCTGCTATCAACTAGTTACACTTGAAATCCCTTGTCTTTCACCAACTTGATGTTCATTTACTCCATTTTGCCCAAAAATCCCTTCTACCTTGAATCAAATCGGCCCTACAGCAGCCTTGCATCATCATCTCATAGCTTCCTTGACCTGTTTGACCCCATAGCCCAATTGATCTGACTTCTTGTTATCCATTTTTATATCTTTGATCAGTTTTATCCCTCACGAACTTAAAAAACCCCAAAAAATCAAAAACTCACTTCATAACTAGCCTAATATCAGAACACCATAAGAAAACACACCGATATCTTTTGCATATAATAGAGAGAGCCCTCTCTGAGTCCAGGAAGGCTAGGTCCTTGGGCTCCAAAGCTTGGTTTGATGTTACATCGTCATTTGGCTCGCCAATCGGCCAAATCACGGGACCCTAACAGCATCGACGCATCGCACTTTCCCTTTCGCCTGTCCATCCTCCGCCGATGAGATCTCCACCATTGATCTGATTCCCTCAGATCCAACGGTCCGCACTATCTCGCATTATCATTTTCCTCCGCCTCGTTCATTCATTTCGGCCATTCACCGATATGATCTCAGCCATCGATCCTCCTGATCGGACAGTCAGCACTTTATCACCTCATCTCCTTTTTCCCCTCCCCTCACGACATTCATTCCATTGTGCGATATTGCATTGCATCCTGGGTCGTTGATCATCCTGATCCAATGGCCAGTGCTCTTCTGATTTTACCCCGCTCCCTTTCCTCTAATCTAATATTCGCCATTGATCCTCAAGATCTAACGACCCTCGCTTCTCCATTCATCCATTCCTCACCCATATGTTTTATTTTGCGCATTCCCGCTATTCATCTCCACCATTGATGCATCAGATCTAACGGCCAACGCACTCTCGCTTTTCTCCTCCCGCTCTCGACCATCCCACTCTACCCACCTTTCTCCGAGTTAATCCTCACCATCCATTCCTCCCAGATCAATGGCTCAGGATCACTGCGGGGGCACCCGACAAAAGTGGCCCGTACTCCCCAGTCCCCCAACAGTTAATCTCTACCGTTGATCTTCTCCACATCCGACGGCCAGTATTTCCCCATTCACTGTGGAGGCACCCCACTGGCGAGATCCTTCCGTACCAACCGTTGATCTGGTCCCCCCAGATCCAATGGCCTAGAACTCTTCTAGACCTGGCCCCACTCCATATTCTCCCCATGCCTCGGTGTTGTATCGCTCTACGTGCTGACCGTTGATCTGCATGTCTCCTCGCAGATCGGACGACCAAGATTGTATCACGCACAAACTCGTTTAACCCCCCTTCCGTGCATTTTTACTACGAAATAAGTGGTTTTTCCGAGGTTACGTGTAACCTCCAGAGGCATATCACGTTCATATGGGCCTTTACCGCTTACCAGCCTTTTCCAATGTGAAAACTGCCGGTTTCGCCCAAAACCGCCTTGCCTCTACTCGTGCCCAAATTCAAATATTTCCTCTGTTTCTTCCTGGTTTTATTCACAGAACCCTTCCCTACAATAACCCCTTCCTCTGCATCACTCCATAACCCCTCCTGAGCCTCTGTTAGTAGTTTAAACCCACAACGTAGGTTTTCATAAATGTTTTAATGTTTATTTACAGGTTTCATGGCGGTTATTTATAAAAACTGTCCCACAGTCAAGTAATAGCAAAAAAGGCCGAGGGTGATAATCCTCAAAGGATTGAAAGCGTAGAAAATGGATAAAAAGGGTAAATATCCAAGTTTGTGGCCAATGTATCATGATCATTGATTGATCAACGAAAACCCTCCAAACGCGCCAAAGACCTGTATACAAGGAAGCACAGTGAAGATTAGAAGTGCAGAGAAAAATAATGAAGATTGAAGAACAAAGGATCAAAGCCATAAATAGAAGATTAAAGACTAATCGAAGTGGATTAAGGATAAAAACGCAGCTAAAATACAGAGGAATAGAGGTTTAAAGAAAACAGTAAAATGATAGAGGCAACATAATGAGTTATGAAGGCCAAAAGCTAAATTAGGCCTTAAGCACAGTTTATTGTTTAGATCAGGAAGGCTTAGGCTAAAGAAGCCTTGAACACATCAACACAGAGCAGTTATTTCATCAAAAATATCAACTGACTCCTTTGGCCATTCTTTATCTGAAAAGGAAAATCAACAGTTATTACACAAAAGAATATAGTTTAAACTGTCAGGACAGTTATTGTAAAAGATAATGGTAATGCCTTAAAGTCAATCTTTTCACATGTTTTATCCTTAGAAAGTAAAGAAAGAGTTATTAAAATAGAGAGGTATCTACAGATGTTCCTACCTTATGCCTTGCATGGTTATCAAGGTCGGGAACGTATTTACTTTGACATTAATAACATTTTTAACCCTAGAAGAGTTCCACCTCCTCCTTTGCAGCATAAATACTGCACTGGAACTCATTGTAAAGGTTGGATTTTGATGAATGATGCTGGAATAATACATAGTCCTTTGAATCTCTTGAAGAGAAATTGATGTCTTGGAACTCATGCATGATCTGATTTTCTTGTTGATGGAGAAGGATTGTTTGCAGGATCCATAGGCTTGGTTGATGGTGAAGTTTTCTTTTGTTTATGTTTTCTAGTTTTCCATTATGTTTTCCATCTTGCTATGTTGCAGTAGGAAAAATAATTTAGATTAATAAATGTTTCTAATGGCGCCTTAAATCTGTTTGTCCTTCACTGCCTTAATTTTTTCTTTTGCTAAGATACATTAGAGAAACCATTTATTGCTCTCTAACAAGTTCTTAGCTCGTCGATTTCTTGAATAATATTAGATCAATTAGCATCGATTATGATTTATGGTTAGCCCTGCATATTGTTGCCATTGAAATATTCTGTTCTTGGAATCATCTCTTTAAAGCAACTTTGTCTAGGTTTGTCAAAGAAGTCTGTTTAAAATCATGCTCTTTGTCTTTGCTTAGCTGAAATTTTTTTAAGGAAACCCTATGGCTGTAACTTTGGATGCTAGATTTTTCTCTCCTTCTACAATTATAGTTACTTGTGTATCTTAAATGTTTTTCTGCTCTATATGATAAAAGGTTTGAAAGTTGGATAAGTTTCTTACCTTTCTATTTTTTTATTTGAATGTTTGTCTTGGTTAATTATCTGTTTTCAGTCCGAAATAAAATGTATTAGGTTCTACTTATGCCTTTGATTCTCTTGATGTTCTTATCAATTTTCCAACTCCCTTAGTTTACAAGTATATAAAGGATTCTGTTTCAGCCCTTTATTAGTTTTTTGTTCTCAATCTTTATGTCCATTTCATAAATCCATCATAACCTTAAAAGATCCACCAACCAAGTAAACTTGCCCTGCAAATACTCTTAAACACCATTAATGAACTTATCTGGACCTTGTTAGACTCCATTGCGCAATAACTTAACAATCTTCCATGTTTTCTATCTAAAATCTATCAAAGTATCATACCCAACCAAAAAACAATCAACATACCTTAAACTTAACATCTAGCCTAAAATCAACCTCTTAAAAGCATCAAGCTATTTCCTTACAAACATATTGAGAGATCCCTCTCTGAGACTAGGAGGGCTAGATCCTAGAGCTCTAAAGCTTGGTTTGATGTTACCCTTGTCAATTTGTATCTCAATCAATCTAGAAAATTATAGGGAGCTAACAAGTTTTATTTACAATTACCCCTAAAACCATAAATCAAATGTTACAGATCCCCCAGAATGATTCCACAGTCCCTTTATCAGTGGAAGCCCAGAATGAATTATATCAGAAATTAAATTTTTCCCAAAGAGCTAGGATTTTTGAAATATTCCCGCTAGAATATGCCCACTTACCTAAGAAAAATCCACCCTATCCATCTTCCATTTTTATAGATAAGGCCAAGAAAATAATCTCCATTATTTCATGTTTGTTAGGCATGAATTGGTAGATGAACCCATCTTAGGTTTTATGTCCATTTTCTCCACTGAAGAGACACCCTCTGTAATTTTTAATTTCAGCCAGTTTCTCATTGATAACATCCATGAAAAATTCCTTAAGATTCAAACTGAAGGAATGTTCAAATATTCTTCTGTTTTATTTTACATGTTTCTATTTTATCAAGAAAACTAGTTTCCATTTTCACTACAAAAGTTGAATGAACAAGGAGATCCACATTTAGTCATTTTTTGGACTTCATTGGTAAGGAAGAATTTAGAAGAATACAATTTCAAAGATTATATTGATCACTTTATTCATCCAACCACATGTTCATTGACCAGTAATGAAGAACCTAGGGTCAATGATGAGATTCAAAATATTTTACATCTCAATGAGGAGGCTAAGATAGGTGACTAGTACTTGTACCATAATTACAGTGAAATAAGAGTGTATGGGTGTGAGATGCCACCCTAAAAGCTGCTTAAATACCTCCCAATGAGGATGTTTTCATTAGATTAAATCAGGGAGATGATCAATTCAGATGAAATATGGGTGTGAGATGCCACCCTAAAAGCTGCTTAAATACCTCCCAATGAGGATGTTTTCATTAGATTAAATCAGGGAGATGATCAATTCAGATGAAATTCACTTTGTTTCAGCTAAGAAGAAATCACAGTCTAGAATAAAGACTTAGATTGGACCTTTTATCTACAACAGTAGGACAACAAGAGAGGAGGCAGACATCCTCCTTAAAAAGATGAAGTTTCCCTTGAGATTCACTTGGCCATATGACCCATTTGGCATAATTTCTAAGCTAAGGGTGGAAAATAAAACCACTCCTTATGTTAATACACAAAGACCTGAAATTGAGAAGTACATGAACCAGGATGAGTGGGAAGAAAAAACCTTCCAAGAATCTGTGGAGCAGCTTCTGTCCACATCAACTTCACAGACTCCCACACCTCAGGAAAAATCAGAGAAATGACCAAGGGAGGAAGACTCTCCTTCAGTCATAGAGATTTCAGCCAAAGAATTCAAGATTTACAAGAAGAAATCAAAGCCCAATCCTAAAACAGACTTTGCAAAAGACGAGGAAGAGAAAACTACCATAATATTGATGGGTCCACACTCTACAACAAAGTCAAATAGTTTCTTTGCTAGATCTCCAACATCATAATTTTCACAGGGGAATCCAAACACATCTCAAACATCAGGATTGATTCCAGGAAAAAAGAAGATAAGTATCTTTAATAAGTATAAAGATATAAAGTAGAAAAATGAACTTCTCAAAGTCAGCACGTATGACCAATTCTGGAAACAAACTACCACAACCCAACATAGGCTCTTATCAGCCTTCAACACCGAGAAATTAAGAATGAAGATGGAATTATTGCAGGCACAGGTTCCCCATATTAAATATACAGTTGATTACAATAAAGCTTCATTTGAATTTGATGCAAAAGATGTCCATCCTATTGATCAAATGTAAATGCACAAGCATATAGGGGAAATGATATGTTCCACATAAACAAATACTGTAATGATTTCCTAAAAAATACAAGTATTACTCACCAACATCCGGTCTCAATTAAAGATTTAAAATATCTCTTCTTTGGAAAAAGATAATAAAATAAAATCCTTAGAAGTATTGGTCATTAAGATAGGATATGACCCAACAAATTTTAAAGAAACCAAAGAACTGATCAAGAAGAATAATGCTGACATTGAAACACTCAGGAAAAATTTTAAATTGTCAGCAACTGATGATCCAAAAACCAAAGAAATAGGGGAGACAGAAGGCCAAAAAGAAGACATGCTCAAGCTAATTATGGAGAAAAATGCATAAATAACGAACATGGAAGTAGAGATGGACAAGCTAGTCAAGGAAAAGGAAAAAAATGCACAGTTAGCTGTAGTCCCATTAGATTCAACACCTATTACAACAACAACACAAATATGAATGGCTACCTCAACTATAGCAGGGGTTTCTACATCAACAATACCCCCAGCACAAGACTTAGATGCTACCGGAAAAATGGTAAAAGCTACGGAGGACATGTCTATACAAGGAGAAGAAATTAAAAGATTAAAAGGACAAGTAAAGGCCCTGCAAGAGCAGAAAATAAGGATCAAAACCTCACATCTAGTTGAAGTACAAAAGTCTCAGAGACTCACTCAAAGACTACAACAATTAGTGAAGGAAAATGTCGTCGCTCAGACCTTAGCACAAGCTACGGAAAACATATGGATAAATATCCATAAATCCATGAATTATATTTGGCCTTCTATTCAAATTATCTTTGAAAAAAATGATTTAATTTAGAAGTCCAAGGAAGCAATTGTACAGATCAGAGAAAATCTAGGAGACAAGCCAACTTAAGCCACTGACCTCATCAAATTTTTGAATTCCAAAAACAAGTATGAGCTAGAAGAATTGGAGATTGAGGATAGAAATGAGACAATAATGGAGGTCAAAAAAATATTAACTAAGAATAACCTCATGTTGCAGCTAGAGGAGAAGTGCCAAGTTCTGGAAATTGGTGTCCACAGGTTCTTCAACAAATTTGAAGTGCTGAATAAGAAAGGGCTTCCAAGTTTATTTGTGATGAATAATAAATTAATCACCTTGGATGATTATAACAAGAAGTTTAAGGATGTGGCTAAGGATAGTTCCAAATTTGCTGGTATACAGTGAAGCATTTCAGGAAAAGCTTTACTTGAAACACTGGAATATGATTTAAATATATAGCATGAGATCAAGCACTTTTTTATTACCAAACCCACCTTTTCCAAGTATACAGAGGTAGATGAGATTTACAAGATATTTCTTAAGTTATCCATTCCAAGTGAAAAATGGTGGGACAAGTTATGCAAGTTACTTGAGTGAAAAATGTTGGAAATACTGAGTGGGGGGGTGAATCAATATTTCTTTTCAATTATTATTTTTTACCAGTTAGATCACTTATATTTAGAACACATAATGAACAATGATGGAATAAATACTTTTATTACTTTATTCTTTACAATAAATAGAGTACAATAATAGTATAGGGCTCCAACCCTAGATGAAGACTCCAATATTCCAGGCTCCAACCTGTATTGTGCCAATCATCGACTTGGAATTTCCAAGGCTTTAACCCTGTCAATTTGAGGCACCAAACTCTAGGGCTCCAATCCTATCTCTGGTACAGAGTCCAACTTGGTTTCTTGAGGACTCTTATCCTCTAGGGCTCCAACCCACTACTTCAATTCTTCAAGATGGATTCAATTGTTCTTCAAGGCTCCCAATATCATCTGCAACAAGCCTTGACAAAATATTTACCTTCAACAATGCCTTCAATCAATCTCCAATGCACTTAGTTCGTCATTGACAACTTTATCCTCTCAGAAAGTGTCTCCACAACTCTTCATGTTTCCCAAACCAAATCTTCAAGGTTACCTCATGATGACTTCAACAATGCGTCATGCTCTCCAATAATGTCTCCAAGATCAACTTCAAGATGTCTTCACAAGGTCTTCAGTGATGCTCCAAGGTATCTTCAATAAGTTTGTCAAGTTCTACACCAAACAGTTCTTCAAGTGCTTCACAATGTTTTCAAACAAGGAGGTCTGGAATGGTTCTCTAAATAATGTCTCCAATAGGCTTCTAGATGACTTTCCAAGTTATGCTCATGATCAGCTCCAAGGGATTCATCAAATAACCTTCAAGTCTGCTCAAAACTTTGCTCCAAAACTCTCTGTAAAGATACTTCAATTTTGCTTTAATGGGGCTGCTTCATGTTTCTCTTAGGATATCTTCAACTACTGCTTCAAAATGACTTCAACAAGTTTCCATGCATTCTAAAAATATATGGTGGAGTATGATTCTCAACAGATGCCCAAACTTCCTCAAGTGCCACCTATCTAAAACACTAGAAGTATGTTCACAAGTATTAGCGTTGCCTTCAAAGAATGTTCCAAAATTCTGCTAATAGATGCCCCCTAGATGCCTCTATAAGTACTCAAGGTAACCTTCAGATCATCCCCGAGAACTTTCATTAGAATCACTTCAAGAGCTTCTCCAGAAATATTCAAGATCTACTCTAAGTTTGGCACCAAATATTCTTCAATTCTAGTCAAAGTCTGATCAAAATCTTGTCAAGGTCTACTCAAGAATTTGATCTAAATACTACTTAAATTTTGATCCCGAGACTAATCCGAAGTTGGTTCCAAATATGATAAAAAACACAACCCAAGTTCTGTTCCAAAAAGAGCCCGAGTACTATTTTCTTTTTCCAGAGGTCCAAACATTGGCTAATATTTTTACAAAAATAGGGCACCAAAATCTTTGACCTTTTGCACTATCTTCCCTTCCTTCGTTGTTTTTTTTTATCCTCTTTCTGCACCGAATAATTGATGGATGAATAGGAAGAGTGTATGCTCCTCTTAATATGAGTTTGCCATGATGAAAGTACACAATGTTTCATTGCAGCCTACATGCTGGAGCCAACATGATCATAATTATAGGCGACCTATATTTTGAGCCTTAATGTATTAATTTTTACTTGATTTTATTTAATATGAATAGTCAAGCCTTAGAAGAGTCGATTTTCATTTTTAATTTTAGATGAAGTGTGACCAATGTTTGGTGGGGAGATATTTTTTTTAAAGCAGTTTATTAGTCTGCCATGTGATGTAACATGCATTATATTTGAAGGATGGATCATATAAGAACTATGAAAAATACCTTGTCTGCCATGTGAGTGATGTATTATACCATGTTGTTGCATTATACGTTAAGTGTACCATGTATGGTCATAGGGAACCACATTGCCTACATAATACATTATGTTTACGGTCATAGGGAACATGTATACTATGTTTGTTTGCCATTAATCAAAGTCATTTGTTAATAAGGAATTTTGATATTCTTTCAAAACATATTTGTTGCAAAGGATTATGTTTATTTCAATAATGTTTGGCAGTGTATTGTAAGATGATGTATTGTAGCATAAGGTAATGTATGGTAGTGTGAATGTATGGTTAGGATTTAGGGATTTAATAGAGAGGTTTATATTTTAGGATTTTTTTTTGTATTGTTTAGGGCTGGTTTTTTAGGAGTTTTAGGGTTAGGATATTCAGAGCAAGATTTTAGGATTTTAACATGGTTAGGGTTTAATTTAGGATTTCAACATGGTTAGGAATTTTAGGATTTTATAAGATAGGGTTAGGGAAACATATCAAAAGGTTAGGACATTTTCCATCTCCAACAATGCGATATTGACATCAATGAAAACTTTGATCAACAAAAAATGTAATTCTATATTCAACAACAGGACAAATAGAGCAGCAAGAGTCAGAAGGAAAAATCAACAACAACCTCCTTCAAAATAGGGCCAACATTCGAGCAATTCCAAATTATACTATATTTTTGTAAACAAGATATAATCAATTTTATATATTCCTAAAATGCATCATGATCTGATATGACAAGATATTTTGTAAATAAACTTATAAATACTTCTAACTTCGAAGTATGAAGGGTTGATTTTTGCATCCAGGAAGGGTGTTGGCCCTCGATTTTGGTCAATTTTGCTTATTAAAAATCCACCTAATTCCCATAATTTTCCACATTATATCATCCACATATGCCTTATTTTGACTTTATTATGCATATTCAGGTAATTTATTTTTATTTTTATTTATTTTATTTATTTTTATTTTTTTTTCATTTTTTAGATATTTTGTAAAAATTGGGTTTTAAGAGTACTTTTGGAGAGAACTGAAAATTCCCACAATTGCTTCATGCAAGTCATATATGCAGGACACATGGCTAGCATGGATTTGGGAACCATAGAAGGAAAATCATCTATTAGTTTGGCCAAACTGAGCTAAAACAAGTCCGATCAACGTTGGTCAAACATGACCTGTTTTTTAGGAATCCCTAGAAAATAGGGCATACATAGTAGTTTTTGGGATTTTTCTAGATTTTGTGTAATGAAATGGATGAGTTCGACCTAGATGGATGGGATTAGGATAAGATAAGTCTGTTAGAGACATTTTAGCATACTTTGTTTATCATTTATCTATTTATACCAAGCTTATGAACCATTGAAACATGGAGAATTTGTATAATTTCATATTGAGACTTCTGAATTTTGTGAGTTAATTTGAGGAGCCATTTACATCTTCTTTTTGTTGTTCTTGACTTGAGTTTTTAGTAGCTAATAAGTTATTCAATTGTACAAGGCAAGGGTGGAGGGCCCCCACACCAAGCTAAGTACACTTCTTGGTTAAATTAGCTTAATTTTCATGAACTAGTGGTTTTTTTGTTCCTACTATTGAATGTAAAGCTTTTTGTTGAGCTCAAGTGGAAAAATTTCAAAAATACATAAAGCTTTTCAGGATTCATGTGTCAGAATTGTTTGTGATGTTATTATTATTTTGTTAATGTGTTTCTTTCTCTGTTAATTCATATGTTATTACATATATTTTATTCTAAGAAAAATAAGGATTTGAATTTGTTTAAATACACTCAATTTTGGCTTATGAATGAAATAAATGTTTTCCACTGAAGTTAAACAATAGAATTATTAATTGCTCTATGTTTAAAGGATTCTTAATCTTTCCTTATTTACCATATCACAAAGCTTTCTTGGATATAATAAGTATACCCACCTTTCCCTGTTAAAATTTTCTCTAATTTATGCAATTAATCAACCGAAAGCTCATTCGAATCCATTGCCAATGGCTTTCCCATGCTGTTCCAACCAAAAAAATTTAAAAATAAATCTCTGAAATTCACATCTAGCCTAAAATTCTAAAAACAACAAAGTTAAATATGTCAGAGAGATCCCTCTCTAAAGCTGACACAGCTAGATCCCAACTTCCAAAGTGGTTCTGTGGTTACCTCTGGAATTTATTTCATAACCTTAGGAAATTAGGGAGTGATAACATACACAATACCACATGTACAACAAAACCACATGTACATAACACCACCTGCACAACGTGTACACAACCACAAGTACACTACACCACCTACACACCTTGTACATAATACCACATGTATACAACACACCCTGCACAAACTGTACACGACATCACATGTACACAACACCACCTGCACAATGTGTACACAAAACCTTATGTACACAACACCACCTGCACAACATGTACACAACACCACATGCATACAACACCATATGTACAACATGTACACAACACCACATGTACATAACACCACATGTACAACATGTATTGTTGGAGCAGCGTCCCCTGGGTAAAGAAATTTTGGATAAATTTTGGTTAAGTTTTATTTGTAACCATTGCGTGCAGATGTCAAGGGGCTTTAGGGTGGGTCAAAGTCCCTTGATTATTGTAATGGGTAAAAGAGAAAAACATGAGTCTCAAACCATGTTATGTGCACATTTGGAAAGATATAAATATGTAAGAGTCGTGAAGGATAGAGAGATATAGATGGATAGATGTTTATGCTTATGAATGTTGTGATCTAAGTTTTGGGTTGGTCTAGGTAGAAAGGCTCCAGCTGACTTTGTGCATGGAGACCTAGTCTTGAGCTATGTGCACAGACTTTGTTTCTGTGTGCGCAGAAGGGAAATATTGTATTAACTGAATATATATTAATAAAGAAGGAAATTTTGGCGAAATCAGACTTTATATGATTCTTGTAGTTAAATATCTTAGATTTGTTATGCTCATTATCTGTTACTTATTATAGACTTGGATCTATTTTGTTGAATGCATATGTATTTCCATTATTGATAATTCAAGTTGGTAAATTTCATCTATGTGCGAGTATTGTTCTGCTTAATTTTTAGATCTGAAGTATAATAATATATCTGCGTAAGGTTTTATTTTGCAATAATCTGTGAATGCACAAGGGATAAGTCTGTTATCACTATCTAGGCGTGCACAAATGCTTTAATGTTTGTTTGCAATTAGATCTGGCTCTAGGAAGTGAGCGCAAGGCAGTAGGAATTAGATCTATTAAGTTAGGATTGGGTACACATCAAAATTTCCCTTAGGGTGCGGAAAACTAGTTCCAGTACTCCCCCATACAGCTTCAGGTGAGACTTTTGTCTGCGCAAGAAAATCACTATCGAAGGGGCCAGTAGTTGGAGGGTTTTATTGGTTGTGTGATTACTCCGAACCTAGGTCAGGATCCCTCAACCCAAAAAATGGTTCCATTTCCAGTACCGAGATAATTTTGAGGGGGATTTGATGTTGTGGCACCTAACAAAGAACAAACTGTAAGATTGGCTTGAAAAGAAGGTGCATGAATTTGCGATCCAAGAAAACAGAAGCCCTAAATTGTTTGCCAAAGATTGGGCACAAAGGTATATCTACACAAAGGTCCACGAAATTTTCTTTGCTTCCTTTGCAATAAAGTTTCAAGAGTGGTTGTCTCGGCTTATTGAATTCCAGACTTTCTGTTGAGATGCCATTTTTTCCATATTTTTACATTTTTTATTAAATAATTATATGCTTGTGACTAGTGTTTTTAATCATTATTATATTATTAAGATGATAGTTAGAGGAATTCAGAGGCAATAATTATTAAATTATGAATTATTCTTGTTAATTACTTTGAAGAGTTTTTTTGTGTGTAAATGTCATTAATAATATGCTTTCTTGGTGGCAGATGAATAAGTCATGTACTAAGCAGTCTTCATACTAGCAGTGTAGGAGTGATTCCTAAAATCCATTTGAGTATGGATTCATCTCATGAACATAAGCAACAACTTGAATTCATTGACAAAGATTGAGAACTACATTATGCACCTCTTTTCGAGTCTCAAAATGAGGTTGTACACAGAGATCAGTGAAAAACACCCACACAATGTCATTTTTATGCCAATGAACTGTGAGAGAAGTTAGCCATGGTAGGATTCTCGACCAACATGATTACATACTTATAGAAAGAACTTCACTTGCCACCAGTCGTGGCTATGAACACTCTGACCAATTTTTGTGGCACAACAAGCTTGAATCCATTTTTGGGAGCGTTCATAGTAGATTCTTATGTGGGCAGGTTTTGGACTATAGTAGTGTCTTCAGTGATTTATCAGATTGGAATGCCGATATTAACAATCTCTGCTATTTTTCCCTAGCTGCGCCCTCCTCCTTGTAGCAGGAAGGAGGTCTACAAGCAAGCCTCAACTGGGTAACTGGGTATCCTGATCCGGATTTATGCAGGAGCATAATAATATATAGAAATAAACATAAACACAGATATGCAGTGGAAATATAACTCCATTTCATTAATATCATATAACACAAATATGTTATAGACATAATGGAAATAAAAAACTAGGGTGCTGGTAGGCTTATCTCTGAGAAGAGATGTGGTGGCTACATGCCTTTGAACTATGTTACAATGAATTTTGAGGGCCTATTTATTATTTAGAAACAATGGAGAACCCTAAACATCCAAAAACCTAACCCTAGAAGATGAAGCGCCAAAACCATGGGCCCCGTCTGGGTGAATTGGTGTTTCAACTTCCTGGGGACGTAACTTTGGCATATGATCTCCGTTTGATGTGCTCAATACCTCGTTAGAAAGATCTATCTGAGGAGTAAAAATTTTAGTGTCAGAAACATTAGTACATAAACCCATTTTTCTCCCGGTTTTCCCCAAAAATGTCATTTAGGGCCTCAAAATGTCTCTGGAAGTTCAGGACCCGAAAAACTGCTAAAAATAGTAAGTTGTGCTGAAAGTGAAAAACTGAAAGAACTGATGGTGTGGGTCCAAATGGAATAGGTGGGTGTCCACCAATATCCACCTGGATAATTCCTCCCTCCTTAGGAAGCAATGGCCCCCATTGCATTAAGTTCCTCCATGAGAGGAAGATTCTGTTGAACTTGGTATTGGATTTGTCGAGCATGTCGTGGACCTGCTGGCGGATGTGTTGGCGGATGTGCTAGATGCATTCAATAAATTTGTTTGCCTTAGAAATTACATGTGTGGATTTTGTCTATGAATTCACATGAGGTATGGAAATATCAAGCGGCCCTGCGCCGGGGGTCAGATCAATGGAGTGCTTTTCGTGACAGTAGAGGAACCTTTGTGCGTGGGAGAAAGTGTCCTCGTATTCCTCCACGAATTTTTCCATCTATTGTAGTCGTGTAGGGGAGTCCTATTTTGAGTCTGTGGCCACAATATTCTTCTTTCCCTGTGAGTGAGTTGTAAGGAAAATAAATTTCCTGGTTTGGGAAACAATTTACTGCGTTGTTTTGCAATAGTCAAGGAGATCACAAGAGGTGGTACTACCTCCACTATCCTATACAATTTATTTCCCAAAGTAATAACAATAGAATTAGGCCTAGAATCATGCACAACATGTTGCCTCCAAAAGTATGGTTGGCCCAATAATACATCAGCTACATCAAGAGGAGCAACATCACACAATACCTCATCCGTGAATGGCTTGATGTTGTACGGAAGGCGACACTACTGGAGGACACGAAGATATCTCCTTGGGTGAAGCTACCCGATGGTATATGGCTGCATGTGTGCTATGGTCGATAGGCCTAGCCGCTTCACAACCTCTACTGAAATGAGGTTCTTTTGGCTTCTGCTATCAACAAGAAATTGCAGTGGAGAACCCTTCACCCAAATTTGCGAATGGAAAAGGCGCTCCCCCTCCTCTGGATCATCGGGATCCACCCTCTGGAGCTTGGTGGTTGCAAAAATGGCACTGGGGTCCACATCAATGATCTGATTCCCTTTGTAATCTACCTTGTGTAGTTCTGGCTTAGGATCTGAACATGCATTTGATTCAGGTGCCTTCAGTTCCGCCACCAACGACTGTTTGGCTCGACACTCGTTTGTGCTGTGACTGGGGATGTTATGAAATTCACACCAATTCCTCATGTCCTTCTTTGGATTTATGGTTGTGTTCTGAGTTGCCCCACTTTGGCCTTGCCCCTTGGTCTGCGGTTCGGGGGCACCTTTCCCTGGCTTCGGATTCGCGGATTCAAAGTATCTCTTCTTCTGCTTAAATTTCTGCTCGATCTTGGTAGCATAGTGATATTCTATGCCAAGAGATGTAATGTCGAGGAACTCTATTTCCTCCTGAATGTGTCTGTGTAGAAAAATGTGGTGCTTGAGTACCAAATGTCTCTCTGAATATTTAATACCCAACTTTGTGCGCATAGTATGGAACAAATTCGTCAGTTTGTGCACATCTTGATCCCTTTGTTGCTACAGCATGGTCAATTGGATGTACTTGTCCTCATAGCTCCCCACAGGGTAATATTGTTCCTTGATGCCATCTCGAAACAGATTCCAAGTGGGTGCGGCTGAGAAAAAAGGGGGTTCTGTCCTGTCCTTTTTCTCATATTAGGTTTCCCACCAGTCTTTGACATGGGGGGCAACTTTGAGGAGTGAAAAAATAATCTTTCTCGGTCAGAGAAATCATGGACCGAGAAATACCCTTCCAGCAAATTAAACCATCTATCTACGATGTCTGCATATATCTGGCCTTCAAATACAGGAATGTCAAATTTTACCTATACCTTGAAGGGAGTGGCACCTCCAGAGTGGTTGTTGGATGCAGATGCACCGTAGGTGGGCAACCATTGAAGGATCTGAGAAAAGTTATCCATCATCGCATTCCTTTTTTTCTCGAGGGCCTCCTCAAGTAATATTTTTATAGGATCTCTTGCTCCCTCATCATTCTTTTCTTCCACCATGGGAGGTATTTGGGGTTTGCGAGGCTGATCTCGCAAGGGTTCAACTAGATTGAGCCCTAACTCTTTATACCCTGACCTCATTGGGGACATGCAAAGAAAAATAGAGAAAGAGCAGCTCTGATACCACTGATCCAAATTTATGCAGGAACATAATAATATACATAAATAAACATAAACACAGAGATGTAATGAAAATAAAACCTTATTTAATTAATATCATATAACATAAATATGCTTATAGACATAATGGAAATAAACAACTAGGGCACTGGTAGGTTTATCTCTAAGAAGAGATGTGGCGGCTACATGCCTTTGAACTGTGTTACAATGAGGCTCGAGGGCCTATTTATTATTGAGAAATAATGGAGAACCCTAAACATCCAAAAACCTAACCCTAGAAGATGAAGCGCCAAAACTATGGGCCCCATTTGGGTAAATTGGTGTTTCAACTTCCCGAGGACCTAACTTTAGCATACGATCTCCGTTTGATGTGCTCAATACCTCGTTAGAAAGATATATCCGAGTACAACTTTCAGTGTGAGCAACATTCGTCCATGGACCCATGTTGCTCCCAGTTTTCCTAAAAAACTTCGTTTAGGGCCTCAAAACAACTCAAGAAGTTCAGGACCCAAAAAACTGCTAAAAATAGTAAGTTGTGCTGAAAGTGAACAACTGAAAGAATTGATGGTGTGGGTCCAAATGGAATAGGTGGGTGGCCACCAATATCCACCTGAATCATATTCTCTACTTTTCCCTGTTGCTAACAGGTTTAGGTTCTAGGGTTATACACCCATGTGTTGTGGCGTTCAGAGCTGATCAGTTCGACGAGAAGGATCCCAAGCAAGGGAAAAAAGATGTGGGATTTCTTCAACTAGTATTAATTTTGCATGGGGCTGTCCATATTGTTAGAAGTGCCAATGATAGTTTATATTCAAGAGAATATCAGATGGTGATGATGCTTGGGAATATCTACGACGACCATGGAAATTTCCATCGTTTTCTTTGTCATGGAACTTCCTTTATACAGGAAATTTAAGCCAACGGGGAGCCCAGTGACTCGAGCCTGCCAGTTATGCATTTCATCTGCCAACAATGCGATGGTAAAATTACTTCCAGAAGTTGGGATCGCACCAACTCAAACTCAGATTGGAAAGTAAATATTATTGTTCTGATTCTAACTAATTTGTTAACCAAAAATCCTAAATTCATATTCTATGAAAACAATCTATCCATTTAATCATAGCAACACTACTGCTATATAAGGGAAATTGTTGTACATTGATAAGGGGAGTGCAGGATTACAAAAGAATGTTAGGCTACACAGATTCAAACATGTACATTACAATATTTGCAAAGACTGGATTTTAATTGCGTCTTGGGAGGAGTCTGAGCCTAGTGGAAGGGTCCCTGGAGGGGACCACTGGAGCCCAAAATTTAATTGTTTAGCATTCATGTAATTTGACATCAGTAGTACTATGATTCTGCCTTCAATTCACATTTACAGGTTATTTCAAATTTCTGAGATGGTGTGTTGATTTAATTTTTACAGTGAGATCAAGTTGGTTGTTCGGGCCCATCAGCCAGTTCGTTACCCAGACTACTGAGGATTTATCTATCCCTTTACATTTTATTTCTTGTTAGTGAGATTACTTCACTACATTTTATTCATTGGACTGCATTCCATTTACTGAATTGTGTGGTGTGCTTTAAATTACTTTATGCCATTTCATGATTTCCTTTGTGTTTTATATTGAATTGCACAGGTTTGATTAGTAAATTTAACGATATTGTTAATTTATTTCTGTTCCAACAATTAGAGTAGAGATAACAAGTGCTTCTTTTCTCGTTTTCACTAATTTCCCTATTCTCTTTATTATATAACATGACATATTTTTAGTCTGCAGGGATTCAAGAAGGGGAAAAATAGTATAAGAGAAATAAGGATTTCATTTGATTTGACATTCATATTGTTTGGCACTTATAAGAAACTCAAACCATTACATGGAATTTATCTTGGTGTTTTAAGAAAATAACATTTATTCAAATATCAAGAATAGTTTGAGTACATTTTTAACATAATTAAAGTGCCCAAAAACACTCTTAAATATATCCTTGTTCAATGATTTAAAATTATGAGTTGAATAATTCCATGCACATATGATTCCTTTCCAGCACATTCGAAAGAAGCATTTTAAGTACAAATTTTAAAATAGTTGAAATTGAATTTGCTTCATGCTTTCCATATTTGCAGTATAGATGTAGTATTTTAAGAAGCTTTACATTATTTATTTTTTGTAGTGTGTTTACTTTGGAATTTATTTTCTTGAATGATTTCTTTTTCAAATTGTTTTAAGGCCTTTTATTTTACAAATCATTGAGGTCATATTCTGGCATATATTGTGATACGTATCTAAGTCTTACGACCCCGAATTGACAGTTTAAATGTGGGTGTAAATCTTACATTTATACCTCCCAACACATGCGCAAAGGATGACACAATCACCAAGTGGACCCTAGAGTTGGTACAACAATTTGAGAAATCCAACAATAAGATTACCCGTGCAATAGATCAATGGATCGATAGTGTTGAGGGAGGATTTGTGACTGAATTATTTATTGATACGTTTGTATCATATTCTAAAGCTGAAATAAGATTTTTCAAGGGGCCTAGAGGTAAGTTCCTACGCTCATTGAAACTATGGATTAAAATGCTTTTGTGTGAAAAAGGTACTCTGTGCAACAACATTGACTGAATGTCCCAAATAGTTCCATATAGCTCCACGTGCAGAGGTCCTGGTAGTTCTACGCATAGCTGAGAATATTACAGAGTAGACCTAGAAGAAGATTTTATTTACAATCCTCTCAAGGGTAAATATGATAGCGACGAAGAATTTGACACAAGTAGCTATAGTGAATCTACACACACAAGTGAAGCGAACTTGATTATAGTTCAAATCCCATCCACTCCGCTCCTGCATTCATCCCCTAACCACTCATCCACTCCACCTCCACCTCCACCACCAGACACTGATATGGCTGCCTCCATGAAGTTACCTAATTTATGTGGTATTGGAAACGAAGATGTGGACCAATAATGGTTTTTTATAGACGTTGTATGGGAAACACAACAGATCAATAATGATAATGTTAAGAAAGCAGATTCAAAACCAAATAGTTGCACTACACTTAGAGATACAAATCCTATGCCAAAAGAAGGGGAAGGACGCATGTGAAGGTGTATGGTGTATACATTGTAAAGTTGAAGGGAATCATAAAGCTCAATGTCCAGTATACAATGACTATCCAACACCCGGAGGACCAAGTCCAATTAAGAGAGCGACATGACCAAGTGGCACCCCCACACTATGGTGCACAATTTTTCAAGAAAATGGTCTACACCAGACATACTTCTTCCCTAGGATTGGTAAATATATCCCAGATCTTAAGAAACCTTTCTAAAAAATTTTCCAGTCAGTGGGACATGATGAGAAGAACTGTTGCAACTTTAATTTGATGATTGACCAAGCTGACTTATATAGGATGCAATAAAAAGGACGGGAACCAAGGTCACCTGTATCTTTATCTGGATGTGGCAGATTCCAAGGAAGAGTTTGAGGAAGAGGAGGAGGAGCTGGTTGAGGAAGGGGACAAATCATCTGCTATAACTGCGGAGATGTTTTCCATTACACGCGCGATTTTCCAAACCCATCACAAAAATCCTACAGGTATTGTAAACAATTTGATCATGTTATTAAATATTAACTTGTATTAATTGAAAGAATGCAGGAAAAGAAACTGCAAACTCCCACTAAAAATATTTAGATGGTAAGAGCTGAGCTGTGCGAAGAAGAACCGAGTGTGAATATTGTTACTATGAGTAGTGCATCAATCGATGAAGACAAAGGAAAAAACTTGATACTGATCTTTGGATCTGAAAGGCACCTGAAAAGAACGAAGGATTCATCATACACAAGGAAAATGGAACCTTTGTAGAATAAAAGGACGATTTTGCTGAGACGGACGCATCAACGTCTAAATCATCAAGTAAGCCTATGAACGGTCGAAGGAGATGCAAAAATAAAGCCCTTACTGCAAGTTTGTATTAAATTTTTGCGCAATAAGAAGGTAGTCAAGAACCTCCAATAATTTATAGACAACTATGCAGAGAAGGAAAAACCCCTGATAGATCATAAGGTTGTCAATAAGATTTATAAGAATAAGAGAAGAACTGGATGATAAATTCGCTTGACTTCTCAAATTAGTTCATACAAAATGGATTAGGTTATCTTGAATTTAGGATATGATGTGAATGCTTACCAAAGTATACTTGGCAGCGAATGGGACAAACTAAGTTGGAGTGGTCCACTATTTAGTTGTGCATGGAGAATCGACAAAAAATTATCCCATTAGGGAGACTCTCATAGTAGTAGTGGATATTGAAGGAGTTCAAGTACTCGCAAACTTTGAAGTTATCTAGATTCTTGATGACACCAACCCATATCCTATGAAGTTGGGTTTGAATTGGGATATTGATATGGACGACATCATTAACCTCAAGCAAAGAAGTATGGTGTTTGATAGTAATGGAACCAAGGTTGTAGTCCCTCAGGACCCTATAGAAGGAGAAATATATACTGAGATGGTGCGTGCAAATGATGATGTTGACTGTATTTATAAGTTAACTGCATGGGATGAAGACTGGATCAACCCAAATGCAGATGGTCAAATTAATTGGGAGAAGGATAGTTCATGCTTTTCAGATTCAGATGAGGAGATGGAAAACTGGTAGAACCATTTGCACGAAGTATCTGCACTGTGCTACAATCGGGTAATGAAATATCTACGATGCATATCCTCATAGGTACGAGATTTTCCTTATTATGATGGCATGAGTAATGTTAATATGTTTTTATAAGAACTTAAAAAAAATGTTCCAGAAACATAACTGTTCCATGCACTTGATATAGCTCTGTGCTCAACCCCATCGTGCTGGCGGGAGACACACCAAGGCAACTTGGTTAATTGGGAAGAATGCACCTGCATGACGTGTCAATGATTTGAGAATCCAAATACCAAAATAGGAGAGGCCTATTTTGGAGAAGGCGATCTGTGCAAACATCTAGCCAGATGGACTGAAGCATGGGGTGAAGATTCAAAGCCAGAATGGGGAAGGGACCTACAAAATTTGGGGAAGGGACCTACAGACCAACACCTTGAAACTGAGCTGCAACAAGGAACCACTGAATGGATTGTGCTAACGGAAAGTTTTATCTTAACCTTTAGTTTTGAAAGTGGGTTTGAATGACTTGATGAGGCACTGTAGGATATTCAGGAAGTCATATTTGACACCACAAAACCAACAGTTAAGTGTGCCTTTCTAGCATGGGACGTGTAGATGAGGGACATTATTGACTATCGAAAATTTTCAATCGAAGATAAAGAAGAGGACCCAAGGAACATTACTATTCCTGAGTCTGAAGGGAAACATGCAGTTGTTGGGCCTACGATTGGGTTACCTGATGTAACTAAGCCTCTGAAGATCAGGAAAGTCAAAATTGGCTTAGAGGAAAAACCAAAATTAGCAAAGATAGGGGACTACTGGGATGATGATACAGTGGGAAAGGTCGCCGAGCCATTAATTGAATATCAAGAGTTGTTTCCTATGAAATTTTTTGAATTGAAGGGGATTATAGGAGACCTTGGGGTAATGAAGATCACCTTGAAACTGTATGCATGACTCGTGAAGCACAACCTGCATAGGTTGAATCCCAAATACAAGCAGAAGGTCAAAGAGGAATTGGATAAAATGGTTGCTGCAGGGAGCATTGAACCAGTAGAAGAGTCAGATTGGGTAAGCCCTATGGTGGTTCAAGACAAGAAGGCCAAGGGAGAAATAAGGATTTGTGTATATCTGCACAAAATGAATGATTCTTGCGTGCATGACCCATTCCCTACTCCATTTTTTAATGAAATACTAAACAATGTGGTTGGGCAGGTGATCAAGGGATCAATTTTATGCTCAAAAATCAAATTTCTCACAATGGCTCAAAACCTGAACGAACTCATAGTGCTCATAGTTCTGAATCCAACACACTTCATTTCACACAAAATGGAATTCGTATGCTCTCAGAAATGAGTTTTGTTCGCTTTGCTAAACAAGAAAAAAAAAAGGACTGACATGTGCCCAGTTAGCAGTCCGTACTACTAACGTGGCATGCTGACTGGGCATGTTCAATTTTTTTCATTTTCCTCTTGTGAACAACTGCCAAGTGACAGCATGGTATTGGTTGAATTTTTGGGTTAGGCGGCAATTTGTGATTGGTTTTAAATTCAGACCAATTGGACGAGGACACGCAGTGCAGCCTGGGGCTGCCATGTGCCTCCCCACATTATGGAACATGGACCAAATTTTTTGGGTTGAAGATCAGGCACAACCATTGGGGTTTGACCCCATGACCTCTGACATGCCAGTGCCACGCATTACCATTCCAACACACCATGAGTCTTAACCATATTGCGGTTCCACTTATAATAAAATTATACCATGTTCAACGATAGGGGGAGAGGGGGCCAAACCCCATCGCATAGGACCACGACGCATAACCAACTGGTAGAGACAACTCCGAAGCACATAGTTTAATATTAAGCCTAGTTTAATTAAACACCAAACCTGTATTAATTAGCACCTAATCCATGTTTAATCCGAGATTATCCTAAGCACGGGTTTAGCGCTAAGAAATGCTTAGTTAGCACTAACCACAACTTATTAATTTAATGAATATTAAGATGGTAGACTGATAATTTCAGCGAAAAATTCTAGTTTAACTCTAGCAAGTCGGATTTAGCTCCAGTTAGCTAAATTTAAGCCTGAAATTGTGGAGAAAATGTAAATGGTCATAACATTTGGAGTTTTCGATAAAATCAGGTGTAGAAATAGGGTAGGTGACCATTTTTGGACATTCTAGACTCATTGGTGCATGTTTCAGGAGCATAAAATAATTGTAAACAAGCCATTTTTCAAATTTTATCATAATATAGAGGCCCAAGCCATGGAAGCTAGACCAAGGATATGTAGCCTGGGAGGGGTGAACTCCTTCATCAAATACCTGTGTTGATGCATTGTATGATGATGTATTGTAACTTTATTTTCTGCTTTTAAGCTTTTGTTTTATGTTAAATTGTTCATTAAATTAACATGAAAAACACATGAGTCTTGATAATGTGTTGGAGAACTTGAACCATTAAGCACACATAAGACATTGTATTTAGAATCTGAAAGAGTAATTAGCACAAAAACACTAAGATACCTCATTAATATTGTTAGTATGAATATTAATCGCGAGTGTATGAAAAAAGCTCACTTTAGCTGTGCATAACAAACAACCCTAACATCAAAGATGGCTGCCAATTTCTTTAGATCTGCAGTTAGTTGACCAAGATAAATGCTACAAAATCTAGATCTATGCAGAAAAAGACATTAAGCAGTAAATAAAAGCAAGAGTTGCTCCATGCATCCAATAGAAAAGACAAGAATATTTTTAAAGAATTTTTGTATTTTTTGACACCTGGGAAGGGAACATAGAAAGATGTTACCAGTCCCCCTCAATGGGATGGGTTCTTGTAAGTCCTCAGCACTTCAGATCTAAAATCTCTCTCTCTTGATGGTGTACAAAACGTAGACAAAAAATGGAACTCAAACGGAGCTCACAAAAAAAAATTGTACCAAAATATGACAATGATGGAGGATCAAAGTCAGACCAAAAGTGTAGATCCAGAGTGATATTTAGGCAAAAAAAGGTAGTGAGTGAATGGAAAAGCCCTTCTATTTATAACAAAATATTGAGTTAGCCTAGATATTGGTGCAAAATTAAAATATTATTAACCAATTCTAGATCCAACATTTATGGAATATTTTATTATATTTGTTGGAGGGAAAAATAATTTGACTTTGGTCAAATCCCTTTATTTGTAAATAATAAATAAACAAATGATTTATTTATTATTTTAAGGATGTGGTTGAGTAATAATCAAATAAATAATGATTTATTCAATTATTTATAAATGATTTAGTCAAATTTAACAAGGAATATTATTTAAATAAGGTTTAAATAATTATTTATAGAAAATAATAAGATAAATAATGATTTATCCAATTAATTTTCCCGTTTTGGGTTAAATATGACCAGGAATATTAATTAAACTGTTGTTTAACTAATTATTCCTTGAGGAAAATAAAAAAAATGTGGATTTATTTAATATTTTCTCATGGGGTTTCCTGTTTAGACCATAACCAACTTAATAAATGTGTTTTACTAAGTTATTTTTCATAGTGAAAGAAATTTTACCCTATAAAATTGGTCTTACATGGTGTACTTTGGTCCATCTAATAGTAACATGTTAGATGACCAAAAAATGGTGTAATAGATTGCCCCCCTAGTGTGTGAGTGTTAGGAGCTAATCGTATGAGTGAAGTACGTTGTAAGAACTCAATCACTAGACACTGAAGGGGAGGTCAGAGAGAGAGAAATATAAGGTAGACCAAAGCGCTAGAGGACTAGACCTCGAGGACGCGAGACTTACAGGTGCGAAAAATCTCTTTTATGAGTGAGTACCTGTGTTATAGGTGGTGGGGGAGGCATACCTATGCCTGCCAAGACAAAGTACAAAGACTAATGCGTCCAGTAAACAAGGGACTAGACTATGTAGTACATGCTGGCATGAACATGAGCAGGAGAAAATTTTAAGGATGGAAATTTATCTTAAAGATTAGAAACCATGTTGAATATTACTAATCCATAATATGCAAACTATAAAATTCTTGGCGATATTCTAGTAAAAATATTAAAAATTCTAATCATTTATATAGTATCTATAAATTTTTGGCGATTTTTAAGGTAAAATAGTTTTTTCTTATAAAATTTGGGCAAATCATTTTGAGAAAAACATGGGAATTGGCGAATATTTTTTTTGGAAAAAGAATGGAAAATTAGCCCATCTACAAATATTAGCCCCTAAAATTTTCCCTGAGCCAGATAAAAATAGGATAATGAATCCCACATACATATTGTGCCTGGGGTAATAGCCATAACTTATACAATAATATCTGAGTACATGAGATATAAGTACAACCAAAGTGCCCCTGTAAACAGGAAAGGGATTTGAAAATATGACTGATACATGAAAACTAAAAGGCGCTGCAAGCGGCTAAGGTCGACATCATCAAATCTATGAAGTTGCATCAAAGGCTATAATGAAGAGGTCATCTGGGTATGTGGGGGTTACCTGAAGGGCCACCCCCTCATGAGGTATGAACCATCAAGTATACGGATCTCGATCATGTTGTAAAGAGTTGGAGCTGAGAAACAATCAAGTCAAAGAGCAATAAGGAGTCCCTTTGCCAGATCCGAGGCACCGAAAAAGAGTGGAAGCTGGAACCAAGGTACACTACCCTCTAGACCTGTCTTCTGGAATGAATGATCTGATGTTGACAGAAGGAGGTCTGCCATAGGTGAGGCAATAAGGGATCCTCAACTAAGACATGAGAGAAATAGTAGAGCGACTGACAGACTGAAACCAGGGATGATGATGAAATGGGGGGTACTGAGTAGCGGATAGATGACTTCCCTTGTTAGAGAATAAAGGGCATGGATGACCTGGCAAAAACTGACACAATATCAAAGGGGATAGGGGACAGTAGCACTGAAGGCCATGATGTGCGACACGAGAGAGAAACCAAGCAATGAAGGATGGAGGACTATAGCAGGATACAAAGGGACTCAGGATAGACTCCATGGATACGATGATGACTCAATTCAAATTCTCTAAACAAGGGAGACTCAATGATTGTTGGCTCGAGGGGTCCTGACCCAAGTTCAAAGTTTAAGGTTTGCCAACAAACCCCTATACTACTGGCCCTTTCGGCGGTGACCTACTTGCGCAGGTCAAAGTATCACCCGAAGTAGTATGGTTGGGTGCCGGAACCAGGTTTCCACACCCTGAGAAAGGATAGGTAAGGCAAGTAGAGCTACATCCTACCTCGAGATGTCTAGGTCTCCCCGAGCAGGGCTTATAGGTCTCTTTTCGCATCCACGTGCGCAAGGTCAATTATGCTATGGTGCTCAAAAATCATATACTTCCAAGACAGTAGCTCAATATTGAATAAAATAGAACAAAGCAGATCTAGATGCAGTAAAACACTTACAAAGAAATTTCGGAGCTAAATACAGAATACGCATAATACAAAAATTACCAATGATTCGCATAAATAGTACACATAGATTCAGTTCCCAACAACCTTTCTTATTCATCAATTCCCTCTTACAATACCCATCCCATCCTACGCACAGAGAAGCAGGGTTCGCACACAACAGGACTCTGGATCTCCGCACACACAACCAGCAGGAGTCCTTCCCCAAACACCCAAACATATTTCCTAAACCACAATTCACATCAATATCTCCTCCTTTCTCTACCTTACAATTCAAAATGTTCCTCTATTTATAACAATCTAGCTTAAAATTTCCTATGGTCTGCAAACCATGGTTTTCGGACCCTAGGTTTACCCTTTTGCCCATTACAATGCTTTCGGGGCTTTAACCCACCCCAAAACCCCTGCGCTAGAATAAATATAATAAAAAATATACAAAATCGGACCAGTTTCGCAACTCGTAGGAGACCCTGTTCCAACAGTCCCCCAACAAAATCTTGTGACTCGTCCCAAGTCACTGTGGTGGTGCGGTCTCTATCTGCGCATGCAAGGTATTGAAGGCGACGATTAGTGGAGGTAACACTTCCTAACTTTGGGAAACAATAATTTATGCAATATCGACAAGCTTCAGGGAGGTAGGTCCTTCAGGAGCCGTGGTAACCTATTCCAATATATGGTTGAGTCACACGATGGCATCATGAGCACCCTGAGATATCTGGAAGGTGACATTGCCCCATGGCTTCAAGCGCTTCTTGATGACATGCTTAGTGCGTTGGAGATCCACAATCGTGTCTATGAAGGTGTTGCTAGTTTTCAAGAGTGCCAGATGTTGCATAGGGACGAGGGAGGGCAAGGTAACTTCGATCTAATCGAAAGCAACTTCCTTCTGTCGCAAGTCCTCCTTGACACGATGAAGCATCAGGTTGAATTGGACCACTTTCTAGAGCTTCATGGCTGCCTCGAGCAACTGAGTACCCAGAGTAAGCTGTCCTTTAATAATATCCATTTCTTCTATGATCAACGCAGCCCATGGTGCTCGTACCTACGGGGGTATGGTAGGCTGTGCTTGGGCCTGACACGTAGTGAATTGGTGGGCCATTTGGGTCTTGAGGGTTTTCACTTCGGCTTGGGACGCTTGAGTGCTACAACCAAGCCTTCTATGGTAGCCTGGAACGGAGCTAACGTTGGGATGTCATGAGGGATCTCTGTGTCGAGCTGGTGAACCCTTGTTTTGAGCTGCACCATGCATGAGATATCTTCGGTCTAGCATGTGAGGAGCGGTGTGGCCACATCGAGCTGTTGCTGCGCGGTCCGGTCACGATGATGGATCTCTTGTAGCACGACGGTGTGTAAATCCTACAACGCCTCGCGAGGCAGCTGTGCCAAGTCTACTTGTAGTTTCGTAGCTGTTGGGAGGTGCTCACCGACCAAGATAGTGCGACGTAGCGAAAAAACATGGCTTTTGCTGGCAGGTAGTCTGGAACTGCGGAGAATTCGCAGCATATCCCTATGCTGCTTCATCCCCCGAGGGGATGGAGCATCCTTGTTAGTCGTCCCTTTCGTGCACAGGAATAGCTGCGACTTGACTATGTCAGTTCTTATAGCGAGCTGCGGTAGTTGCGTATCATTATTCGTGGCATCCCCAGACCCTCTCGACACAATGTCTGTAGGCGCTGGACTGATAGGTGCCAAATCATTCGGTAGGTTAGGGGTTGCTATAGCAACAAAAGGATAAGCTTCCCAATTGGGAAACTTGCAGATAGTGGAGGTAGGTTGATGGGGTATGACCCAAACGCTAAAGGTCCAGACAACCAAGCAGTAGAATAATAGAGGCAGATTACAACGATAATATGGAGCCTTGAGCGGAGTTATCCTGTTTTCCTTATAATGTCCGGGGCTATCCAATGGTAGAGTAAATATAACATGAAACTTACCATCAAGCAACCGGTAACAACTCACCATAAATTACCGCATTGATTTCCAGCCGCCTATTTTTCATAATGGTAAGATTCCCTTTTTATCAGAGTTTAGTGTTCTGATGGCCATTATTTGCACCTGAGGGCTTTCCCACAGATTTACTGACTTTGGATGACGCCTCCGTGCTGCTCACGTATCCCGAATTAAAGCCGACGTCGGGTGTGTTTTAATGCAATTCAGGTACCACTCAAGCAACTTGGCCACCATACGCATCCCATCCAGTGCCGCAGTTGGGACAATTCGGGGATCAATCTTTCCTTCTGTCAGGCCAAGGCTCCAGTATTCAACCGTGTGTGGTACTGACATTCCCCTTGATCCGGGTGCGATGTATAGGTGTGATCTTCCCTTAGTTAAGGCGTTCGTGTTCTGCAAAGCTGCGTCGAGCGCCCCTGTGCCATCTTCCACCCTAAAGGTTTGCAGAAACTTATCCCGAAAATTCTCCCAATGGTGCGTGCGTTGATGCTGATGTGCATCTAGATACCATGTAGCTGGACGTAGTCCTAGGTCATGAATAAATAGGTGAACCAATTCATTTGGGTTTTTGTCACCCCATTTGCGTTTCCCATGCAAGAAAATATCTGTGTGGGTCTTCTGACCTAAGGAAATTTTGGATCTGTCTCCCAGCTGGGGCTCCAAATCGTAGGATCATCTTATCCCGACACTCCTCCCAATTGTGGAATACCTTCCCATGCGTATCCCACCAACGCGTAGGCACTCCGCGTAGGGCTAGCTGAAGGGCCTCTAGCCTGTGTCCCTTGGGAACTTCTACTTCGAATGCGTGTAAAAATTCCTTAATGTCACCTGAGTCCCAGAAGTAGGGCAGATCTCTTACCTTGGTGGAGATGCAGCGTAAGTTCCTTGTGACCCGAAGACATCGTAGCGCCAAAAACTCATGCAAATAGCCTTGCCAATTCTCCAGTTCCCCATCAGAGTTGGAAAAGCATACACTGTCTTTTTCCCAGCAGAGCACTCCTTCCATCGTGGGGTTAATCCAGTCCTGCTACCCTCTGAGCGAGGTTCTAGTCAGCTATGGCCATGGTCTCTTGTCCCCTATTTATGTTCAATCCTCCTTGACAGGTTAGAGGATCCCTGGCAACCTCCTCCTTCGACCCCTGGGTGACCATCCCACTGCATGTTATGACTTTCACACTTGGGTCTATGTTCCTTAGCTCGACTTTAACTCTCTACACATTCTGCGTAGGGGTAGGCTGCTTTTCTTGCATTTTTGCTATTAAGATTTGGAAATATTCGACCACATGGTCCAGCTGTTTGGAATATTTGAAGGATTTCCTAGTGCGATTTGGGCAGTCCCTTGTGAAGTGTCCTACTTCCCCGCAGTTATAACAGTTTAGCTATCCGTGCCCTCGACCTGCGCTTCCTCCCCAACCTCCTCTGCCCCTTGCTGGAGAGCCACCAAAGCCCACGGGAGATCTTGGTGACGCAGGGTCTGCTTGTACCCTACACAAGTTTTCCCGATCTATCATTAAGTCATAAGTGCGACAATTCTTCTCATCATGTACTACCGATTGGCAGAACCTGCACCATTGCTACTTCAGTTCTGGTACATACGCACCCAGCCGAGGGCAATGGTCTGTATCATGCAGCCCTGCTACATGGCATTCATCGCACCATAGCGTAGGTCCGATCGAGCCTGGTCATGATAAGATGGGTCCCCCACTTGCTCCTGGGTGGATCGGACTAGGTCCCCCTAACTGCATGTAATTTTCCAATAGCGGGTACTGATCCTTCATATGGCCAGATACCCGACATCGTATGCACCACAGATCTGTACTGGCTCCTTTTCCTTGTTCCTTTCACAGGCTCTGAATTTCCATGTGCATAGCTCCGAGTTGCTCCTGAATTTGTTGTAATCCTAACGAAGTATCTTCTCTGGGCGCAATTTATAGTTTCATCGTGACTTCCATAGCTTTTTCCTGCGACTCAAAGGTTTTGTGACTCGTTGGCGTACGCAGGTGGGGCAAGAACATAGCGATGAACCATTCCGTATGTTTTCTATCGTCATACTCAAATCCTCCTTCCCTGATTGCTTTATTCAATCGCTGATCAACCTCCCATATAGACTTAGACGCACCTTGCTTGAAGTTTTTCACTTCTGCTACCAACTGATTAAGATTTTGGCTTTCAAAATTGTTGCTTCAGAGTGTCGTCAATATCTTGAATAGATGCACTCCCGTTTTGAGAGACATATCACATATACCAGTCTAATGCTCTATCTTCTAACGCTAGGGATAGTTGAGCTCTCTTCACCGTATCGTTTGTCACATTTTGAACAGTCTAAACAGAATCTGCAACAAACCAAAATCAATCCATATCCTCGTCTCCTACCCCCTTGAAGGTAGGTAGCTTCAGGTGCGCAACCATATCACTGTTCGGCGGAGGTGGGGGTATGGGCGAGTTCTTACCTTTATGCGGCTTGGATGGCAGTGTAGCCGGGGGAATTTGCGTAGTCATCTCTCGCGGAGGGTTATAGGTAGATCTTTCCCGGTCAAGGTTGGTTCGATAGTATTTACCACTACGCGTCGTGCTCCTGTCTAGATCCGAGGTCATTCAGTCGGTATGACTACACAAAATACTCTTCTCGCACAATAATATCTTAATAAACAAAGGTAATGTCTTCATAAACTTGCCCCGAAACCCTTTAAAGAATCTTCACTCGGCCTCAGAGTAGGAGACAAACTGATCAATGGAAAATTCTGTCACAAATCCTCCTAGCACACTATCCACCCAGTGATCTACCGTGCGCGTGATAGTATTGTCAGTCCTTTCCAGCTACTGGATCAGCTCTGGGGTACACTGAGTGATTCGTTCATCCTTCCAACACTTATAGAATTCTACGAGCCTAGCCAGCCACTCCTGAAGCTCGATTGCAAATTTCACAAAGAATATTTCGTAGCTTTTTGTAAGAATGTACCTATTTTTCCACTTTTCCATCGTTAACTTCATGTTGTGATTTTCTTTTACCGAAAATTCTTGGATCTGCTTTTCGAACCACTCCTCAATTTCCTTCCTTACAGGCTTCCAGTACTCTCTTGTCATTACCTGATCCCTTTCTCAAAATGCTTCAGGTCCCGACAATGGAACCATTTTTTGGCTCGAGGGGTCCTGACCCAAGTTCAGATTTCAAGGTTTGCCAACAAACCCCTATACTACTGGCCCTTTCGGCAGTGACCTACTTGCGTAGGTCAAAGTCTCACCCGAAGTATTATGGGTGGGTGTTGGAACCAGGTTTCCACACCCTGAGAAAGGATAGGTAATGCAAGCAGAGCTACGCCCTGCCTCGAGATTTCCAGATCTTCCCGAGTAGGGCTAATAGGTCTCTTTTCGCATCCACGTGCGCAAGGTCAATTATGCTATGGTGCTCAAAAATCATATACTTCCAAGAAAATAGCTCAATATTGCATAAAATAGAACAAAACAGATCTAGATGCAGTAAAACACTTACACAGAACTTTTGCATCTAAATATAGAATACGCATAATACAAAAATTACCAATGATTCGCATAAATAGTACACATAGATTCAGTTCTCAAAAGCCTTTCTTATTCATTAATTCATCAATTACCTCTTACAATCCCCGTCCCATCCTACGCACACAGCAGCAGGGTCCACACACAGCAGGACTCTGGATCTTTGTGCACACATCCAACAGGAGTCCTTCCCCAAACACCCAAATAGATTTCCTAAACCACAATTCGCATCAATATCTCCTCCTTTCTCTACCTTACAATTCAAAATGTTCCTCTATTTATAACAATCTAGCTTAAAATTTCCTATGGTCTGCAAACCGTGGTTTTCAGACCCCAAGTTTTCCCTTTTTCCCATTACAATGCTTTCGGGGCTTTGACCCACCCCAAAACCCCTGCTCTAGACTAAATATAATAAAAAATATACAAAATTGGACCAGTTTCGCAGCTCATAGGAGACCCTGTTCCAACAATGATGCTGCCACACAGAAAATGTCTAATGGGGACCATAAAAAAATGAGTACAAGGTGGTTACTCATGACAAAATTCGATACGAGCATGGACAAATATGGAGGCAAAGTGGTGCCCCAAGTACAAGTGTTGCAAGTGAAGAAGTTCAATTTTTTAAGAGTGGTGAAGTAGCCCTTCTTGGAAAAATGTGTCATGGTGAAGTTTCAAATTAAAAACAACTAATAGATTCCCATTTGAGAGCTCAGTGAGAGCTTTCCAACGGTACAGATGGTTTGTCAAACTGAGCTACGGTTTGGCCACAACAGGCGAAAGAAAAATCTTGGGTTTCTCTTTTAATAAGGCATTTTCCCTCCAAATTCACTCATTTGCAAGTGTAGTTGTGGTGAATGTAGAGAAGAGAGAAGGCCCTAAATCTTACGATGATCGTAGCAGAAAAACTAACCATTGGAATCGAGATCCGTCAGTTGTAGGTAAGAGGCCTAAACCTACTCTTTCGTTTCAGTGGATTGAAAGTTCAGTTTAGGTTCCTAGAGCTTAGGAACAGACCCCTGCTCCTCTTCACGGATGAGTCACACTTTTTGGGGCAATATCTGCGACCTGGGTAGTAGGTTTTGGGCAAAAAAGTGCAACCTGTACTAGGATTTTGCCTGAAAAGTGCGACCTGACAGAGAGAGGTTTTTCTGTGCTGTTTTTTTGGCTGAGAGCTGGGTTTTTATGTTTGAATGTTGTCTTTCCTTTCTATACACTAACAAACATGATGGTTTTGTGCATATATTTAAGAGTTGTGATCAACTAGAGAGAGAGAACTGGACACATTACGGTCAGAGATCCAGGAGGATCATGGTGTCCGTAATGCATTGGAAAGGTTTGGGGTCTTGAAGTTTGTGGAGAACCCTTTGATGAGAGCTGGAGAGCCCTTGTTGGCCCAGATTGTCAGTTATTGGGATCCAGACCGTGAGGTCTTTATAGTGCAGGGGCACCAGGTCGAGTTGACGGTCTAGGATATATATTTTATGACTGGTCTCCCACCACCAGGGATGGTGGGGAATACTCAGCCAGTGTTACGGTGAGGGCGGAACATCATGGAGTTTGTAGAGTGCCATTGTTGACTAGGTCTCCATGTCAAGGGGACACAGATACCCATCGGGGATCTAGAGAGGTTAGAGACCCATGCTGTGGCTGCAGTGGTGCTGCAGATCCTGGGGAACCAGGCACTCCACCAAGTCACTGGAGGGTAGATGATGCTTGTTGAGAGTGTGTTGAGTGGGACCTACTATGGGTGGGCCCAAATGATGCCATCGTCGTTGAAACGACAGTTTTCGCTATGCAAGTGGAAAGTGAACCTTGACTGTGCATAAGGCACAGTGTTGTGCTCACTCTTCTTTTAGAAGATCGCGACACTTCAACCTTGCATACAGCTCTAGGATGGGGGCCTGAGGGAGCCCAAGATGTGCCGGTGGGGGCGACTACTGTGCAGAGGAAAAGGTGGGGTGGTCAGACATGTATTTCGACCCGAGTTCTTTGCTCATTGGGATCGGATGTCACTATACATAGATGACTATCCCTATAGTGGGATTAGTTATCGTGGGGATAGGGACTTGCCATTGCTGCCTGGTCAAGTATGGGGGCCCGATGGTAAGTGACAAATTGCTAATATTTTATGTGCATTGTAAAGTTTCAGAATATTGTATATGGTATTGATTCTTTCACTTTTGGTATGTAGATACAACATCAATGAAACTAGTTGGGTACATGGGACGACTTGCAGTATTAGGAGCTGCAAGACCTACTGGATCGAGAGCACCACAAAATGAGGATGCAACAAATCTCCTAGAGGACATCCGTCGTAGATGTGAGAGGCTTCTGACAGGTGTTTTAGAGTGCAACTGGAAAAACTTGGATGACTAGTACATAGAGCCATGTATTGGTCTAGCCTCGAAGTGGCGAGGGGTCATGTGGCGCATGGCGATGGCTGGACAAGGGATGCGCGATCTACGAGCTGCAGGAGAAGAGCCATTGGCTCAGGATCCTCCAGATAATGATTAGGTGTAGGGGTAGGTGGTGTCCCCAGTTTTGGGTTTTTGTAACATGCTATGGGCATGTCATATGTATCAGAGTTGATGGACTCTAAAACATTTTATACGACACATATAATGGATATGCATCATTTTTTATGGTTTGATGTTATTGTCTTGTGTTAAATGCATGTGCTAAGTGCCAATCTAGAATATTGTTTGCAATGCTATCTACATAGTGATTTTTTTCTCTAGGTACATGATTGAATGTAATGATTTCAAATTCACGCACGAAAAGCTTCACGCGTAAATATCTTCTAAAAAGGATAGGATTATGAACACGATAGACACCATTCAATTGCATGACAAGAAGAAGGGAATCTAAATGAAAATGAAGGTGGAGGATGCGATGGGAAAGGGCATCAGATAATAAACCTCGCACTACATCATATTAATAAGCCTGCTTATTGGTGGTAGTACCAATGCATACACCATTTGAGAGAACAAGCGAATGTAAGGGAGTAAAAATGGCCCGACCTGCTGAGGGTAGATTCCGGGAGTAGCGACTTGCACCATCAGCATAACTGATATAAGGCGTGGATGGGAGGTCCATATGAAAGGTTACACTAGACAACAAATGGGAGGATGATGAATAATGCTTACAACCTGAGCGCAAAATAGAAATCGAACAAACACTGCTAGAGGGAGTGATCCGGGTAGGATTTCTACCACCTGCACACCGATGGGAAGGTGGTGTGTGGGAGCTACCTTGGGGGAAGCTTGTGCTCAGGCCGCTGTTGGGCCGCTGGTTTGACATTATTATTATCACATTTTAACACCTATTTCATCCATTTCTACCATTCTTTATCATGTCATTTATCAGGTTTTATCATATAATTCCATTTTATAATTATTTATGCTCTTACAGATAAATATTATTTATTCTCCTTTATTTTTAATAAATTGATGATTATTATGCTTGATTTTATCAATGATGGTTTATTAATATATTTTTTGTAACATCACTCACCATTTTAGCCTCCAAGGTATTCTCCAGATTGCAGATTTGATCTCCAGCTCATCATTAAATATTCCAACTCAGAAATTCGCTGGAATAAGAAGTGACAATTTTGTATTGGACGTTGTGGGAAAATGGATAAGAATCTGGAACATCTGAAACATGGGTTTTGTCCAAAACGGACCGAATTAAATTTATTGAAGAGCATTTTTCCCAAATTCAGTTCGTATTAAGAGAAACAGAAGGTTATCTGAAGATGATTTTCCCAGATTCGCTGTTGCGGCTGTTTTCCAAATTATCTCAGTTGCAATACCCAGTTCGACTTGTTCCTGTTGAATGATTGATGGAAAGATATTTAAAATATGATCTTGCTGATCAATTTATTATGAAAAATCCAATTTTGTTATGAGAATCATTTTTTAATCATCCTTGTTGTAACTTTTCTCTACTCTATGTGTATTTAAGTGAAAAACAGAGATCCAAGAGGTAGATGGAATATAGATTATTTATGAGAATAATTATGGGATTATTAGGGGATTATTAGAGGAGTTGATATGATGATATAGAAGAGAAGAGAATGTTAATTGGACTATACTGAATTATGTATCTTTTATTTTATGCTCCATTTGTAATGAATAGAACGTAGTTCTGCAAGACCAATTTGTATTGTAAAGACTGCGATGATACATAGTTGCGTTGTTGTTTATTCAAATGTTCTGAAGTAGCTCGGCAGCATTCACTGGTGGGTAAGGGCCCGGCCTCTGGTGAATCTCGCTGCTATCATTTGTGCCATATCTTTCCATTTACTGCAATTATATTATGCTTAGTTGCTTTACCGTGAATTGCCTTTGATAATCTAGATTTATGCATTTATCCTTCTGCGTGCGCATTTCCAGTTTACTGCGTTGTTTGTTAAAAGAATTGGTTTGATTATTTAAAGAAAAAACTGGTATTTCAATTTACTTTCCTTTTGTTTGATTGATTAGATCCAGCTGAAAGAGCTCAGTTATTGCTTTAGTGCTCTCGGTTGATTGAGTTATTGGAATGAATCACAGTTCCAATGCATAGATGAATTCTTTTCCTTAAAGTTTCAGATTTATGATTGCATTTATATTCAATGATTGGTTTTATCATTACTCTCTAGGGTTATAACTTGCACATATTGTGTGCACTCTTGAAACAAAAAGACTTACCCTGGTTGATAACTAATGTGAGGCGATTAGGAGTTTTAAAAGACACCTTTTAGCACCCAACAGCCACGAAAGTCACCATAGACATGGATGGTGCCATTCCAATTATGGGCGGGAAAAATGTAGTTAGGGGTGGAAAAGGCTTCCATGATGTCATCATCACAGTAAAATATGGGATGAATGGAGGAAGGGAGACCACATGATGCGGCGAAGCTACCCGACTCATCATCATGAGAAGAAAGGTTCACATGCACATCGTCACGAGGGGTGATGAAAGAAAAAGCAGATAAGGGATCCATTGATGTTGAGCCCAGGGTGATCGGTGAAGGGAGGTCGAGCGAAAAAGAAGGGGAATTCTCAAAGGGAGCTTCCACCGTGGATCTCATGAATGATGATGGGTAGAGGATGGTGGCCGTAACCTCCGTCATCTCGACATCAGGAGGGGGAATGTCAATGGGAGTGGGTAATTCCTCAAGTTGGCCCGAAGAATATTGTGCAAGGATGAGAGAGGCAGATTAGTTTTTATCAATATCATACTCCCGAACTAGCTCCAAAGAGGCACAGTAAAGCATGAGGAAGGGACAATGGTGGGAATAATAGCCATGGAGATCACACAAAGCACAAGGTTTGTTGGTGTGAATAGTCTTAGGGTTCTTGGCTACAGTCGAGGAAGAAATAGAGGCTTCAGGGATCGTAGACTCAGGGAACTCAACATTAACCATGGGCTTGATACGAGGCAACTCGAGGAAATGATGGGTGGCATGAACGACAACATTACACAAAGCACAAGGCTTTGGAGGCTGATGAGGAGAAGTGTTAGACGGGGCAACCTTGTCTTTTGATGCCTTCTTGCCAGCTTTTCCCCTTTTAACCAAAGCTATTGCAACAAGAGAAGGTTCCTATTGAGGTGGCTGAGGCATGGTAGCAGCGGGAGGGGTCATGGGGATCGATTGAACCGGGGTCAAAGAAAGATAAGGTTTGGGATGACCAGGTAGGGTAGTGACTGGGGGATCAATGTACCAGACGAAGATCCCCAAGGTAAAGTTAGGAAGGGATAAGGTAGCCATAACATGTATCGAGAACACTCCATGAGGGGGAGCTAGGAATGGTATCTGATTGAAGGGGTAATGGCCAGGCAAGACGACTTCGAGATGGTTAAGGCCAGGAGGAACCATTCCAGGAGGGTAGAGAGGCTCATGGATACTAGCTGGAGGTGAAGGGCTAGGAGGAGGGTGTCAAGAAGGCTGAGGTTCTGGAGGGCGGGGCTGCTGACTAGCCGAAGTAGAGCTCTTGAGGGAAGCCCGAGACGATTGCATCATGCAAACATTCGATGAGCTGGGATCAAAGACAAGAGGAGGAAGACCAGGGAATGAACTAAGAAAAGAGGAGTCTTTGTAGACTTCAGGTGAGACACTATTCAAGGGGTCGATGGTTTGCTTATTGGCCACCGAAGATATGATGGAATCAAGGGAGGTCTGAGACTTTGGTTCGTAATATGTCAACTGGTCAATGGTGACTATATTTCCATTATGAGGGAAGGACATCTTGCAGTGAACCTCTAATATCCCAAAAGGGGGAATGCAGTAATACTTCAATACAATATAAGAACTGCAACTAAGTAAAAAATAAATCTCAAGACAACATCAGAATTTACAAAGAAGATGAGCCATTTTATTATATGGAGATGAATCAGTTACATAATGTTTAGAAAATGAGTAGATCTAGCCCAAGAGAAGGCCTAGAATCACACTACAATGGTGATGAAACTAGCACTGCGTAGCTTGTGAGCTTACAGAAGCAATACTGCATTGTCCCTGCTGCTGTTGATATACATGTAAATGCTGCAAAATAAAATGTAGATATAGGGATCTCAAGAGCTCTGATGATGCCAAGATGCAAGATCTAGCTAATGTGATGGATTCCCAAGATAATTCAGAATTATTTTCCAGATCTACAACTTTGGAAAATAACCCTCCTAGGGTTTGATCCTTTATCTGCAGGGCTTATAGATCTGAAGCTAGGTCTGACAAATAGATAGCTGAAATATGTCACAAGATCATATCTTATCTTAACGGGTTGATTCCTCCTTCATATCTACAATCTAGAAGCTCTAGATATAGCTTCTCAATCCTCCAATGATGATCACAACTACTCATAAAAACTGTGCTGTAAGGGAAAGAGAGGCCTTATGCCTACTAAAATATGCTACAATAAACTCTAGGCTGATGGAAATACTGATGGCAAGGTGAGGGGATGGTCCCTCATAGGATTACTAGCTGAAATTCTAGCAACTTCCTTCCTCCTTTGGATCTGAAAAATGGACAGCGAAATTCCTCAAGGGATTACTGCTGCTAGGAGGTCAATAAATTTTGGCCTGATGCTAGATCTAAAATGAAGCCCTAGGAATGCTGATATTCAAGCCCAAGGTGATAGGAATATTCCTCCACCGTTTCCTCACCTGAAATGTTGAAGGACAACCTCCTCCTCTCAAATTGATCTTCAAAAATATGAAATTTCTGAATATGGATGTTCTGCAGAAAGTAGGAAAAGAGTTGTGGCACCAATGCCTGATGTAGAATGAAGTCTTTCCAGATCTACTCAAAGAAAGAGGTGGGATTCCTGACCAGGAACACCTTGTGCTAAAAAAACACTTGCAATCATTGCTAAACAACCCAAGAAAGTAATGGAATGTCACATGATAATTCCAGATCTAATCAGATCCTCAACATCGATAATCTCAAGCATATCTCCATTCTTGCCTTCATCTCCTTTATATAGTGTTTGAGCCTGCCCATGCCTAGGCCCTCATCTAAACTGCATTGTGCATGTGGAAAAGATCCTCCATGTTTGACTATGCTGTCTATCCAAGTCATACATCATGTCCAGGTGAAATTTATACCCTCTCCATCACGTGTGCATTAATTGCACAACTTCCTCCATCATCTCATCATGAATTCTCCATGATTTTCTATTTGATCCCTTCAAGATCTTAGTTGACTGTGTCAACCTCCATGATCTATCTCATTAATGAGACATGATCTCCAATTCCATTCACATTAGTAGTTTCTCAACTAGCTCATTATGTGGATCTAGGCTTAATTAATCCACATTCACACACAAAAAGTGGATATTTATTCATATTGAGGATTATGGGTCCCTCCACCCTTTTATTTACTTAATTCATTAAGAAAATTAAGAACTCTAGTATTCCAAATATCAAGTGAAAATTTGGGAATATTACAGTTCTCCCCGACAAAATGTCACTTGTCCTCAAGCAACTACAAAAGTGGATGCTAAAGCAAACATCCTCCCTCCAAATGGCATCCTCATGTGGAACACCTTCCCATCTGTCACAATGTATCATGCATGTCTAGCTCCAAATCTGCCCCTCTAAAATGTTTATAATGGCTTCCAATTGAAAAGTTAGATACCCATCCTCATCAATGAATCTCCAGGTGGCAACCATATGATGACCAAAGTTCTCCTCTATACATGAGATACATAAGATAAAGTGGTTCATTCCCAAAGTGGAATGTCCCAACTCATGAACTATCTCTCCAACCCATGATACATAGAGTATATTACATACATCAATGCCCTCATCATTAGCCATGTTGTCCATGTAGGAATCAAACATCACATCATCATAGTGAAAAACAAGAAGAAGATACATATGGGAAAACATAAACAATATCAAACCATATTCTCCTAATAACAACCAATGCAACAAAGCCTCTTGCTGCCATGCTAGATCATCTTGAAAAAAAGTAAGAGAGCCATACTCTCTTAAAATAAGCCACTGCAACAATTCTTCTTATTGCCATACCAAATCATCAATGAGAATATGAGAGCCATACTCTCTCAATAGAAGCCAAAGCAACAATGCCTCTTGCTGACATACCACATCATCATTGTACCAAATGTAGTGGTCATATTCTCTCAAGAGAAGCCACCTTAACAAGGAATCTTGCTGCCCAATCACATCATCATTGTACCATGTACAATGACCATCATCACCCAATAGAAGCCAATGCTGTAAGGCCTCCTGTTGCCATCCTCCAACAATGTCCTGTTGCCATCCTCCAACAATTTCATGCAATGTATGGGAAGAATTCAGCCCATACTCTCCCAATAGTAACCATAGCAACAAGGATTCTTGCTGCCTCCTTGGATTATCATGATGCAAGTCATGGAGAAACAATAAAGTAATGGACATGTGAGACGTCTCATTAACATAATAAAAACAAGCTCCCTTGTGCCACATCATGTGAGAGTTATGATTTCTCCCAAACCAAAGTACATACATGAACATGAGATACATCCCAAATAGAAATACATGTAAATACATGAGACATATCCCAAACAAGAGTAAATATAAGGACATAAGATATAACATGTGATGTCCAAACTCTCTCATCGATAACCAAAGTAACCATGCCTTTTTATTATGCATTATTTCGATGATGTATAAGGCATGTATCGGCAAAATATGACTTCTTGAGTGGTAGCCATACTCACCCATGAGTAAGCAGTGCATCCATGCTTCTTACTGGGCTATGTCATAGATCTGCAAGTGGTTTGACAACCCCTTGCTCCATACTGTCAACCATTCATCCCAATGTGGATGATGGATCTCATTCTACAAATACTTGGTATCCTCCCATTGTAAGACACCAATCTCTGTTGATATTCAACAAGATAATGAGCTTAGTGAAAAGAGTCGCCTTCACTAAGTGGGCCTGTAGGCTATTTTTGGTGCAAAGTCTATTTTTAGACATGTCGATCATATTATATGAGTTGCAGGATGATATTTGTGGATGGTTGGTCAAGTTGGAAAAATATATGGACTTCTATTTTTATGCATATTGGGCGGAATCTATTTTTAGATTGCCAGTCTAAAAATAGATATGTCAAATATTATTAGCTCTTAATAATATTTGGACTCTAAACATTATCTTATTCTCTTGGAGCACTTCAGTTAAGTGCATAGATGTGGCATAGGAGATGAAAGAAGGAATTACACTATTCCTGAGGGTTTACTGGAGCTATTGCATGGAGGAATTCAGTTAGAACTTATGTGACAGAGTTTGGTGGAGTTATAGAAGTAGTTGGTGGAGTTGTGTTTAGTTTAACTCAGTTAGACATAGTTGAGCTAGTTGTACCTAGTCTAACTGATTGATACACTAGTGAGAGTGGTGTGAATTAATTAATAATTAATTAAATAAATATTAACTCATTAATCAACTGAAGAATACATTAGTTCACTACAGTGCATGGACAATTCAGTGGAGACCAATGGAGAGGTAGGTGAAAGAGAAAGTGTGACTATTAGTTGTGACTATAGTGATGCATTGATTGCATCCAACACTTAGTGGAGATGCCAATGAGGATTGTGCAGTGCAAGCCAGGTGGATTCGAGTTCATTCAGAGCCATTCTTCAGTAGGGATTGTGCAGTAGAGGTAGGATAGCAGGTGGCAAATATTGGTGCATGGATTTGCTAGATCGGGCCTGATTAGTGTGTAGCAATTGTATTGTACTGAGAGCTTGACATGTTCAAATTTTTATGAGGATTGTTACATGATCTCTATGAAATATATTATATATAGATATTTGGGGTTTTTAGCTTCAGGATTTCCCGTAAATCACTGTGTTAATGTGTGTGAATTTTTATGGTTTCATGTGTGCATTGCAATTGATTTAATTTCCGCATGTGATGATCAATGGTGGAATAGATTCTGTATTGTGCATGAAGTTAAAATAGTGTGTGATCAGGAGAATATTGGATATATAACACATAAGTTATATAATTTCTACATGGTACCAGAGCAGTTGATCATTGGAGCAGATTGCAATTATTGAAACAATTCAGTTTTGTGCTAGTGGAATTCGAATTTGCTGCAGTGTTTTCTTGGTGTCAAAGTTGAGCATTCATTGAAATGTCTTTCAACATATTGTGATTGGAGTATGCTCTTGAGGGCAGCTCGAATTATATTGAATGGAAGGACAGGATGGAGGCGGTGCTGGATGATAATGGGTTGAAGGAGTTCATAGATGCAGAAATTCCAAAACCTGCTTCTAGCGATGCTGCCGCACTTGACGCATGGAAAAGGAAGACACAAAGTGTCGAAGAATTCTATTGGAAGGTGTGAAGGATCACATAGTGTCCAACCTTCATGGTAAAGCTTCTCCATTCCAGGGATGAGCTGGGAAGTGTGGGGGTTACTGTAGATGAAGAGGACTTGGTAATATTGGCTCTCCTTGGGCTTCCGCAGAGTTGGCTTAGCTATGAGGACTTTGTCAATGGTCGGGAGAAACTGCCAAGATGGGAGCGACTTTGGTCGGATCTTGTGTAGGAGGAGATAAGGCAGGGTACCAGGGATGGATCTTCATCAAAGAATGAAGATGAAGAAAATTTCGCTTTGGATTCCAAAGCAAGGAAAGGGAAGGCAAAGAAAAATCCTTCTCAATCCGGTGCGAAAGGAAAGAAGCATGACTTGTCCAAGGTGAAGTTCTTTCACTGTCACCAACATGGACATTACGCCACTAATTGTCCACAGAAGAAGAAAAATAAGCAGGCTGCTAGATCTGCAGCTGAAGAGGCCTTAGCCTAGCAGTTTGAGTTGGATTTTTTGTTGATTTCATGCTTGGTTTCAAGTGTTATGGGATCAGTGTGGTTTCTTGACAGTGGTGCATCTTTCCATATGACCAGAGACAAAGATTTGTTTACTGATCTGGATGAGAAGGATCTTGGAGTGCACATCGAGATGGGCGATGATGGTAGATACAATGCGACTGGTATCAGGACCATTTACTTTGGGAGGGAGTCTGGTAAACCTTTCATATTGAAGGATGTCATGCATGTTCCAGATTGAAGAAGAATCTAATCTCTGTGGCGATGTTGGAAGACAAGGGATATGATGTTGTCTTTAGCGAGGGAAAGGCTTTCCTATGTAGTAAGGAAACTAGTGAAACCCGGAGGATAGGGGTTCGAGTTAAGAACCTTTATCAATTGCAGGTAGATGGCTGCGCAACAATGGCAGGCAAAACAGAAGGAGTGGTGAGCCGGGATGAGGGCGAATTGTGGCACAGGAGATTGGGCCGTCTTCACCATGGCGCTTCGAAAATTTTGCAGCAGATTTCTACTGGGCTTCCCAAGGGTACACTTGCGCAGTCAGATTAGTGCAAGGGATGTACTTTTGGAAAATGTTTTGAAAGCCACCTTTCATGAGAAGGATAGTCATGCCATGATGATCCTTGAGATAATTCACACATATGTGTGTGGACCTTTCTCAGTAGCTTCGACAGCAAAGCACATGTATTATGTGATATTTGTTGATGAATTTTCTCGTAAGTGATGGATCTTCTTCATGCAGAAGAAGAGCAAGACATACTCAAATTTCTGTGAGTTCAAGGCACTGGTTGAGGAAGAGTCAGGGAAGCAGGTGAAGGCTCTTAGGAGCGATAATGGTGGTGAATTTATCTCTGGCGAATTCAAAGACTTTTGCAGCACAAAAGGAATTCGAAGAGAGCTCATAGTGCCTCATAACCCACAACAGAATAGAGTCGCGGAGTGAAAGAACAGAACGATCGCGGGTACTGCACGGGCGATGTTGCATGATCAGGGCCTTCCCATACACTTGTGGGCTGAAGCATGCAACACTACGGTTTATGTGCAAAACCGTTGTCCTCACAGAGTACTTGGTATGAGTACACCCAAAGAGGCGTTTTCGGATAAGAAGCCTGATATTTCTCATTTGAAGATTTTTGGCTCACCTGTTTACATTCATGTAACGAAGGAAGCCAGGAAGAAGCTGGAGCCGACCGTAGAGGTTGGGATATTTGTGGGGTACACATAAACACCCCACAACTATCGTGTGTATTTTCCATATAGTTGGAAGACTATTGTGCGACGGGATATCAAATTTCATGAGGAGAAAACCATGAAGTTGTCGCTTGAGAGGGAACTACACTTGCATGCAGATGAGGAGCTACTAGTTTCTAAATATGAGCCTCAGGATGTGGATCGGCCACAAGAGGAGGTTCATGGAGTTGAAGAAACCACTCATGCAGCGCCAACCATCAGAGGGCGGAAGTGCACTACAGAAGCTGAGTGACTGAATCTTGATGCAGCGCGGAATTTAGGAGCCCCTACATCACAGCGTAGACAGAGACAGTGTTGAAAATGCAACAAGATGATGGAGCTTAGTGAAATGAAGTCGCCTTCACTAAGTGGGCCCGCAGGCTATTTTTGGCGCAAAGTCTATTTTTAGACTATGTCTATTTTTAGACATATGGATCATGGTCTATGAGTTGCAGGATGCTATTTATGGATGATTGGTCGCGTTGGTAAAAATATATGGACCTCTATTTTTAGACATTTGGCGGTTTCTATTTTTAGACTGTCGGGCTAAAAATAGAACAGTCAAATATTATTAACCCTTAATAATATTTAGACTATAAACATTATCTTATCCTCTTGGAGCACTTCAGTTTGATGCTTGGATGTGGAACATGCAGCTGACAGAAGGAAATACGCTTTTCCTAAGGGTTAGTTGAGCTATTGCATGGTTGACTTCAGTTAGAACTCATGTGGCAGAGTTTGGTGGAGTTGATGAGGCAGTTGGTGGAGTTGTGTTCTGTTTAACTTAGTTGAACTAGTTGTATTTAGTCTAACTGACAAATACACTAGTGATAAGTGGTGTGAATTAATTATTAATTAATTCACTAATTATTAACTCATAAATCAACTAAAGAACACATCAGTTAACTGCAATGCATGGACACTTCAGTGGAGACTAGTGTTAGAGGTGGGTGAAAGGGTGAGTCTACTATCAGTTGTGACTATTGGCTGTGCATGAGATTTGCACACACATTGATGGAGATTGCCAATGAGGATTGCGCAGTTGGAGCTAGTGGGATTCAAACTTGGATCTCATCATTAATCAACTTGGATTGCGCAGTAGAGGCAGGCAGACTTGTGGAGGAGATTTGAACCCAGGACTTGTTCAAATCTCATATAGTTTGTGTGTAACTTTTGGAGATAGTACCGAGTACTTGAGGAGTATTGTGCTATGTATTGTTACATTTTCTCTATCATTATAATATACAGATAGTTGGGGGTTTTCAGCTATTGCTTTCCTGATTACATCCTGTGTTGATATGTGTGCTTGATTATGTTTTAATGAGCGCATGCGACTGCTTTCTATTTCTGCATATTGATGATCAATTGTAGAAGAGGTTATGTATTATGCATGAAGCTTAAATAGTGTGTAATCAGGATAATCTCGGTGAATAATTAAGCTATTATTCAAATTTCTACATGGTATCGGAGCGAGATTGATCATCGGATCTATTACAGTGATTACAATTATTTCGGTAGACAGAGTCTGTAACGGGCCAGGTAGCCTCTAGATCCATCCTTTCTTTGAAAGGTGATATATCCAGTAAATGCCCCTACAGTCGATCTCTGTGCTAGAAATAATTTGTTCTCACAGATCCAGAAGCAGCTGAGTTTTGAGCTTGGAATTCGAATTTGCAGCAGAATTTGGAATTCGAAATTTGCAGCAGTTTTCTTGGTGCTAGAGTTGAAATGTCTTTCAACGGATTGCGACTGGAATATGCCCTTGAGGGAAGTTCGAATTATGTTGCATGGAAGGATAGAATGGAGGCGGTATTAGATGATAACGGGCTGAAGGAGTTCATAGAAGCTGAGATCCCAAAGCCTACTGATGCTGCTCAAGTTGAGGCTTGGCAAAAGAAGATGGCGAAATGTCGAAGAATTCTGTTGGAGGGCGTGAAGGATCACATTGTATCCAACATGCATGGAAAAGCTTCTCCATACTTGATGTGGAAAGCGTTGACAGATTTATTCCAAAGCAAGAGCGACCAGAGGAAGTTGGCGCTCAAGGATAAACTTAGACACATAAAGATGGAGAAAGACAGTATGCCCAAGTACCTCACGAAGTTCATCCAATGCAGGGATGAGCTGGGAAGTGTGGGGGTGACTGTAGATGATGAGGAATTGGTGAGCTTGGCTCTCCTTGGTCTTTCGAAGAGTTGGCATGCCTATCAGGATTCTGTCAATGGTCGGGAGAAATTGCCAGGATGGGAGCGACTTTGGTCGGATCTTGTGCAAGAGGAGATAAGGCGGAATACCAGAGATGGATCTTCATCAAAGGCATCTGATGAAGAAAATTGCGCTTTGGCTGCCAAAGCAAAGAAGGGGAAGAGCAAGAAAGCTTCTCATTTCGGTGCGAAAGGCAAGAAGCAAGACATGTCCAAGGTGAAGTGATTTCACTGTCACCAACACAAACATTATGCCACAAATTTTCTGCAGAAGAAGAAAAATAAGCAAGCTGCTGGATCTGCAATGGGAGAGGCCTTAGCCTCGCAGTTTGAGCTAGATTTTTCGCTGATCACATGCTTGGTCTCAAGTGTGATGGGATCAGTATGGTTCTTGGATAGTGGTGCGTCTTTTCACATGACTGGAGATCGAGATCTGTTTTCAGATCTGGATGAGAAAGATCTTGGAGTGCACATCGAGATGGGCGATGATGGTAGATACAGTGCGACCGGTATCGGTACCATTTCCTTTGAGAGGGAGTCTGGTAAACCCCTCGTATTGAAGGAAGTGATGCATGTTCCAGGATTGAAGAAGAATCTTATCTTTGTGGCGATGTTGGAAGACAAGGGATATGATGTTGTCTTCAGCAAAGGAAAGGCTTTCCTGCGCAGTAAGACAACTGGAGAAACCCGGAAGATAGGGGTTCGAACAGAACCTTTGTACCGCTGCAAGTAGATGGCTCTGTAGCAATGGAATGCAAGGCGGAAGGAGTGGTGAGCCGGGATGATGGCGAGCTGTGGCACCGGAGATTGGGCCACCTTCACCATGGAGCTTTGAAGATACTGCAGCAGATTTCTACTGGGCTTCCTAAGGGCACTCTTGCACAGTCAGATTACTGCAAGGGGTATACCTTGGGAAAATTTGTGAAAGCCACCGTTCAAGAGAAGGATAGTCGCGCCACGATGATCCTTGAGAGAGTTCACACAGATGTGTGTGGACCTTTCTCAGTAGCTTTGATAGCAAAGCACAAGTACTATGTGATCTTTGTTGATGATTTCTCTCAGAAGTGCTAGATCTTCTTCATGTAGAAGAAGAGTGAGACATACTCAAAGTTCTGTGAGTTCAAGGCGCTGGTTGAGAAGGAATCGGGGAAGCATGTGAAGGTTCTTAGGAGCGAAAATGGTGGTGAATTCATCTCTGCTGAATTCAAGGACTTTTGCAGCGCAGAAGGGATTCGGAGAGAGCTCATCGCACCCCATAACCCACAGCAGAACGGGGTTGCTGAGAAAAAGAACAGAATGATCGTGGGTGCTACATGGGTGATGTTGCATGATCAGGACCTACCCCTTCACTTGTGGGCTGAGGCATGCAATACTGCAGTATATGTGCAGAACCGTTGTCCTCACAAGATACTTGGCATGAGTACACCGGAGGAGGCGTTTTCTGGTAAGAGACCTGATATTTCCCATTTGAGGATTTGGCTCACCGTCTACTTGTGATGCATTTAAGGATGCCAGGAAGAAGCTGGATCCGACCGCAGAGGTTGGGATATTTGTGGGGTACACTGATACACCCCACAACTATCGTGTGTATTTGCCAGACAGTCGCAAGACTGTTGTGTGACGGGATATCAAATTTGAGGAGGAGAAAGCCATGAAGTGTTCGCTTGAGAGGGAGCCACACTTGCATGCAGATGAAGAGCTATTAGTTCCTAAGGATGAGCTTCTGGATGTGGATCAGCCACAAGAGGAAGTTCATGGAGTGGAAGGGACCACTCATGCAGCGCCAACCATCAGAGGGCGCAAGCGCACTACAGAAGCTAAGCGACTGGCTCAAGATGCAGAGAATATTGTAGGACCACCTACAGCACAGCGCAGATAGAGACAGTCACCGGATCGGTACACTGGATACATGGATCTTGTGAGAAAATGTGTCGTGACAGAGCCATCCTCTTTCGAGGAAGCTATGGAGGACCCCGCATGGGTAGATGCCATGGTGGAAGAGTATGATTCGGTTGTCAGAATTAGTGCATGGGAGATTGTCTCGCGACCGGAAGGGAAATCAGTGGTGGGTTCACGATGGATCTACAAAGTGAAGTAGGTGGCTGACGGGAGTGTGGAGAAGTACAAGGCAAGATTTGTTGCCCGAGGCTTCTCACAGGTCGAGGGGATCGATTATGAGGAGACCTTTGCACATGTTGCAAGGTATTCTTCCATACGAACGATCCTAGCTCTCTCAGCGCAGATGGGGTGGCACATCTATCAGATGGATGTGAAGACTGCATTCCTCAACAGAGTCATTGAGGAGGAGGTGTACATAGAGCAGCCCGAAGGTTTCAAGATCTTCAGCAATGAGTCGCATGTGTGGAGACTCAAGAGAGCACTGTATCGGTTGAAGCAAGCACCTCGTGCTTGGTACACACGGATAGACAGTTATTTCACCGGACTTGGATTCTCCAAGAGTGAGGCGGATCGTAACCTGTACCAGATTGTGGTGGAGGGGAAGTTGTTGATCATTGTACTGTATGTAGATGATCTGATTTTGACGGGTGATGAGCTGTTGATACTTTCATGCAAGGAGGACCTTGCTAGAGAGTTCGAGATGAAGGACTTGGGCCTCCTTCATTGTTTCCTGGGATTGGAGATTTGGCAGCGCAGTGGAGGACTGTTTGTTTCTCAGGGAAAGTATGCCCGAGAGATTCTGGAGAGGTTCAACATGCATGGCTGCAAGCCTGTTGACACTCCTCTTCTTGGAGGTTGGAGGAAGGAGGATGCTACTTCAGCGGAGGTAGTGGATACCACTGTCTATCGACAGTTGGTGGGGTCGCTTATGTATCTGGTCAATACACGACCCGATATATGCTATGCTGTTAACCAGCTTTCGCAAGATATGGTTAAGCCTACCAAGCTCTTCTGGAAGGCAGGCAAGCATGTATTGCGTTATCTTAGAGGCACATTGGGATATGGCTTGTGGTACAGACAGGAGGATGAGGTGAAGCTGTGTGGCTTCACGGATGCAGATTGGGCAGGGAGCCCAACGGACGGAAAGAGCACATATGGAGGGATCTTCAGTATCGGGTCGACAACAGTTTCTTGGTACAGCAGGAAGCAGAGATCCGTGGCACTCAGTTCAGCAGAGGCTGAGTATATGGTAGCAAGCTTGGCTGCATGCGAGGCCATATGGATGAGGAAGATCCTGGTCGGATTGTTCGGGTCACACTTGGAGCCTACTGTGATTTATTGTGATAACCAGAGTTGCATTAAACTCTCGGCTAATCCAGTATTTCATGATAGATCCAAACACATCAACATCAGGTACCATCATATCAGAGATTGTGTTTAGCGGAGAATCATGTTACTTTCATATGTTCCCACGGAGGATCAGGATGCTGACATCTTGACGAAGGCGCTCACCAGGAGCAAGTTCGAATTCCACAGAGGCAGGATAGGGGTTGCAGATAATCCATATCTTGTTGAGAGGGAGTGTTGAAAATGCAACAAGATGATGGAGCTTAGTGAAATGAAGCCGCCTTCACTAAGTGGGCCCGCAGGCTATTTTTGGCGCAAAGTCTATTTTTAGACTATGTCTATTTTTAGACATATGGATCATGGTCTACGAGTTGCAGGATGCTATTTATGGATGATTGGTCAAGTTGATAATAATAGATGGACCTCTATTTTTAGACAATGGGTGGTTTCTATTTTTAGACTGCCGAGCTAAAAATAGAACAGTCAAATATTATTAACCCTTAATAATATTTAGACTATAAACATTATCTTATCCTCTTGGAGCACTTCAATTTGATGCTTGGATGTGGCACATGCAGCTGACAGAAGGAAATACGCTTTTCCTAAGGGTTAGTTGAGCTATTGCATGGTTGACTTCAGTTAGAACTCATGTGGCAGAGTTTGGTGGAGTTGATGAGGCAGTTGGTGGAGTTGTGTTCTGTTTAACTTAGTTGAACTAGTTGTATTTAGTCTAACTGACAAATACACTAGTGATAAGTGGTGTGAATTAATTATTAATTAATTCAATAATTATTAACTCATAAATCAACTAAAGAACACATCAGTTAACTGCAATGCATGGACAGTTCAGTGGAGACCAGTGTTAGAGGTGGGTGAAAGGGTGATTGTGACTATCAGTTGTGACTATACCTGTGCATGAGATTTGCACACACATTGATGGAGATTGCCAATGAGGATTGCGCAGTTGGAGCTAGTGGGATTCTAACTTGGATCTCATCATTACTCATCTTGGATTGCGCAGTAGAGGCAGGCAGACTTGTGGAGGAGATTTGAACATGTGACTGGTTCACTTTCCATACTAGTTTTTGTGTGTAACTTTTGGAGATAGTACTAATTACTTGTGAGGAGTATTGTACTATAATTGTTACATGTTCTCTATAATTATAATATATAGATATTTGGGGGTTTTCAGCTATTGCTTTCCCCATTACATGCTGTGTTGATATGTGTGCTTGATTATGTTTTAATGTGCGCATGCGACTGCTTCTATTTCTGCATATTGATGATCAATTGTAGAAGAGGTTATGTATTATGCATGAAGCTTTAATATTGTGTAATCAGGATAATCTCGGTGAATAATTCAGCTATTATTCAAATTTATACATGGTATCAGAGCGAAATTGATCATCGGATCTATTACAGTGATTACAATTTATTTCGGTAGACAGAGTCTGTAAGCGGGCCAGGTAGCCTCTGGATCCATCCTTTCCTTGAAAGGTGATATATCCAGTAAATGCCCCTACAGTCGATCTCTGTGCTAGAAATACTTTGTTCTCACAGATCCAGAAGCAGTTGAGTTTTGAGCTTGGAATTCGAATTTTGCAGCAGTTTTTTTTCTTGGTGCCGGAGTTGAAATGTCTTTCAACGGTTTGCGACTGGAATATGCCCTTGAGGGCAGTTTGAATTATGTTGCATGGAAGGATAGAATGGAGGCGGTATTAGATGATAACGGGCTGAAGGAGTTCATAGATGCTGAGATCCCAAAGCCTACTAATGCTGCTCAAGTTGAGGCTTGGCAAAAGAAGATGGCGAAATGTCGAAGGATTCTGTTGGAGGGCGTGAAGGATCACATTGTATCCAACATGCATGGAAAATCTTCTCCATACTTGATGTGGAAAGCATTGACAGATTTATTCCAAAGCAAGAGCGACCAGAGGAAGTTGGCGCTCAAGGATAAACTCAGACACATAAAGATGGAGAAAGGCGATAGTATGCCGAAGTACCTCACGAAGTTCATCCAATGCAGGGATGAGCTGGGAAGTGTGGGGGTGACTGTCGATGATGAGGAATTGGTGAGCTTGGCTCTCCTTGGTCTTTCGAAGAGTTGGCATGCCTATTAGGATTCTGTCAATGGTCGGGAGAAATTGCCAGGATGGGAGCGACTTTGGTCGGATCTTGTGCAAGAGGAGATAAGGCGGAATACCAGGGACGGATCTTCATCAAAGGCATATGATGAAGAAAATTGTGCTTTGGCTACCAAAGCAAAGAAGGGGAAGAGCAAGAAAGCTTCTCATTCCGGTGCGAAAGGCAAGAAGAAAGACATGTCCAAGGTGAATTGCTTTCACTGTCACCAGCATGGACATTATGCCACAAATTGTCCGCAGAAGAAGAAAAATAAGCAGGCTGCTAGATCTGCAGCTGGAGAGGCCTTTGCCTCGCAGTTTGAGCTGGATTTTTCGCTGATCGCATGCTTGGTATCAAGTGTGATGGGTTCAGTTTGGTTCTTGGACAGTGGTGCGTCTTTTCACATGACTGAAGATCAAGATCTGTTTTCAGATCTGGATGAGAAAGATCTTGGAGTGCACATCGAGATGGGTGATGATTGTAGATACAGTGCGACCGGTATCAGTACCATTTCCTTTGAGAGGGAGTCTGGTAAACCCTTCGTATTGAAGGAAGTGATGCATGTTCCAGGATTGAAGAAGAATCTGATCTCTGTGGCGATGTTAGAAGACAAGGGGTATGATGTTGTCTTCAGCGAGGGAAAGGCTTTCCTGCGCAGTAAGACAACTGGAGAAACCCGGAAGATAGGGGTTCGAGTCAAGAACCTTTATCAATTGCAAGTAGATGGCTGTGCAACAATGGCATGCAAGGCAGAAGGAGTGGTGAGCCGGGATGATGGCGAGCTGTGGCATCGGAGATTGGGCCACCTTCACCATGGAGCTTTGAAGATACTGCAGCAGATTTCTACTGGGCTTCCTAAGGGCACTCTTGCGCAGTCAGATCAGTGCAAGGGGTGTACCTGGGGGAAGTATGTGAAAGCCACCTTTCACGAGAAGGATAGTCGCGCCACGACGATCCTTGAGAGAGTTCACACAGACGTGTGTGGTCCTTTCTCAGTTGCTTCGATAGCAAAGCACAAGTACTACGTGATCTTTGTTGATGATTTCTCTCGAAAGTGCTAGATCTTCTTCATGCAGAAGAAGAGCGATACATTCGCGAAGTTCTGTGAGTTTAAAGCACTGGTCGAGAAGGATTCGGGGAAGAAGGTGATTGCTCTAAGGAGTGATAACGGTGGTGAATTCATCTCGGCTGAATTCAAGGAGTTCTACAGCGCAGAAGGGATTCGGAGAGAACTCATCGCACCCCATAACCCACAGCAGAATGGGGTGGCTGAGCGGAAGAACAGAACGATCGTGGGTGCTACACGGGCGATGTTGCATGATCAGGGCCTACCCCTTCACTTGTGGGCTGAGGCATGCAATACTGCAGTGTATGTGCAGAACCGTTGTCCTCACAAGATACTTGGCATGAGTACACCGGAGGAGGCGTTTTCTGGTAAGAGACCTGACATTTCCCATTTGAGGATTTTTGGTTCACCTGTCTACTTGCATGTGACGAAGGATGCCAGGAAGAAGCTGGATCCGACCGCAGAGGTTGGGATATTTGTGGGGTACACTGATACGCCCCACAACTATCGTGTGTATTTTCCAGACAGTCGCAAGATTGTTGTGCGACGGGATATCAAATTTCAGGAGGAGAAAGCCATGCAGTGTTCGCTTGAGAGGGAGCCACACTTGCATGCAGATGAGGAGCTATTAGTTCCTAAGGATGAGCTTCCGGATGTGGATCAGCCACAAGAGGAAGTTCATGGAGTGGAAAAGACCACTCATGCAGTGCCAACCATCAGAGGGCGCAAGCGCACTACAGAAGCTGAGTGACTGGCTCAAGATGCAGAGAAGATTGTAGGACCACCTACAACACAGCGCAGACAGAGACAATCACCGGATTGGTACACTGGATACATGGCTCTTGTGAGAAAATGTGTCGTGACGGAGCCATCCTCTTTCGAGGAAGCTGTGGAGGACCTCGCATGGGTAGATGCCATGGTGGAAGAGTATGATTCGATTGTCAGAAACAGTGCATGGGAGATTGTCCCGCGACCGGAAGGGAAATCAGTGGTGGGTTCGAGATGGATCTACAAAGTGAAGCAGGCGGCTGACGGGAGTGTGGAGAAGTACAAGGCAATATTTTTTGCCCGAGGCTTCTCACAGATAGAGGGGATCGATTATGAGGAGACCTTTGCACCTGTCGCAAGGTATTCTTCCATACGGACGATCCTAGCTCTCTCAGCGCAGATGGGGTGGCACATTCATCAGATGGATGTGAAGACTGCGTTCCTCAACGGAGTCATTGAGGAGGAGGTGTACATAGAGCAACCCGAAGGTTTCGAGATCTTCAGCAGTGAGTCGCATGTGTGCAGACTCAAGAGAGCACTGTACGGGTTGAAGCAAGCACCTCGTGCTTGGTACACATGGATAGACAGTTATTTCACCGGACTTGGATTCTCCAAGAGTGAGGCGGATCCTAACCTGTACCAGATTGTGGTGGAGGGGAAGTTGCTGATCATTGTACTGTATGTAGATGTTCTGATTTTTTCGGGAGATGAGCCGTTGATACTTTCATGCAAGGAGGATCTTGCTAGAGAGTTTGAGATGAAGGACTTGGGCCTCCTTCATTATTTCCGGGATTGGAAAATGGAAATCAAACAGAGATGGACCTGCTTGTTTCTCGTGTACAAGCCTTGGGATACTGGAGAAGTTCAACATGCATGGCTGCAAGCCTGTTGATACTCCTCTTCCTGGAGGTTGGAGGAAGGAGGATGCTACTTCAGCAGAGGTAGTGTATGCCACTGTTTATCGACAGTTGGTGGGGTCGCTTATGTATCTGGTCAATACACGACCCGATATATGCTATGTTGTTAACCAGCTTTCGCAAGCTATGGATAAGCCTACCAAGCTCTTCTGGAAGGCAGGAAAGCATGTATTGCGTTATCTTAGAGGCACATTGGGATATGTCTTGTGGTACAGACAGGAGGATGAGGTGAAGCTGTGTGGCTTCACGGATGCAGATTGGGCAGGGAGCCCAACGGACAGAAAGAGCACATCTGGAGGGATCTTCAGTATCGGGTCGATAGTAGTTTCTTGGTACAGCAGGAAGCAGAGATCCGTGGCACTCAGTTCAGCAGAGGTTGAGTATATGGCAGCAAGCTTGGCTGCATGCGAGGCCATATGGATGAGGAAGATCCTGGTCGGGTTGTTCGGGTCACATTTGGAGCCTATTGTGATTTATTGTGATAACCAGAGTTTCATTAAACTCTCGGCTAATCCAATATTTCATGATAGATCCAAACACATCGACATCAGGTACCATCATATCAGAGATTGTGTGCAGCGGAGAATCATGTTACTTTCATACATTCCCACGGAGGATCAGGATGCTGATATCTTGACGAAGGCGCTCACCAAGAGCAAATTCGAATACCACAGAGGCAGGATAGGGGTTGCAGATAATCCATATCTTGTTGAGAGGGAGTGTTGAAAATGCAACAAGATGATGGAGCTTAGTGAAATGAAGTCGCCTTCACTAAGTGGGCCCGCAGGCTATTTTTGGCGCAAAGTCTATTTTTAGACTATGTCTATTTTTAGAAATATGGATCATGGTCTATGAGTTGTAGGATGCTATTTATGGATTATTGGTCGAGTTGGTAAAAATAGATGGACCTCTATTTTTAGACATTGGGCGGTTTCTATTTTTAGACTGTCGAGCTAAAAATAGAACAGTCAAATATTATTAACCCTTAATAATATTTAGACTATAAACATTATCTTATCCTCTTGGAGCACTTCAGTTTGATGCTTGGATGTGGCACATGCAACTGACAGAAGGAATTATGCTATTCCTAGGGGTTAGTTGAGCTATTGCATGGTTGACTTCAGTTAGAACTCATGTGGCAGAGTTTGGTGGAGTTGATGAGACAGTTGGTGGAGTTGTGTTCGGTTTAACTTAGTTGAACTAGTTGTATTTAGTCTAACTGATAAATACACTAGTGATGAGTGGTGAGAATTAATTATTAATTAATTCACTAATTATTAACTCATAAATCAACTAAAGAACACATCAGTTAACTGCAATGCATGGACAGTTCAGTGGAGACCAGTGTTAGAGGTGGGTGAAAGGGTGAGTGTGACTATCAGTTGTGACTATACCTGTGCATGAGATTTGCACACACAGTGATGGAGATTTCAAATGAGGATTGCGCAGTTGGAGCTAATGGGATTCGAACTCGGATCTCATCATTAATCAACTTGGATTGCACAGTAGAGGCAGGCAGACTTGTGGAGGAGATTTGAACCCAAGAGTTGTTCAAATCTCAGTTAGTTTGTGTGTAACTTTTGGAGATAGTACTGAGTACTTGTGAGGAGTATTGTGCTATGTATTGTTACATGTTCTCTATCATTATAATATACAGATATTTGGGGGTTTTCAGCTATTGCTTTCCCCATTTACATCCTGTGTTGATATGTGTGCTTGATTATGTTTTAATGAGCGCATGCGATTGCTTTCTATTTCGGCATATTGATGATCAATTGTAGAAGAGGTTATGTATTATGCATGAAGCTTAAATAGTGTGTAATCAGGATAATCTCGGTGAATAATTCAGCTATTATTCAAATTTCTACAGACAGTCACCTGACTGATTTACTGGATACATGGATCTAATGAGCAAGTGTATCATGACATAACCATCCTCTTTCGAGGAAGATGTGGAGGACCCTGCATGGGTAGATGCCATGGTGGAAGAGTATGATTCGATTGTCAGAAACAGTGCATGGGAGATTGCCCTAGGGATGGAAGGGAAATCAGTGGTAGGTTCGAGATGGATCTAGAAAGTGAAGCAAGTTGCTGACAGGAGTGTCGAGAAGTAAAAGGCAAGATTTATGTCCCGGGGCTTCTCACATATTGAGGGGATCGACTATGAAGAAAACTTTGCACCTGTTGCAAGGTATTATTCCATACAGACCATCCTTGCTCTCTCAGCGCAGATGGGTTGGCACATTCATCAGATGGATGTGAAGGCTGCATTCCTCAATGGAGTCATTGAGGAGGAGGTGTACATAGAGCAGCCTGAAGGATTTGAATTCTTCAGCAGCGAGTCGCATGTGTGCAGGCTCAAAAGAGTGTTTTATGGGCTGAAACAAGCACCTCATGCTTGGTACACACGGATAGACAGTTATTTCACCGGACTTGGTTTCGCCAAGAGTGAGGTGGATCCGAACCTATACCAAATTGTGGTGGAGGGTAAGTTTCTGATCATTGTACTTTATGTAGATGATTTGATACTGATAGGTGATGAACTGTTGATACACTCATGCAAGGTTGATCTTGCAAAGAAGTTTGAGATGAAGGACTTGAGCCTCCTTCATTATTTCCTGCGATTGGAAATTTGGCAGCGGAAGGATGGACTGTTTGTGTCTCAAGGAAAGTATGCCAGGGAGATACTAGAGAAGTTCAACATGCAAGGCTGCAAGCCTATTGACACTCCTCTTCTTGGTGGTTGGATGAAAGAGGATGCTACATCGGTAGATGTAGTGGATGCCACTGTTTATCGACAGTTGGTTGGTTCACTCATGTATTTGGTCAATACACGACCAGAAATATGCTATGCTATTAACCAGCTTTCACAAGCTATGGTTAAGCCTACCAAGCTCTTTTGGAAGGTAGGAAAGCATGTATTGAGGTATATTAGAGGCACATCGGGATATGGATTATGGTACAGATAGTCGGATGAGGTGAAGCTGCATGGCTTCACAGATGCAGATTGGGCAGGGAGCCCAACGGATAGAAATAACACATCTGGAGGGATATTTAGTATCAGGTCTACAACAGTTTCTTGGTACAACAGGAAATAGAGATCCGTGGCACTTAGTTTAGCAGAGGCCGAGTACATGGCAGCAAGTTTGGCTACATGCGAGGCTATATGGATGAGGAAGATCCTGGTCAGGTTGTTCGGTTCACACTTAGATCCTACTGTGATATATTGTGATAATTAGAGTTGCATTAAAATCTTAGTTAATCCAGTATTTCATGATAGATCTAAACATATTGACATCCGGTATCATCATATCATAGATTGTGTGCAGCGGAAGATCATGTTGCTTTCTTACATTCCCACGGAGGTTCAGGATGCAGATATTCTAACGAAGGCGCTCACCAGGAGAAAATTTTAATACCATAGAGACAGGATCAGGGTGGTAGATAATCCCTATCTTGTTGAGAGGGAGTGTTGAGATTCAACAAGATGATGAGTTTAGTGAAAAGAGTCACCTTCACTAAGTGGGCCCGTAGGCTATTTTTTGTGCAAAGTCTATTTTTAGACTATGTCTATTTTTAGACATCTCGATCATATTCTATGAGTTGCAGGATGCTATTTGTGGATGGTTGGTAAGGTTGGAGAAATAGATGGAATTATATTTTTAGATATATTGGGCGAAATCTATTTTTAGATTTCCAGTCTAAAAATAGATATGTCGAATAATATTAGCTCTTAATAATATTTGGACTCTAAACATTATCTTATTCTCTTGGAGCACTTTAGTTAAGTGCACAGATGTGGCACAAGAGCTGATACAAGGAATTACGCTATTCCTGAGGGTTTACTGGAGCTATTGCATGGAGGACTTCAGTTAGAACTCATGTGATAGAGTTTTGTGGAGTTATAGAAGTAGTTGGTGGAGTTGTGTTCAGTTTAACTCAGTTAGATACAATTGAGCTAGTTGTATCTAGTCTAACTGATTGATACACTAGTGAGAGTTGTGTGAATTAATTAATAATTAATTCACTAAATATTAAGTCATTAATCAATTGAAGAATACATCAGTTAACTACAGTGCATGGACAGTTTAGTGGAGACCAATGGAGAGGTAGGTGAAAGAGCAAGTGTGACTATCAGTTGTGACTATAGTGATGCATTGATTGCATACAACACTCAGTGGAGATGCCAATGAGGATTGCGCAGTGCAAGCCAGGTGGATTTGAGTTCATTCAGAGCCATTCTTTAGCAGGGATTGTGCAGTAGAGGCAAGCTAGTAGGTGGAAAAGATCGGTGCATGGATTTGCTAGATCAGGCTTGATTAGTGTGTAGAAATTGTATTGTACTGAGAGCTTGACATGTTCAGATTTGTATGAGGATTGTTACATGATCTCTATGACATATATTATATATAGATAGTTGGGGTTTTTAGCTTCAGGCTTTCCGGTTAATCATTGTGTTAATGTGTGTGAATTTTTATGGTTTCATGTGTGCATTGCAATTGATTTAATTTCCGCATGTGATGATCAATGGTGGAATAGATTATGTATTGTGCATGAAGTTAAAATAGTGTGTGATCAGGAGAATCTTGGATATATAGCACATAAGTTATATAATTTCTGCAATCTCCTCAAACTGATGAAGAAATTTGCACTTCATGAAATGTTGAAGTGCACCTCCAATGATATCTATTGATGAGATCTTCTTCTCATCCATGACCCTCCAAAACCAATGAGGTTCTGGGTCTGCTGCAGGTAGAAGTCTCTCTTTGAGCTGTTAGATGCCCATTGAGAAAGTGCCATCAAGAAAGGAGAAAATATTTCTCATCTCAAGATGTCTACCATTCATCATCTTAACCTCCATTGCTTCATGAGTGAAACTACCTTCGGAATGCTCCAAGAATAATGGGGCCTCTTCATTATCACTGCTACTAAGTGACAATGCTATATATTTTCAGTGTAATCCATATACTATCTCAAAGCAAGGTACAATACTGATCTCATAACCAGTCATTGTACATAGGATCATGCTCATCCCTTTTTCTGCAACTCTATACTTCAACTCAAGAGGTTGAATGTAGTCCATCCATGACAAACTAGGATACATTTTCATCTCCTCCTTGATCAGATCAAGGGTCCTCTGCGATGTGATATGTTGCTGCTTCAAATCAACATTTTTTTCTAACCCTTGGTTATGCATTGGCCCTAATGGAATGTCCCCATAATTTTCAATAAGATCTATTGAAACAATAGGTGATGAAGGTGTATGCACACCTTGGATCAACAGATGTGTGGGAACCTCTTGACAGAACACAAGAGTTCCTCCAACCGAGACAATGGTGTCTCCAACTGGTGGTAAGAGAGATGGTTGCTCTTCTACCAATGTACCAGTGCTGGAGTCTTCCTCCTCTCCCTCATGCATCTCCTGAATCATGCATGGGACTCTATGTGTCAAGAGATCAAGACTATCTTGCAAGGTTGCAAGTGTCTCTTCTCTAGATGCAAGTACTTTTGCAGCTGGTGGTGAATGTAGTGACTTCTTGTCCAGAGTGACAAGAATGACATCCTCCTTTGTTTCCTTAGGAGATGTATCTTTGTGGCACATCTTTGTCTTATTCACATAAAACTTCTTCCTCAACTTGTGAAAGAAATCTGAATATTTAGTCATCTTTGCATGCTCCATGTGACTAAACCACCAAACATTGGCTTCACCTAAAAGATGAAGTGCTGCAATTTGGACGACCTCTTTTTCAGCCATAGGATGTAGCATGAAAAATGAATCTAACTCTTTCCTCCAAGCCTTAACATTGCTTGAGGAAGACCCATCGAAATTAGGGAAATAGAATCTATCGTGCCTCTTCCTTCTATCACTGCTATAGGATCTTCTTTCTTCTTTGAGTTCAAAGAATTCTTGGAGAGTTAGACTTTCTTTGAATGCTCTAGACTGTTCCTTGTACTCTTCAAGATACAAAATGAGAGTCTCGTGAGTCTCAGGTTCTCTTTTTTCTTCATTTCTATACCTCTCACCTTCTTCAAAGAAAGTGGGCATAGTAGATCTACGAGGAGATCTATGATTCTTCGATTTTATTTTCTGCTAATAGGAAGTTCTTGGACCTTCCTCTTCAAATCTTCTTCTTGGATCCTTCCTTTGCATTTCTCTCTTCATTTGATTGACCTCCTTGGAGGGATATTTCATGGATATAAAGAGAGGAGTGGCAAGACTATAATCCTCCTTCATGATATATCTCATCTATCTTCTTCTTCTTTTGATGCAAAAGATGAAGTGTCCACAAGTTGAGCCAAAGGTCATGCTCTGATACCACTGTAATATCCCAAAAGGGAGAATGCAGTAATACTTAAACACAATATAAGAATTGCAACTAAGTAAACAATAAATATCAAGACAACATCAGAATTTACAGAGAAGCTGAGCCATTTTATTATGTGGATATGAATCAGTTACACAATGTTCAGAAAATGAGTAGATGTAGCCCAAGAGAAGGCCTAGAATCACACTACAATGGTGCTGAAACTAGCACTATGTAACTGGTGAGCTTACAGAAGAAATACTGCGATGTCCCTGCTGCTGCTGATATACAGGTAAATGCTACAAAGGAAAATGCATATCTAGGGAGCTCAAGAGCTTTGATGATGCCAAGATTCAAGATCTGGTCAATGTGATGGGTTCCTAAGATAACCCAGAAAGGATTTTCCAGATCTACAACTTTGGAAAATCACCCTCCTAGGGTCTGATCCTTTATCTGCGTGGATTACAGATATGAAGCTATATCTAACAAATATATGGCTGAAATATGTCACAAGATCAGATCTAAGCTTGAATGGCTGATCCCTCCTTCATATCTACAAGCTAGAAGCTCTAGATCTAGCTTCTCAATCCTCCAATGATGATTACAACTGATGCAACACAAATTCTCATAAAAACTGCGCTGTAAGGGAAAGAGAGGCTTTCTACATGCTAAAATGTGCTGCAATAAACTCTAGGCTGATGGAAATGCTGATGGAAAGGTGAGGGGATGGCCCCTCACAAGATTACTAGCTGAAATGCTAGCAACTTCTTTCCTCCTTTGGATATGCAAAATGGACAGCGTAATTCATGAAGGGATTACTGCTGCTAGGAGGTCAATAAATTTTTTCCTAATGATAGATCTGAAATGAATCCCTGGGAATGCTAATCTTCAAGCCCAAGGTGATATGAATAATCCTCCACCGGTTCCTCAACTAAAATGTTGAAGGAAAACCTCCTCCTCTCAAACTGATCTTCATAAATCTGCAATTTCTGAATATGGATGTTCTGCAGAAAGTAGGAAAAGAGTTGTGGCACCAATGCCTGATGTAGAATGAAGTAAAATACTCTTTCCAGAGCTACTTAAAGAAAGAGGTGGGATTCCTAACCAGGAACACCCTGTGCTAAACAACACTTGCAATCTTTGCTAAACAACCCAAGAAAGCAATGGAATGTCACATGAAAATTATAGATCTAAATAGATCCTCAACATCAATAATCTCAAGCATATCTCCATTCTTGCCTTCATCTCCTTTATATAGTGTTTGAGGCTTACCATGCCTAGGCCCTCATCTAAAGTGCGCTGTGCATGTGGACAAGATCCTCCATGTTTGACTGCGCTGTCTATCCAAGTCATCCATCATGTCCAGGTGCAATGTAAGCCCTCTCCATCATATGTGAATTAATTTCACAACTTCCTCCATCATCTCATCATGAATGCTCCATGATCTTCTCTTTGATCCCTTCAAGATATAAGTTGACTGTGTCAAACTCCATGATCTATCTCATTAATGAGACATGATCTCCAATTCCATTCACATTTGTAGTTGCTCAACTACCTCATTATGTAGATCTAGGCTTAATTAATCCACATTCATGTTGGGAAAAATACTGAGAGGGGGGGTGAATCAGTATTTACTGCATATTCAAAACTTTTACTTTTTCTTGCTTCTAAAACCCATACGCTACTTTCCTGATACAGACTCGCGTATATACGAGGATACCCTTTATGAAACTCGCGTATACACAGAGATCCAATTAGGTCATTAATTATTCACTTATATCATTCCATCATTCATTCATCAGATGTTTAATAAACAGTAAACATTTGCAGTAAGAACAGAATAAACCATCACACAAAGCATCACACATGAACACCATGATTTTTAGGTGGAAACCCAAGTCGGGAGAAAACCACCGCTGCAGTTGCTCAGCCTTCAATATTTTATTATAGAGAAAACATCTTACAACATATGTGCTGGCGCAGACTTGACCAGCATGCAGGCACCCACCTGCGCTCGTTTACCAACCTCTCCCGGAAGGGAGCTACGACCCCCTGACTCGTTTACCAGCCTCTCCTGGAAGGGAGCTACGACCCCCCGATCTCGTTTACCAGCCTCACCTGGAAGGGAGCTACAACCCCCTGACTGAAGGCTACAACCCTCAGCACCTCTATGGACCACGTTTCATCAATTTTCACACTGGATCCAAAGCTTCCTTTAGAACACCACTTGCAGGCCACGTTTCATCATATTTTCAGACTGGACCCACTCCATACATTTAAGCTCAATCATACATCAAACTGAAACTTATAAATTCAGACAACCCAGAACTGTAGAATACATCATTCACAGATAGCAGTAACACAGTAGAAAAGATCAGACATTTCATACCCCTTGCTTCAGCAAACCCTAGTTTTCATATGCGCTTTCCTTTCACTGATACCGCGTATATACGCGCTTCCAATCACATCAACCCGCGTATACTTCTGTATAAATTACAGAGCTGATTTCACTGCGCATACACGCTTTCTCTTCAGCAAATCCGCATATATACGTGCTTCTTCTGTGGTGAACTAGCGTATGGTTCTTTAGACATTTAGGTCATTGCAATTCTTCAGAACATATACATTACTCAGATTTTACCCTTTACTTCAGACAGATGTTCGCCTCTTCTCAGATCTAATCATCCCCTAAACAGATCTAGCAAATACAAGTACATTTCAGATCTAGATACCCTTCTTCATCATTGGTGCATCATGCAATCAGATCTATCATTCAACTGTAACCCTTTCCATTCATATATACTTCAGAGAGAAGTATTCATTCAAGCTCAGACATCTTGCACCCACACTCATGATTTTCACAATGAATTTTTTCTCTTTATATAGGTTTACCCTTTTTCAATACCATGAGCCAAAACCACATTACTTCCGATGGTATTCCTGGACGGGGTCATTTAGACGAATCATTACCCAATACAATGGGTCAATACCATGGTGGTTACCCCTGGTTTTGCACTTTTTGAGCGCTTTCTCCCATACGCGACTTGGCACGTACTTTACCGCGTGCATACACGACTTCTCCTAGACAAATCCGCGTATTCCTTGAAACATACTCTTTTCATCATGGATCTAGCACATATTGAATTCCTTTCTTCATTACCTTCTGTACTCTCTGTAGATACATCAGATTTACATCTTTAAATAGGTTCATCAAGACATATTCTATCAAGCACAACTCCATCAGGTGGGTTTCCATTCAAGGAAAACACTCTATCAAGTGGGTACTCAGCATCATATTGTCAACACACATCATATCACATCAGATTTACATCATTTACCAAGTTCATCAAGTCAAGAATAACTTCATCAGGTGGATTGCCATCAAGGACAACACAAGTCAACAATCTCATGTCTTCATCTTCATTCAGTGGGTTGCCATCAAGGACAACACTCTGCATCATATTGCCAAAAATTCACACACAAAAAGTGGATATTTATTCATATTGAGGATTATGGGTCCCTCCACCCTTTTATTTACTTAATTAATTAAGAAAATTAAGAACTCTGGTATTCCAAATATCAGGTGAAAATTTGGGAATATTACAGAACCGCAGATGGGACAACAAACATCGCATAGGTGTAGCTATGAACCAATAGAATTTTGTAATCTAATGGGGCATCAATGACTTCTACGTCAATGCAAACAGTCTTGCTTGTAAGAGTAATAGGACAATTGCGGAACATGCGAATGGGTTTGGAGGAGTGGTCATCCCATGCTCGGAGGGTGATGGTGGAAGGGTCCAACTTAGGTGATCCGAGTTGCTTCCAAACCGAAGTGGAAATCACATAGGTGGATGCCCCCTCATCAATGATACAATAGGAAACATTGGTGTTTTGGATCTTGACGGGGATTTGGAAGGTGACAGAAGAAGGAAGGGGAGGATGTTCTGACTGGTCAACATCGAAAATTATCAAGTGATCATCTGAAGGATATACAACACCCATGGAAGATAGTAGAGCTTCTCGTTGTGAAGGGAATGATTAGAGGAGTTCCAACGCTGAGATGGTAGCAGGAGATTGGGCCAAATCATATACTATACTATACGAATGGGCAGCTTTTCCAGAAGCACCATTTCAGCGTAATGGTCCCTTAGGGATCTTGGTATGAACCTCTGCCTTAGGCTAAGGGATCTGCAAAGGACCATTGGTTGTCGAAAGAGGCTCTGTAGAACTTGAAGAAGGGGGTTCAGGGGAAGACATAGTAGGATGCTTGTTGTACTGACAGGACAAATTTTGAAGGTCGAGGTCAACGGTAAGGTTGGTTAGAGTTCATCATGAGAATATGGTAATCAGAGGCACCAGATGGAGGAGGTTGAGTGGTTGCTTGACCTTTAGGTGGTTGGGTAGCCACAAATCCTTGCTGAGGGAAAGGATTTTGTAAACACAACTAACTAACTAGGCGCAACATTGGGAGGGATGGAAGGGGAGGCTTTCTATCCTCATGATGCTGCTTGAGTCTCCCACATCTGCCGCATCTGTGGTAAAATAGGACAATCATGGGTGTAATCACCATAGGCACTACAACATGAACAAGGATTATTCATGCGAACAAGCCTGTCCTGCTTGGGCTGAGTGGCTTGTTGCTGGTTAGAAGTGTTAGGTGCATTACATTGGGGATTAGGTTTAGGATTACCGGGGGTAGATTGATTTTGGGTGCCTTTCCTCTTATTTTTGGAAGTAGGAGGATTAGTCGCACTCTGTTGTACATAGACCTGCCCCTAAGGGGGTGGTGGCTGCTATTGTGGGGGTTGAAAAGGCAAGGGAGGTGGGGGTGCTAATGTTGGAGGAGATGTGGCACCATGCTACGGATACAGTTAATATGGAGGTTGGGTAACATTGTGGTAAACAGGTTGGGAAAAATGAGGAGGCATGTCGTATCCTGGATACATGCTTCCAGGAAAGGAAAATTGCTGGAGGTTATAGCCCCTCCTTGAGGGTAACCATAGCCCATGGGAGGTTGAGCGTATGGATGAGAAAGAGCTCCAACGATACCATTGGTGGCATGGGATGCCCCCTATGCATTGGCACCACCGGGTCTAGGGAGATCAGGTAGGACTGTATAAACATAACCAGACTGAGCGTAGATCAAGTCATATTTTAACATAATTTGGAGAGCAGCTTCTTTGGTTTGAGGGAAATGCGACGTGAAGTCTTTTCCTATAGCAGGAAAAAGGGATCTAAGGAACCATTCCATGTAAACATGGTCTTCGAAGGTAGGGTCTTGACATAGGCTCTTTCTTCTCTGCCATTCCTAGACATGATTGGATAGGCAGTTCGCAGACGATTGACGGAAAGAAGTCAAAAGTTCGGTACCAGTGTCATAACAGAGGGGAAGCTAGAAATAATATAGAAAATCCCAGGCAAGAGTCGCAAAGGTGGTATGAGAGGATGAGGCCTGATGAAAATACCACTTATAAGCTTCGCGAGTAAGCATACGCTGTAACAACCGAAGATGGACAGAGTCATCGGTAATGGAGTTAGACAAACACCACATGTGGAAAGATCGAACATGGTTTGTAGGATCTTCTCCAACAAGACCTTCAAAATTGGGGATGTCGGAAGGGAGCTTGGTTGGCATTACAGGCCAAATAGTGTCATGGCATATAGGGTCATTGATTAACTGGTTAAAATCAGGAAGACTGAGGCCTGCCATATAGGGGAGCAAGGGAGCAGCCGGGATAGTTCATGTTGCGGTCCCACTAGTAGTATTCCCAGCATTAGGGTCGGGGCTACCACCAGCGTTAGGTCTTGAACCAGACATGGTGAAGGTGACAGGGGAAGAATCGGGGATGGAACCAGAAGGTAAACCCAATGAACCAGAAGAGGAGTCAGAATGCAGACTCGGAGGAGGACTAACTCGAATCCTATGCGAAGGAGTAAGTCGTCCTAACAAAATCTGAGGATGAAGCCCAATAAGTCTCCGAGATAAACGCCTTGGAGGTGCAATGATGAAAGCACAAACACGGCACAAAGGGAAGAGAGACCAACAAAGGTAAGGAGGTATAGGATCAAAATATTACAATGTCGAAACAAGGGCAGAGAGGTGCAGGATCAATTGATTACAATGTTAAAGTCTTTGCCTGGCGGTGTTAACCAGACACTTCTTCACTTAGGGTGTGTTTTTTAAGTGTGTAAATTTTAATTTTTAAACCTAGACGTTTGTAGATAAAAAGAAAAAGTGTGCTGTATAACTGTAAATAAACCTACAAATAACAATATATGAAACTGAAATAACATAAAATAAACAAATAATTATACATTAATCTAAATCCAAGGAGGCGGGCCTCTCAACAAATAGTCTGTGGGTGGGAAAAAATCTAGTCAAAACACACCAAAATAGCCAATAGATCTAAAGTCGAGAGGGACAAAGATCTAAAGGTCAGATCTACTGGAAATAGGTGTAGAAAAACAATAAAAAATCAGAGGGAAGATTGCTGTAAATGAGGTGGCGAAAGGCTACAACCTGGAGGGAAATGGAGGGAAACCTAGAGGAAGACCCAAACAAAACTAAAAGGAGGTGTTTTGGATGGATGAATAACCAATCTGAAGTGGAACTGAAGGTAAGGGATCAGATCTGAAAAATGGCTGAAGACACTGAAATTTCAGATGACTTGCTGCAGCTAAAACTCCTCCTAGAAAGGTGGAGGGTACTGAAGCCCTAAGGGCTAGGCTTCCACTTTGATGAGTAAAATAGAGCAAGTACAGGTCCAAAATGGGCGGAGACAGAGGTCAAAAAACCCTAAACAGAGGCCCAGATAAACCCAGAAAAATTTCAGAAAAATTCCCGCAAAAAGTTTAGGTCGCAGTTTCTGACCTATTTTTTGTAGAGGTCGCAGGTTTCAACCTGTTTTCTGTGCCCTAAAGCTCCAGGTCGTAGGTTTTGGCCCAAAAAGTGAGACCTACACTTCTGGCACTCTCGGGAGCAAGTTTCAGAAAAAATTGTTGTCTCAGCTGCGGGTGATGCCTGTCACCTGCGTAATAGGCCTGAAAACACACATAAATTATAATTTTTAATGTTTTAGAGTTTTATAGGTTAAAAACAACATTAAGAAAAGTAAATCAAGAATATGAAGAGAAATCCTAGGGTTTGAGGAAGCTGGTCATGCAGGGATCTAAAAAACGACATAGGTCGTAGTTGTAAACCCTTGTGGAGTCGCCAATTGTTAGTATGAATCTGAATCGCGAGTGTACAAAAAAATCTCACTTTAGCTGTGCATAAAAAACAACCCTAACATCAAAGATGGCTGCCAATTTCTTTAGATCTACAATTAGTTGACTAATATAAATGCTACAAAATCTAGATCTATGCAGAAAAAGACATTAAGCAGTAAATAAAAGCATGAGTTGTTCCATGCATCCAGTAGACAAGACAAGGATATTTTTAAAGAATTTTTGTATTTTTTGACACCTAGGAAGGGAACATAGAAAGATGTTACCAGTCCCCCTCAATGGGATGGCTTCTTGTAAGTCCTCAGCACTTCAGATCTAAAATCTCTCTCTCTTGATGGTGTAGAAAACCCAGACAAAAAATGGAACTCAAAGGGAGCTCACAAAAAAAAATGGTAGCAAAATATGACAATGATGGAGGATCAATGTGAAACCAAAAGTATAGAACCAGAGTGATCTTTAGGCAACAAAAGGTAGTGAGTGAATGGAAAAGCCCTTCTATTTATAACAAAGTATTGAGTTAGTCTAGAGATTGGTGCATAATTAAAATATTATTAACCAATTCTAGATCCAACTTTTATGGAATATTTTATTATATTTATTGGAGGGAAAAATAATTTGACTTTGGTCAAATCCCTTTATTTGTAAATAATAAATAAATAAATGATTTATTTTTTATTTTAAGGATGTGGTTAAATAATAATCAAATAAATAATGATTTATTCAATTATTTATAAATGATTTAGTCAAATTTAACAAGGAATATTATTTAAATAAGGTAAAAATAATTATTCCTAGAAAATAATAAGATAAATAATGATTTATCTAATTAATTTTCCCGTTCTGGGTTAAATATGACCAGGAATATTAATTAATATGTTGTTTAACTAATTATTCCTTAAGGAAAATCAAACAAATGTGGATTTATTTAATATTTCCTCATGGGGTTTCCTGTTTAGACCATAAACAACTTAATAAATGTGGTTTACTAAGTTATTTTTCATAGTGAAAGCAATTTTACTTAGGGTAAAATTGGTCTTACATGGTGTACTTTGGTCCATCTAATAGTAACAGGTTAGATGACCAAAAAATGGTGTAACAAAGAACATTTTTGGTATCAAAGCTTTAGGTTTTGTTGTGCAAGTAGGGATCTAATTGTTTGCAAGTTTGTGTCATGCTTACAAGGTTAAAACTCAAAAGAGGAGAAGGGAAGTTGGTTGAGAGCCCTGCAGTTGGGTCAAGGGGAAGAAGGGAAAGGCTACCAAAGTCTTCAACATCAACACATCCTCAAGTTGAAGTTGAGTCTTCAGTGAGCATGTAACATGAAGGAGAACCTACCATGACACAAGATGAGAGAGCATTTAGGAAGGCATTGTTTGATATGACTAAATAGTTAAAGTCCTTTATGAGGAGAGGAATTCAAGGATGCAAGGAGAATGTTCAAGGCATCCAAGAGGAGGAGGCCATAGATATGGTAAGAAGCCACCATCCACTCCACCATCATCCTCACCACCATCTTCACCTTCCTCATCATCATCTTCCACTACCAAAACCCTTCCATATTTTCATATACATACTTCAAAAGGAGCTGGTAAATCACCCTTACTTAAACTTGATGTTAAATTTGAGCTTCTAATGTATAATGGCGAAGTGAATGTAGATAAGATGGATAATTGGATTCTTCAATTGGAGGTTTACTGTATAATTTAGAACCTTCAAGAAGATGACATAAATATTCAATCAACTTCCTTGAGAATGGAAGGTGCAACACTTTTATGGTGGGAAGAAAAGACATAAGAGGAGATTAAGTAAAATAGTAAGATCTCAATGTCTTGGTCAAATTTTATTGCTGCCATTAAAAGGAAATTCTATCCTCTAGCTTACATGCAAAAATATATTATGAGTTGGAAAAATTTTAGACAATTGAAAGGTCAAAGTGTGCAAGATTACACTCATTAATTTAGGAGAAGAGCTCTTATGTTAGGTATTTATTTTGATAGCCAAGAAAATTTGATGAAGTAAATAGGGGGTTGGCATAGTTACCTGAAACATTCCATCCTAATTTTTAATCCCACTAGTCTAGATGAGGTATGTGTGCAAGCTACACACCTTGAGGCAAGAGGGAAAAATGTACAAGAATATGGTAAAAATAAACCATTCAAGGGTAGTGAAAAATGAAAGGGTTTCAAGGGGATAAAAGAAGAAGAATGCATCCATTAAGAAATAAGGGGAGAAAACCACATGTACTCATTATTTTAGAGAGCATCATGATGAATCCCACTGTTGGAAGTTTCATCTAGAATTGAGGCCTAAGAAATTCAACAATAAGGGGAAACAAAAGGAAATTGCTACCACACAACAAGCTCTTGGATCTGACTCTAGAGATGAGACTAAAATTTCAGCCATGGTCACAAAGGGAAAATAATCTGTTAGTGTCAGTCTTTGCAACTTGTCACCCGAGATCAACATGAGCTCTTACTATTTCTGGTTTTGTTAGATGTTTTGCACATGAATGTTCAACACAAAACATGTCACAAGTGTTTCCATCAGAAGAAGCTCAGAAAATTCTTTCCAATGGTATATCACACTCCCGTAACTGGCTCCCGGATTAGAAGATATGATCAAAATGAATGAGTGATTCTTGGTTATGCATGTTTTGAGGTCAGTTGCTGGACACAATGACAAGTTTAGTAAAAAATCAGTTTGTGAAATAATGGTAACGAATTTTTCAAACGTGAAAGAGGTTTTTGTTCATAACATACCAAATAACAAAAACCTCCTTCATTTTATGCACAGGTGCAACTATGTGGGAGATATACAATGATATTTGGAGCCTACATTAAAACAAAGCAAAATTTTCGTTCGTATTTTTTACTGTTTTAGTCATTTTAGTGCAGAGCCATTTTACAGCATATGGAAAGTAATTTTTCAAAGCACAAGGTGGTTTTTGTTAAACACGAGCCATATAACAAAAACCTTTTTCATTTTATTCAAAGGTGTCACGAATTGGGATATGTGACTAGATCTTTACAACTCATTTTCACAGATTTAAATTTTTAATGATTTTCTGTTTTAGAGATGATTTTGTGGAACATATTGCGAGAAATTGGAAGCGAATTTTCCACATTTGAGAGAGGTTTTTCTCCAAAATGACCGTATCTACAAAAACCTCTTTCAGTTTTGTAACAGGTGCTATGGTTTGAGAGATACGAGTTCATCTTCAACACCTATTTTCAGAAATTCGGCCCAAGTTTAATGTAACTGATTCTATTTTTAAGAAAATGGTTGAGCTCAATTCCCTTAGTAAAAGAATGAGAAAATGTATGTATTTTATGAATTTCATAGTGTAGAGGTTGGATTTTTGCAGCAGAGTGAGGCTGCTATTGGAATTATAAAGTTTCCCTTGAATACTATTTAATAAAGCTTTTTTCTGCTCTTTAAATTTGGGATTCATCATGGTGTTTAATGTGTAGCATGTTTTTCTTGTAAATTATTTTCCATGCTTTGTTTTTTATGCTAATTTGTTTACAACATTCTCTAAGGGAAGTGTTAGGAATCCATCTATGCACGATGCTCCTCTCATAATGATTATGTTGTTTGATGTAGTGGTTATCTTTTCAGAATCCATCCTTTGTTAGATGCTCTGTTGAGTAACCCAGTGCTTCTATTTCTTCTAAAGTTGTCACTGTAGATCCATCCCCTGATTGATGCCTACAGGGCAGCAGTATTTTCCCTATTTTATTCTCTCATTACATCTTTAATTTGGCTGTACATTGTGCTTACTTTTCCCCAAGTTTGCTAGCAGAAACTAGCCCCAATTTCATAGCCCAATAGTCCCTTCTCTTGCTGTTTGCAACCCACAATTTTTAATCAAATCCTTTCACCTATATACCTAGCCTAAAATTAGTTTTTGTTTCATTCATCTCAAGACCCATTGAATACTTTTCGCTGAGATTGACTCGGAGAGAGCCCTCTCCTGTTCTGGTAGGGCTAGCTACCAGACTAAGCGTGGTTTGGTGTTACCCTGAATCCTGCCTTCCTTCGGCCTAAGGTGGATTTGGGCAATAACATAATCCATAGCAAGTACTAATTCATCAAATTTCCACACTAACACTCCAAGTGAAGAAACAAGCATAGAGTTGTTTCATGTAAGAGTGATATCAAAACATACAAAAATTGACACACTATTTGATAGTGGGTCTCAATCGAACTTAATATCAGAATACTTAGTCTAGAAACTTAATCATGAAACCTTACCTCATCATAAGCCATAAACTTTGGGTTGGATAACCAAGAATACAAATTTACAGGTTACAGGAAAATGTATTTTTCCGGTTTGCAATTATCACAAACTTTATTGATGAAGTTGAGTTAGATGTTGTAACACTTGAAATATCACGAATTGTTTTGGGTAGCCCATATCTCTATGATAGGAAGGAAGTCTTCTATCCCCATGGGAACAAGTACCACTTGTTCAAAGATGGAGTGGATTATATTGTGAGAGCTCATCGCAAAAAGCTAAACCTCTCTTTGGTTAATGTTGGGAAAATGAAGAAACTAGTAAATTCAAGCAAAAACTTTGTGCTTCTTCTGATCAAACAAAATAATGATAAGGATTTTTAATATTTTGAAGGTTGTGATGATAAAGTAAAATATGATTTTTTTAATGTGGTAAGTCAACATGGCGAGATGTTTCAGGAACCAAAGGGGTTACCTCCCAAGGGGGGAATTTAACATGAGATACAACTACAATAGGACGTTCCACTCCCTAACATCGGCATGTATCACATGTTGATAATGGAAAGTGTAGAAATCAAGAATTTTTGAATAAAGTTATCATTTACCCATCTACCTCACCATGTGGTTCACTGATTGTATTGCCGCCCAAGAAGGATGGAACATGGCGCATGTGTGTGGATTTCCGTGCACTCAACAAAATAAAGATAAAGAATTGTTATCTGCTCCCAAGGATTGATGACTTTCTTGATAAATTGAGGTATGCAAAGTATTTCAATAAGTTAGACTTAAGAAGTGGTTATCATCAAGTTCTAATAGCTGAAGAGGACATATGGAAGACCACATTTAAAACTAAACAATGATTGTGTGTGTGGCTTGTTATGCCTTTTGGTATTTGCAATGCTCCAGATCCTTTCATGAGAGTTATGAATGATGTATTGAGAGCATTTATTGATGAGTTTTTCATTGTCTACATAGATGATATTTTGATATTCAACAAGTCACGAGAAGAACATGTTATGCATGTAATAAAGGTGCTTGATGTCTTGAGAAAATAACAGTTGTTTTTGAAGATGTCAAAATGTGAATTTGGTAAAAATTCTCTAGTGTATTTGGAACATACTGTTGGAGGAGGTGAGCTGAAGATACACCCCTCTAAAGTTTAGGTCATTGTGAATTGGCCTGCACCTAAGGCAGCCATAGAGGTAAGAATTTTTCGAAGAGAAACACAATATTGGATGAAGTTCATTGCTAATATTTCTTCTATTTCAACTCTGTTACATGCATTGATTAGTTTTAAGAAAGTATTCTAGTTTGGAGGCAATAAGAAAAAAATCAATTGATGCTTTGAAAAAGAATATTAGTTCAAGACCAATACTAGCATTGCCAGACTTGAGACAACCCTTTGAGATTCAAACCGATCCAAGTGACTATGCCATGGGCACAATCCTCTTACAACATGGTAAGCCTATTTCATTCCATTCAGAAATGTTTAATGGTGTAGTGATAAATTATCCTAAATATGACAAGGAGCTATATGAATTGGTTCAAAATGTGAATAAGTGGAAAAACTATTTGATGGAAAAGGAAACCATCATTCACACTGATCACCAACCATTGCATTTCTTGCAATCAAAAGCTAAATTGCAGTAGTCAAGGCACTTTCGATGGATGGGATTCTTGCTAACATTCAACTTGGTCATAAGGTATAAGAAAGGTATATACAACAAGGTTGCTGATATGCTTTCTAGGCCTATTATTAATGAAACTAATTTACTCAAGAATACATCTGTTTTACATGAAAGTTACATTGAACAATATGCATTTGAAAATGAATTTCAATATGTTTATGCAAACTTGAGTCAAGGTAGCCAAGTTGAGGAATTATATTACCATGTACATAATAACTTGTTGTATCATTTGGGCAAGCTTTGTATTCCACAGGGTGAGAGAGTGAATTTCATAAGGGAAGCACACACTTCTCTTATTGCGGGACATTTTGGTGTAAGGAAAAAAGTGGAAAATATTCAAAGGTATTGTTATTGGCCTCGTATGCTTGAAAATGTGTCGCGTTTTATTAAATGTTGTTCATTATGTGCAGTCAGTAAGCCTAGTAATAGGAAGTTATGATTGTACACACCACTCTCGGTTCCTTCACGTCCTTGGGAGAGTATTTCTATGGATTTTGTAGGAGGTCTTCCTTTGTCCCAAAGAGGTTATGATTATTTGTATGTAGTTGTGGATAGGTTCAGAAAAATGTGTATATTGATTCCATGTAAAAAGAAAGTTACAATTGAAAAAACAACTCATATTTTCTTTCAAAGTGTTTGGGTTCATTATGGGTTGCCTACTTCTATTGTAAGTGATCGAGATTATCGATTTGTTGGGAAATTTTGGTCAAGCTTGTGGGAATTGATGGACACTAAGTTGAAGAAGGGTACAACATTTCATCCAAAAATATATGGTCAAACCGAGGTGCTCAACAAAAAAAAAATTCATCTTCTTTCAGTATATTGCACCAAACATCCTTTAAAGTTGTGGGATGAACAATTGCATTAAATTCGACATGCTTACTACTGTGCAAAACATTCCTCTACTCAAACATCACCATTTGAGGCATGTCTTGGATACTTGCCAAAATTGCCATTGGATTTCATTTTTGGGAAATATGTAGCTATCGATGGAAATAGCGACATATATAAAGCATAGAAATTCATAGAGAAAATTCAGTTGATTCATCAAACATTGCAAGATCAACTAGAGAAAATTCAAGGCAAGTACAAAGTGAGGCACGAAAAACATCACGTGGATCATAAGTTTCAAGTTGGTGACGAAGTTTGGCTTCAAATTAGCAAGGAAAGGCTTCAAGGAGAAGGTAAAATATCTAAAACCAATCCATTAAGGTCCTTTAAAAATGATGGAAAATATTGGTAGCAATGCCTTCAAGCTTTATTTGCCTTCATACATGCAAATTTATTCAGTTGTTTATGTTGAAATTTGAGATTGTATGAGCCTCCTTTGATTGAAGATCAAGGAGAGAATGTTCATTTGCCATCTATTGAATGCTTTTCTCCAAATTTCTTTTTTCAACTCCAACAAGAGACCATACTTGACAGTTGGATAAGGACATCAACAAGAGGAAATGTCTACTATATTCGAGTAGGGATTAAAGGAACAAATCCTTCGAAATCCAAATGGTTTGAAATTAGGAAGGTGAGGGAACTTTACCCTCACCTATTCAGCAACTGAATATGATCTTTTGGGGTCTAAAATATTCCAGTGGGGAGGAATGATTCATTAGGGGAATTTTGAGGTCTAAATGGGGCCTCCTAAGGAAAATGTACAATCAAAATTCACTTTATGAGAACCAATCACATTTTAGGGGATGACATCATCCCTAATGGTTGAGGTGGCATTGCTTGAGTTAAAGGTACTTACTTGTCACACTCTCAATGGTGGATAAAAACTCATGGTTAACCATGGTAGTTATCTAAGTACTTTTAAAGTCAAAGTAAAGTACTCATAATAAATTTCATTTTGACATTTTTAAAATAAAATTCATACATAAAATAATATATTAGATTTATTATATTATTTTCATGGTTAAATTATTACATTATGCCATGTTCAACACCGGGGGGAGAGGGGCCCAACCCTGAGCGCATAGGACCTCAACACACAACCAACCAGTGGAGCCAACTCCTAAGCACAAAGTTTAAAATTAAGCTGAGTTTAATTAAACACTAAACCTATATTAATTAGCGTATGATCCACATTAAATCCGTGATTATCCTAAGCACAAGTTTAGCTCTAAGTAGTGCTTAATTAACATTAACCACAATTTATTAATTTAATGAAGATTAAGTTTGTAGACCACTAATTTCAGCTGAAACTACCAGTTTAACTCCAACTAGCCAGATTTAGCTACAGTTAGCTAAATTTAGGCCTAAATTCTAGATAAAATGTAAATGGTCATAAATTTTTGAGTTTTTGACCAAATCTGGTGAAGAAGAGGCTAGATGACCATTTTTTGGCATTCTACACTCATTGGTGCAGGTTTTAGGAGCAGAAATCATTGTAAATAGTTAATTTTTCAAATTTGAGCATAGTATAGAGGCCCAAACCATGGAAGCTGGACTAAGGAGATGTAGCCCAGGAGGGTGAAATCCTTCATCAAATACCTGTGTTGATGTGTTTTATGGTGATGTACTGTACTTTTATTTTCTGTTGTTCATCCTTTGTTTTATGTTAAATTATTAATTAAATTAACATGAAAAACACTCATGACACTTGATAATTTGCAAGAGAACTTGAACACTTAAGCACCCATAAGACATTGTATTCAGAATATTAAAGAGTAATTAACACAACAACACTAACATACCTCATTAAGATAATTTTTGGTATCAGAGCTTTAGGTTTTGTTGTTCAAGAAGGGATCTGATTGTTTGCAAGTTTGTTTCATGCGTACAAGGCTAAAACTCAAAGGAGGATAAGGGAAGTTGGTTGAGAGCCCTGCAGTTGGGTCAAGAGGAAGAAGGGAAAGGTTGCAAAAGTCTTCAACATCAGCACATCATCAAGTTGAGGTTGAGTCTTTAGTGAGCATGTCTCATGAAGGAGAACCTACCATAACAGAATATGAAAGAGCATTCAGGAAGGCATTCTTTGATTTGACTGAGATGGTTAAAGTCCTCTATGAGGAGAGGAATTTAAGGATGAAAAGAGAATGTTCAAGGCCTCCAAGAGGAGAGTTTTCTCTAGGAGGAGGAGGCCATTAAGTTGGCAAGATCCACCATCCACTCCACCATCATCCTCACCACCATCTTCACCTTACTCATCATCATCTTCCACTACCACAACCCTTCCATATGTTCATATACATACTTCAAAAGGAGTTGGTAAATCACCCTTACTTAAAATTGATGTTAAATTTGAGCTTCCAACGTATAATGGTGAAGTGAATGCAGAGAAGCTAGATAATTGGATTCGTTAATTGGAGCTTTATTACAGAATTTAGAACCTTCAAGAAGATGACATAAATATTCAATTGGCTTCCTTGAGAATGGAGGGTGCAACACTTATAGGGTGGGAAGCAAAGACACAAGAGGATATTAAGAAAAATGGTAAGATCTCAATGTCTTGGTCAAATTTTATTGCTGCCATTAAAAGGAAATTCTATCCTCTAGCTTACATGCAAAAATATATTATGAGTTGGTAATATTTTAGACAATTGAAAGGTCAAAGTGTGCAATAATACACTCATGAATTTAGGAGAAGATATCTTATGTTAGGTGTTAATTTACATAGCCAAGAAACTTTGCTGAAGTAAATAGGGGGTTTGCATATTTACCTAAAACATACCATCCTCATGTTTAATCACACTAGTATATATGAGTTATGTGTGCAATATACATACCTTGAGGTAAGAGGGAAAAATGTACAAGAAGATGGTAAAAAGAAACCATTCAAGGGTAGTGAAAAATGAAATGGTTTCAAGGGTAAAGAAAAGAAGAATTCATCCATTAAGATAGAAGGGGAGAAAACTACATGTACTCATTGTTCCAAAGAGGGTCATGATGAAGCCCATTGTTGGAAGCTTCATCCAGAATTGAGGCCTAATAAATTCAACAACAAGGGGAAATAAAAGACAGCTTCTACCACACAACAGGATCTTGGATCTGACTCTAGAGATGAGACTAAAATTGCATCCATGGTCACAAAGGGAAAAGAAGCCATAGCAAGTACTAGTTCATCATATTTTCAGAGTAACACTCTAAGTGAAGAAACAAGAATATAACTATTTAATGTAAGACTGATCTCAAAACATACAAAAATTGACAAACTATTTGATAGTGGGTCTCAAGTGAACTTAATATCTGAAGACTTAGTCAAGAAGCTTAATCTTGAAATCTTACCTCATCATAAGTCATACCCTTTGGGTTGGATAACCAAGAATACATATTTATAGGTTACAAGAAAATGTGTTTTCCGGTTTGAAATTACCGCAAACTTTATTGATGAAGTTGAGTTAGACGTTGTACCGCTTGACACATCAGGAATTGTTTTGGGTATCCCATATCTCTATGAAAATAAAGGAGTCTTCTACCACCATGAGAAAAAGTACCACTTTCTCAAAGATGGAGTGGAATATATTGTGAGATATCATTGCAAAAAGCTAAACCTCTCTTTGGTTAATGTTGGGAAAATGAAGAGACTAGTAAACTCAAGCAGAAAATTTGTGCTTCGTATGATCAAACAAAAGAATGATAAGGATTTTGAATCTTTTTAAGGTTTTGATGATAAATTAAAATATGATTTGTTTGATGTGGTAAGTCAACATGGCGATATGTTTCAGGAAACAAATGGGTTACCTCCCAAAAAAAGAATCCAATATGAGATACAGCTGCAGCAGGATGTTCCACTCCCTAACGTTGGCAGTATTGCATGTCGATAATGGAAAGTGCAAAAATCAAGAAGAAAATCCAAGAATTGTTGAATCAAAATCACGATAAATAATTCTTATCCGCTCCCAAGGATTGATGATTTTCTTGATCAGTTCAGGTATGAAAAGTATTTCACTAAGTTAGACTTAATAAGTGGTTATCATCAAGTTAGAATAGTTGAAGAGGACATATGGAAGATCACATTTAAACTGAACAAGGATTGTTTGAGTGGCTTGTTATTCCTTTTGGTCTTTGCAATGCTCCAACTACTTTCATGAGAGTTATGAATGATGTATTGAGACCATTTCTTGACGAGTTTGTTGTTGTCTACTTAGATGATAATTTTATATTGAACAAGTCACAAGAAGAACATGTTATTCATGTAAGAAAGGTGCTTTATGTCTTGAGAAAAGAACAATTGTTTTTGAAGATGTCAAAATGTGAATTTGGTAAAAAATCTCTAGTGTATTTGGGACATATTGTTGGAGGAGGTGAGCTGAAGATAGACCCCTCTAAAGTTGAGGTCATTGTGAATTGGCCTAGACCCAAGTCAGTCATGGAGGTAAGAAATTTTCTAGGAGAAGCAAAATATTTGAGGAAGTTCATTGCTAATTTTTCTTCTATTGAAGCTTCATTACATGCATTGACTAGTGTTAAGAAAGTCTTCCAGTGGGGAGGCAATCAACAAAAATAATTTTATGCTTTGAAAAATAAGATCAGTTTAGCCCCAATAATAGCATTATTGGACTTGAGACAACCTTTTGAGATTCAAACCAATGCAAGTGACTATGCCATGGGTGTAGTGCTCTTACAACATGGTAAGCCTATTTAATTCCATTCAGAAATGTTTAATGGTGCAGTGATAAATTATCCTACATATGAGAAGGAGCTATATGCATTGGTTCAGAGTGTGAAGAAGTGGAAACACTATTTGATGGGAAAATAAACCACCATTCACACCTATCACCAACCATTTCAATACTTGCAATCACAAACTAAATTGCAAAAGTCAAGGAACTTTTGATGGATGGGATTCTTGTAGAAATTCCACTTGGTCATCAGGTATAAGAAAGGTATATACAATAAGGTTGCTGATATGATTTCTAGGCCTTTTATTAATGCAACTACTTTACTCAAGAATACTTCTGTTTTACATGGAAATTACATTGAACAATATGTATTTGACAATGAATTTCAAGATGTTTACGAAAAATTGAGTCAAGGTCACCAAGTTGAGGAATTAGATTACCATTTTCATAATAACTTATTGTATCATTTGGGAAAGCTTTGTATTCCAAAGGGTGTGAGAGTGAATGTCATAAGGGAAGCACACAGTTCTCTTATTGTGAGACATTTTGGTGTAAGAAAAATAGTGGAAAATATTCAGAGGTATTGCTATTGGCCTCGTATGGTTGAAAGTGTGTCACGTTTTATTAAAGGTTATTCATTATGTATAGTTAGTAAGCCCAGTATTAGGAATTTTGGATTGTACACACCACTCCTGGTTTCTTCACGTCCATGGGAGAGTATTTCTATGGATTTTGTAAGAGGTATTACTTTGTCAAAAAGAGGTCATGATTATTTGTATGTAGTTGTGGATAGGTTCAAAAAAATGTGTATATTGATGCCATGTAAAAATCAAGTTACAGTTGAAAAAAAAATCATATTTTCTTTCAAAATGTTTAGGTTCATTTTTTGGTTTCCTACATCTATTGTAAGTGATCGAGATTCTCAATTTGTTGTGAATTTTTGGTCAAGATTGTGGGACTTGATGGACACTAAGTTGAAGAAGAGTACAACCTTTCATCCACAAATAGATGGTCAAACTAGGGTAGTCAATAGAACAATCATTCATCTTGTTCGAGGATATTGCAACAAACATCCTAAGTTGTGGGATAAATAATTTTATTACATTCAACATGCTTACAACCGTGCAAAACATTCCTCTACTCAAACATCACCATTTGAGGCATGACTTGGATACTTGCAAAAATCGGCATTGGATTTCATTTTTGGGAAAGAGTAACTATCGATGGTCATAACGACATAGATAAAGCAAAGAAATTCATAGAACAAATCTAGTTGATTCATGAAACAGTGCAATATCAACTAGAGAAAAGTCAAGGAAAGTACAAAGCAAGGCACGACAAACATCGTGTGGCTCATAAGTTTCAAGTTGTGATGAAGTTTGGCTTCACATTAGCAAGGAAAGGATTCAAGGAGAAGGTAAAAAGCTAAAACCAATCCGTTATTGTCCTTTCAAAATTCCGAAAAATATTGGTAACAATGCCTTCAAGCTTGATTTGCCTTCATACATGCAAATTTATTCAGTCATTAATGTTTAAAATTTGAGATTGTATGAGCCTCCTTGGATTGAATATAAAGGAGAGAATGCTTAGTTGCCATCTATTGATGATTTTTCTCCAGATTTATTGTTTGAGCTACAACAAGACACCATACTTGATAGGAGGACAAGGACATCAACAAGAGGAAGTATCGACTATATTCGAGTGGGGCTTAAAGGAATAAATCCTTCAAAATCCAAATGGATTGAAATTGGGAAGGTGAGGGAACTATACCCTCACCTGTTCAACAACTGAATATGATCTTTTGGGGTCCCAAAACTTCTAGTGGGGAGGAATGATTAGGGCTTAGTTTTATGCTAAAAAATAAAAGTTCTTAGAATGGCTCAAAACTTGAACGACCGCGTAGTGCTCATTGTTATGAATCCATTACACTTTGTTTCACGTAAAATGGACTCCATATGCTCCCAAAAATGGGTTCCATTCGCTTTTCTAAACAAGAAATTTTTAAAAAAAGGACAGACAGGTGCCTAGTCAGCAGTCTGTACTGCTGATGTGGCATGCTGACTGGGCAAGGTTGAATTTTTTCATTTCACCCCAGATAATAATGAACTGCCAATTGGTAGCATGGTATTGGTTGAATATTCAGGTTAGGTGGTAATTTGTGATTGGTTTTAAATTCAAACTAATTGGGTGAGGACACATGGTGCAACCTAGGGCCACCACATTCCCCCCCCCCATTATGGATTGTGGACCAAAATTTTTGGGTTGTGTTAGGGTCCCGTGATTTGGCCGATTGGCTAGCCAAATGACGATGTAACATCAAACCAAGCTTTGGAGCCCAAGGACCTAGCCTTCCTGGACTCAGAGAGGGCTCTCTCTATATGTGTAAAAGATGTCGGTGTGTTTACTTGCGGTGTTCTGATATTAGGCTAGTTATGAAGTGTGTTTTTGGGTTTTTTTAGTTTTTAAGTTTGTGAGGGATAAAACTGATCAAATACATAAACTGGATAACAAGATGTAGATAAATTGGGCTATGGGGTCAAACAGGTCAAGGAAGCTATGAAGTGATGATGTAAGGCTGCTGTAGGGCCGATTTGATTCACGGTAGAAGGGATCTTTGGGCAAAATGGATTAAATGGACAACAAGTTGGTGAAAGACAAGGGATTTCAAGTGTAACTAGTTAATAGCAGACATAAACATGTAATAGCAAGCCATTAATCATGCTAAGTATAACTATGAGCCAATTAATACATAGAAATCAAACATTCCAGCCATACATAGAGGTATAAGACCCTCTAACTTCGGGAAACAGCTATCAGACTTTGGGAAAAACACATAAGACAAACTAACAACTCATAAACTACGCCGGAACGCCTAAACATAGTCTCTAAGTCATTGGGCACTTTGACAAACAAGCTTTCATAGTTTTAGGCAAAGGGCTAGATCGGAACTAGGCCTCCTTGGTTCAACAAGATGATCAACTAATCAGTCAAAGAGAAAGTTTTATGGACAAAACTATGGACAGCTTATAGGTAGGAAGGGCACACCATACATCGTACTCAACATGCATAGAACTTGTAAATAAAACTAGCAAACATTATCCTTAAGTTACTAAAGAGCAGTTAAGAATTCTTTAGCATAACTAAGGAAGAAGAAAACATCAAGCTATGAAGATTCAGGAATTTTGAGGTGCCTCCATGGGCATATCTCAAAATCAATCTCTATTGATCTATAGCAGCAAGAAATATGTATTATGAATGAAAACTAGAAGACAAAAACATATCAAGAAACACTATACCATTCTACCATGTCATGGAATCCATCAACAATCCTTCATCGTTCCTCAAAAGCATCCAAGAGGCAGTCCAAAAATCATAACACAAGTGTATTCTTCAAAGCTCATATGACCAATGTATTAATTCTTCTCTCAAGTTCAGCCTCCGATTTACAATGAAACCCATGGAATAAATAGGCTTGAGGGAGGAAAACCTCATGGAGCAACTAGCTATCCCATTGGCCAAGTCAAAATATCTAAACTTGTCCTTGAGGCTTTGCAAAGCCCAAGGCACAAAATATCCCATAAAATATCTAAAAAGCTGCTAAAAACGGAAATTATATTGACTTTACATGATTTCCCAATGATAAAAATAGCTTAACGCACATTTGGGAAAAGCAGATTTTTGGAGTTCAAAAATTACAAAAATACTTCATATTTATGCCTGAAAAAGGTCCCCTGACTTGCTGAAGGCAAATGGCAGCCTTCCTGGTGTCAAAATGAGGCTCATGATGGCTCGTTGGAAAGCTCTCTGTGTCTGCTTTCCGGCGCAAGTGAAATTACCTCAATCTGATCTTGGGAAGTACCTCAAAACTGTACTTGTGTGCAAAAACCCAGAAAATAGCAGGCTGCTGATATGGCGGGCAGAATGTGCAAAAAGAGGGTGTTTTTCGCCAATTTGAGGGGGCGAATGATCTTCAAATGCCCTGAAAATCGCTAGAGACCTGCTCATGGAATTATGGCATCCATTGGTATCATTCTCCTCTCTTGAAAACTCACCAAACTGAAATGGCGAATTTATGAGTTTTCGACCAAAAACCCAAAAAATGCCAAAAAACAAAAATTTGTCAAACAAGGCCCAAAATTGGAATTCATGACCCTCAACGGTCCATAGCAACATGCTCCGAAGCTGAGGCCAAAATATCAAGGGCTGATATGCTTTTCCCTTCCTTCCGTGCTAGGCGCTTCTCCTTCAACTTCTTCAATTTCTCTTGTGCTACCTTTAATTTTCGCCTGGCAAACTGATTTAGCTTCTGAAAGTGAAGAATCCTCTTTCTTTGTAGCTCAAGATCCCTGTTCGCCCTCTCAAGCTTTGTTTCCAAATGCTGGTTAGCTCTCTCAATCCATGCTTCTTTGTTTTCCTCAATTTCCTGCTCAAGGAGGGCAGTGAGAGGAAAGGCTTCGAAATGAGCTTGTTCTTCTGCTCTCTGCTTTTCCAAGGCTCTTCTAAGCCCAATGGTCCTAGGCCTCTTCCGCCTAGGCTGGTCTTCCTCCTCTTCATCATCAAACTCACCAATGAGTTCTTCAATTCTTGCTTGTGCCTTTTCTGCCTCTTTCTTATACTTGATTGCCCTTGCCTCATGAATAGCTGCATGAAACTTCATTTGTTTGTTTTCAACCTCCAAGAAGTGGTTGAAATTCCTTGCCCTTTGAAGGTCTTCTTGTAACACCTCAATTTGCCCCTCTTTGTGAATGAGGAGGTTTTCAAGGAGGCGGGCCTCATTGTCACTGTCATCGCTTGGGATAGGGATGACAGCTAATTCATCTCCATGCTTGGCACTTTCTCCAACTATGCTTTTGCCTTTGAAAGCCAATCTGGCGCTTTTCCTCCTTGGCAAGCTAGAAGGTGTCTTTTTGGGAAATTTCCTCTTGCTAGGAACAGTTTTGGTCACTGTTAAGGTGGCAGCTTCAGCTTGCTGTCCTTCCTCAATATCCTGTCCATTTTGTGGCTCAAAAGGTGCTTCAATTGCCTGCCCAACTTGCTGCTCCTCAACTGCTGTTTGCTGCTGTCCCTCTTCCTGAACCTGCTGCTGTTCCTCAACCTCTAGCTGTTGTTGTTCCTCAACCTCTAGCTGCTGCTGTTCACTGCCTTCTAGCTGCTGTTGTTCGTTGCCTTCTCCTTCTTGCTGTGTTTCACTGCCCTCTCCTCCTCCCTGTTGACTTGGCTTCCCAATAGTCATTTTGAGTTTTTTAGGGGTAGGCCTACTAGACAAAGGCACTGGGCGATGGACAGGCTGAGTAGGAGACACATGAACAGGAGGGACAGTGGCAAAATCTGAATGGCTAATGAATGAATCCCATGAAACCCCCTTCTTCTCCAGCTGGTGTAAGAAGATAATCTTGATCAAGGAATGATGAAAGAGAGAAGGGATTTGCTGAGGTGGAGCCTTCTTTTGGACAGTAGAAGCCATTTTCTCTATGCTTTTGGAAAAAAAGTATGGAAGGTTTAGTTGCCTGCTTCTGGTAAAATGCATCAACAAGCGGACATGATAGGGATAGATTCGGTTAAACCTCCCTTCACAAGTGAAATATCTCATTATGGCTTTCATCAGCGGAGCATAACTGTCAAGAAGATAGGAAAAAGGGAAAATAGCAGTGATGGTTTCCCTATGTTCAGGCTTGATGAAAGGTTTATAATCCTCTAGATCAAGATGAGCTTGTTTAAACCACTTTTTACCATGATACGGGATCTTGGTAGCTTTGGATACATACCTTGGAGAAATTTTGAAATCAAGACCCGCCAATTGGAAGTGTTTGTCCTTGAATCTCAAAGCGCACAAATGTGTTAGTGGCGAAAAACTCTTGACTTCTTCTATCCTCTGGCAGAAATCAAGACAACCTTCCTCATGGAAATTGAAAAGCACAGATGGGTGAGCATTGATTTCTTCAATGGAGATAGGCTCATATCTCTTATGTGGACCGCTCCTGTGATCTTGCTTTGGAGGCATTCTGACTTTGAACAAGCTTTGGAAGAGGCAAACTGCCTTCACTGTATGTAAAAATGCTCTGCTGGATTGAAACTGGTCACTAGACTGTTTGGACAGATATGGACAATGTGGTTTGGATGAAATGCAACAAGCTTTTGTAGCACACAACTTTTGCTCCCTTTGAAAACAACTTTCTACTTTTGATTGTACTTCAGCCAGGCAAACAAACTGCTGTGTATATTCCCTGTGCACAGTATTGAAAATCACCTTTCCTGTGGATTTGTTAGAGGCCAATCCACACACCAATATTTGGTCTTCAAGACAAATATTAATTATAAAAAACCCTACTCTTCAGAAATGGTCTTCCCTTTGAAAAATATCACAGTCAACAGCTCTTCAAAATGATACAATGTAGTGAAAAGAAGGGCAGACCTAGGTTAGGTGAAATATCAGTGCTTAGTGCTTTATGAAGAACACTTTTTACTTGTGAAGTTAAAAGATCAGCCACCACCTTTGTACCTCTGCCTCCAAAGTTAAATTCCCATCAACAAACTCTGCCCTTCAGTGTCCTGTTCACCTTTGGAAAATCTCTGTCAACAAATTCACAGTAGGAAATAATATAGTGAAAGAAAGGCAATGTGCTGTGAGAAAATGCCAAAATCACTCTGTTTTTTGAAGTCTCAGATGTCAATCAATACACCAAAACTCCTTGCTCAAGGAGGCTTTCAACCATTAAAAACCTTGCCCTGCATAAGTGTGCCCACTTTCCACTGATCTTGCACATGTGAAATCAACCCTTAGTCTTTAGACAGTCAATACACAGTATTGGAGCAAAAATTGACAGAGTTTTTAGAAGACTGTAAAGCTTTTAGACAGAGGTTATATGAGTTTTCTCTTTTTAAAACAATAAATGGTCCCTTATGAATGAAGCCCTCTGGTGATATTATGAAAACCTCTGCTAGGATGAATAGCACTTGCCAAATAGGTTTTGAACAACACAAAGCAGTCAATCAACAGCTTTCCCCTGTAGCCTCGAGGTGTTTTTTTTTTTTTTTTTTTTTTTTTGAATAACACGGTCAGCCTTTTATCACATCTCAACACTTCGGAGCACTGTTTTTAGCTGTAGTGACCGGGTTTAGAGGGTTTTGAAAGTTTTGAAAACTAGGACTGTTTGATTTAAACCTTTCTTGTCACTTAGCCATTTCTTGAAGCCGAGGGGGAAAATGTATGAGAAATACCTTTAAAATTGATGAACAAGCTTTGTGCAGGGCTGGAGAAACACCGGGGGTCTTCAAGGCATGCGCGACACTCCTTCAGCAAAGAACGTCGCGCAAAAATAGCCCTGGGTGGCCTGTCGGGCGGCGTACAGGCGCGTCGCTGGTTTATACAGGCGCGTCGCGCTTATACAGGGCTCCTTTGCAAAACCGCCACCAGGCGCGTCGTGCAAAGACGCAGGCGCGTCGCGCGGCCTCTGCACAGTGTTAAACTCTGCCCAATGACCCGAACTGCCTCGTTTGATGCTGAGAGGCGCGGAGCTCCGTTTTAGACTTTGAAAATGACACCCTTACCCTCACACTTCAATCTTTGATGTCATTTGAAAGCAAATTTCCAACGGTCATTAAACTTTTGAATGTAACATTGGTTTTCAATTTTGTTTCGTTTTTAAACCGTGGGTTTGTTATTTTGAATATACAAACTCGAACAATGACTCTGTTTAGTACACAGTAGTCAACCCCGAGCTTTAAACTCTGAAACATGTCTCCATAATCTTTATGCTATTTCTGCCACTGTTTTCAACAACACTGGTCACATACATGAGATATAGAAACCCTTCTTTAAAACAGTCAAGAGAATGCTTAAACTATTTCATACATGAGATATAGAAACCCTTGGTCATCAATTTCTTCATTCAGTAATGGTTTGGACATGTCTTCATTTTCTTTTATCTGCTTGTTTATATCATCTTCATTGTATAAGATAAAAGAATCTAAATTGGAATGAATGGAATAGATGGGGGTATTGTTTGGCTTATCTCTGTTGCTAACCATGTATTTCATGCGAGCCTCTCGGTATAACCTCCTAGTTTGGTTGAAAACTGGGATAGTAGCGAATGACATATCCATTTGAAGGCTACCTTGTATTTTGGCAGCCCATGCTCTTGATAATAGCATTCCATACTTGGGTGTGATGTCGGCCACTACTACATCCATGACTAAGTTTTTGGCTGGTAGTTGTGTTAGGGCAAAATCTAGATTTTTTATCAGACCTAAACATTTGACCTGACTCGAGTCAAAAGAATACAGGTTTTTGTAAGGTTGGGTCACTTCCAGTCCTAGGTTTTCCATGACTGCTTTAGGCATGAGGTTATGGGAGGCACCAGAATCTAACATGGCATTATGTAATATTTTGTCCCGGATGTTTAAGCTTATGTAGAAAGGAGAAATAGATCCTTCTTGGTATTCACCTTCTACTTTAGGGCCAAATAAAAGCTCGGGTTTGTCGTCAGTTAGATTCAAGGTATCAGCCTTGTTTTCTAGGTCAAAGACTTTGAATATTTGAGATCTATACCTATCTATAGTTATTAGCTCTGTAAGGGGTATGGTAATTTTTATTTTGGAAATTTCCCCTTCGAAGCTAAAAGGAATAGGTAGTTTGGGCAGATTTGTTTCAGCTTTCTCAGACATAACCTTTTCTATGTTCTTAATTTGTTGACTTTGGCTTGGGACTTCTTTTGATATAGTCAACTTTGGGGTTTCTGTAGAGGTACTAGGAATATCTGAGCTAATACTTGTCTGAATGGCCTTACCTTTGTTTTGGTCAGTCTTTTGGGCCCTAATTTTGCTATTATCCATGGTCTCATTTAGGATTTTATCAGAGATTTTTGTATGGTCAGGGCTATTCTTTTTGGAATGGTTTTGGTTTTTTCTGCTTCTAAGATTATACTGCCGGTGAGCTTCTATTATGGAATTTTGAAAGTCTAAGGCAGGATCGTCGAGATCTTCATAGTTGGTCTCATCCTGATTAGGAGAACATAGCTCTTTTTCTTCTGCAGTGAGGTATACCTCGCTTTCATTATCAGACCCTACGAGATTTAGATGGCTTTCATCAAGAGGTTCTGTATCCCTATCATCCTCTTCCACATAGTTTTCATTGAATGGTGGCCTAATCTGTTGGTCATTTTCCCTTGGTCTGTTTTGGGGCTGTTCCCTCCTAAAGTTTTGGTTTCGGTTTCTGATCGAAGGGTTTGGCTGGTTGTCCCTAACAGGAGCCTTTTCATTTATCTTTTCCCACATTTTGGCCATGGATTTGACTAGGTCATCTATTCTAGGATCTAGGGAAGGTGATGAGGTGGAGACCTCGTCTCTATATGTGACCTTCCTTTCTGATCTAGTCCTAGCCCTCTTTTCTGCTAAGTTAGCATCTGCTTTTATGGCTATTTGTTGCATTTCCTCCAAGGTAGGGGGATCCTTATCTCTCAGATGATATGTCATGTCCGGATCGAAACCTTCGGGGAATTTTGCCAAGGCTAGACCAAGTGGGGGTTTGAAATGAGGTGGCAGGGAGTTATATACACTGTTGAACCTAGTACAGTAAGCTTGGACACTTTCCCCATTTTCCCGTTTTAGGCTGTTATATTCTGACAGGATTTGAATGGGGTTTCTTCGGATTTCCCACCTATTTCTGAAGACTTGATGTAGTTCGGGGATATCATGGATGCTGTTTGGAGCTAAGCTTTTGAACCATGCTTTGGGTTCACCACCAAGACTTTGAGCAAATATTCTCATTCTGACAGTCTCGTCTTGTACCTCTAGGTATTCATAAGCATCAGTCATTCTACTTATATGCTGTTGAGGTGTGGTGGTGTCTTCTCCAGTAAAGTGTAGGATTTTGTCTTGATATTTGTTTGGGAGAGGAGCCAAGGGTGGTGGCAACACCAAAGGTGTGTACCAGGCAGCCATGACTGGAGCTAATGGATGATGTGCAAGATGAGGACTAGTAGGCTGAAATGAAGTGGTTTGAACAGTGGTGGTTTGACCAGGTGTGGCGGATGAACTTGGACTAGTGATCTGGTTTTGAGCAGATCTGGGATGATAAGAGCCAAACTGATAGAGAAGCTGGAAATCAGGAGGGCTAGTAGGTGAAGCTTCTCTAATAGGACCCTGTGGTGGGTCTAAGGGTTCAAGATCGTCAAAGTTTATCTTACTATATGATTTTCTTATGGGAAGAGTTTGTGATGACTCTAGTTCCAAAGGTGAATCTAGTCGGATAGTGCGATGTTTAGGTACAGATCTTGCTCTACGGATGGATCTACCAGTAGCTAGATGGTCAGTTTCAGAAGCTTGCCACAGAATATTTTCTGGGTCATCTACTATGATAGGGGGATTTGGGTCTGGATGGGATCTGGTATTGATTCTTCGTGAAGCCAGATTTTAGATCCAGAGTTTAGAAAGGATGGTATTGGTGAATGTTCTGGGTGAATGGTTTTTCTAAAGCTTACTAAGGTGAAGGATGGTCAAAATAAAAGGGATGGATTAGTGGAGTCGCCAGGTGGAACTGGGTTGTTTTTGTGAAGATAGCTATGGTCCCCCACCAGTAACTAATCTGAGAATGTTTTTGGATTTTCTGAGTTTTATGTGCAGCCTATGGTTCAAAGTATCCTAGACTTGTTTTCAACACTTTGCTAGGGTGATGAGAACAAAAAGAGTTTACTCTAAAAATGGGTCTATGGGCTGCTTGCTTGTTTAAGGTATCTAAAAGACCAAAGAGTTTATAAGAGTTTGCTAGACTATCATGTACTCAGTGTCCCACTATCTCCCGCTATGTTGGTGAGCGATGGGATAGGTCTATCGGATAGTAACCTAGAGTTCGGTAAAATAGTAAGGGCTACTAGAGGTTAGTGGAGTCGCCAGGTGGAAAATCAGTTGTTTTGAGATATACTTGTATGGTCCACCACCAGTAATGTCAAAAGCCAATCTAAGGGAGTGTTTTTGGGGTTTTTTGAGTTTTATGTGCCTACAAGGTTTGGAAGAGCATTCTATAACTGACTCATCATTTTGCTAAGATGGTGAAGGAGCTATTTTCTACTCTTTAGACAATCTCCAAGTTTACTAAGCTTGATTGGGACTTCGGGAGTTACTAAGTTGTACTTAGATTGCCACTAACTCGGAAGGTCCTACTGTGAGTGTCACTATGTTAGTGAGCAGTGGGATAAGTCAATCAGATAGTATTCTTAAAGGTCTCTAAAGATAAGGGAAACTAAGTTTTTTAATCACTCAGGGTCCCACCGTGATCGCCATTATGTTAGGGTCCCGTGATTTGGCCGATTGGCTGGCCAAATGACGATGTAACATCAAACCAAGCTTTGGAGCCCAAGGACCTAGCCTTCCTGGACTCAGAGAGGGCTCTCTCTATATGTGTAAAAGATGTCGGTGTGTTTGCTTATGGTGTTATGATATTAGGCTAGTTATGAGGTATGTTTTTATTTTTTTGGTTTTTTAAGTTTGTGAGGGATGAAACTGATCAAATACATAAACTGGATAACAAGATGTGGATAAATTGGGCTATGGGGTCAAACAGGTCAAGGAAGCTATGAGGTGATGATGTAAAGCTGCTGTAGGGCCGATTTGATTCACGGTAGAAGGGATCTCTGGGCAAAATGGATTAAATGGACAACAAGTTGGTGAAAGACAAGGGATTTCGAGTGTAACTAGTTAATAGCAGACATAAACATGTAATAGCAAGCCATTAATCATGCTAAGTGTAACTATGAGCTAATTAATACACAGAAATCAAACATTCCAGCCATACATAGAGGTATAAGGCCCTCTAACTTCGGGAAATGACTATCAGACTTTGGGGAAAACATATAAGACAAACTAACAACTCATAAACTACGCCGGAATGCCTAAACATAGTCTCTAAGTCATTGGGCACTTTGACAAACAAGCTTTCATAGTTTTAGACAAAGGGCTAGATCGGGACTAGGCCTCCTTGGTTCAACAAGATGATCAACAAATCAGTCAAAGAGAAAGTTTTATGGACAGAACTATGGGCAGCTAATAGGTAGGTAGGGAAAACCATACATCCTACTCAACATACATAGAACTTATGAATAAAACTTAGCAACAATACCTTAAATTACTAAAGAGCAGCTAAGAATTCTTTAGCATAACTAAGGGAGAAGAAAACATCAAGCTATGAAGATTCAGGGATTTTGAGGTGCCTCCATGGGCATATCTCAAAATCAATCTTTACTGATCTATAGCAGAAAGAAATATGTAGTATGAATGAAAACTAGAAGACAAAACATATCAAGAGACACTATACCATTCTACCATGTCAAGGAATCCATCAACAATCCTTCATCATTCCTCAAAAGCATCCAAGAGGCAGTCCAAAAATCATAACTCAAGTGTATTCTTCAAAGCTCAAATGACCAATGTATTAATTCTTCTCTCAAGTTCAGCCTCTAATTTACAATGAAACCCATGGAATAAATAGGCTTGAGGGAGGAAAACCTCATGGAGCAACTAACTATCCCATTGGCCAAGTCAAAATATCTAAACTTGTCCTTGAGGCTTTGCAAAGCCCAAGGCACAAAATATCCCATAAAATATCTAAAAAACTGCTAAAAACGGAAATTATATTGACTTTACACGATTTTCCCATGATAAAAATAGCCTAACGCACATTTGGGAAAAGCAGATTTTTGGAGTTCAAAAATTGCAAAAATACTTCATATTTATGCCTGAAAAAGGTCCCCTGACTTGCTGGATGAAAATGGAAGCCTTCCCGATGTCGAAATGAGGCTCATGATGGCTCGTTGGAAAGCTCTCTGTGTTTCTTTCCGGCGCAAGTGAAAATTACCTCAATCGGATCTCGAAATGCCTCAAAACTGCACGTAATACAAAAACGAGAAAATAACGGTACAGCGATATGGCGGAAATGAGAATGCTGAAAGGTGTTCCACTTCCAATTCAAAGAGAAGCCCAGATGATCTTCAATGCCACAGCAGTAACAGACTGCTCATGGATGTGGCATCCATGTGGTATCATTCTCTCTCAAAAACTCACCAAACTGAATTGGCGAATTTGGGTTTCGACTGATACTCCAAAAAATGCCAAAAAACAAAAAGTTGTCGAACAAGGCCCAAAATTGGCATGCCATGACCTCCAAGGGTCCATAGCAACATGCTCACGTGAGGCCAAAAAATATCAAGGGCTGATATGCTTTTCCCTTTCTTCCGTGCTAGGCGCTTCCCCTTCAACTTCTTCAATTTCTCTTGTGCTACCTTTAATTTTCGCCTGGCAAACTGATTTAGCTTCTGAAAGTGAAGAGTCCTCTTTCTTTGTAGCTCAAGATCCCTGTTCGCCTTCTCAAACTTTGTTACCAAATGCTGGTTAGCCCTCTCAAGCCATGCTTCTTTGTTTTCCTCAATTTCCTGCTCAAGGAGGGCAGTGAGAGGAAAGGCTTTGAAATGAGCTTGTTCTTCTGATCTCTGCTTTTCCAAGGCTCTTTTAAGCCCGATGGTCCTAGGCCTCTTCTGCCTAGGCTGGTCTTCCTCCTCTTCATCATCAAACTCGCCAATGAGCTCTTCAATTCTTACTTGCGCCCTTTCTGCCTCTTTCTTACACTTGATTGCTCTTGCCTCATGAATAGCTGCATGAAACTTCATTTGTTTGTTTTCAACCTCCAAGAAGTGGTTGAAATTCCTCGCCCTTTGAAGGTCTTCTTGTAACACCTCAATTTGCCCCTCTTTGTGAATGAGGAGGTTTTCAGGCGGGCCTGCTCACTATCATCACCAGGATAGGGATGTCATTAATTACCTCCATGTAGCACTTTCAACACTAATAGCACGCTGAAAATGATAGCGCTTTTCATCATGTAGAATGAAAGGTGTCTTTTTGGGCAATTTCCTCTTTATAGGAACAATATTTTACTCTTGTTAAAGGTGGCAGCTTATTGCTGTCCTTCTCATCCTCCTTGTCAGTTGTAGCTCAAAAGATGCCTTTGTCATCTTCTTCCTTCTTTGCCCCTCAAGCTAGCATGCTGTTAATTTAACTCACACATAGCCTGTTGTTGTTCCTCAACCTCCCAGCCTGTTTCTTTGTTCCTCAACATCTAGCTGCTGCTGTTCACTGCCTTCTCCTTCTCCCTGTGGTTCACTGCCCTCTCCTTCTCCCTGTTGACTTGGCTGCCCAGTAGTCATTTTGAGTTTTTTAGGTGTAGGCCTACTAGACAAAGGCATTGGGCGATGGACAGGCTGAGTAGGAGACACATGAACAGGAGGGACAGTGGAAAAATCTGAATGGCTAATGAATGAATCCCATGAAACCCCTTTCTTCTCCAGCTGGTGTAAGAAGATAATATTGATCAAGGAAGGATGAAAGAGAGAAGGGATTTGCTGAGGTGGAGCCTTCTTTTGGACAGTAGAAGCCATTTTCTCTATGCTTTTGGACAAAAAGTATGGAAGGTTTAGTTGCACATACAGTGATATCAACAGCGAACATGATAGGCATAAATTAGAAGTTAAACCTCCCTTCACAAGTGAAATATCTCATTATGGCTCATCAAATGGACATAGCTTTGTCAAGAGAATGGAGAAGGGAAAATAGCGGTGATGGTTTCCTTGTTCCAAGCTTGATGAAAAGGTTTATAATCCACTCTAGATCAAAGATGAGCTTGTTTAAACCACTTTTCACCATGATACGGGATCTTGGTAACATTGGATACATACCACCCAAATTTGAGAATCAGATTGTCGTTGAGTATGTTTGTCCTTGAATCTCAAAGCGCACAAATGTGTTAGTGGCGAAAAACTCTTGACTTCTTCTATCCTCTGGCAGAAATCAAGACAACCTACTTCATGGAAATTGAAAAGCACAGATGGGTGAGCATTGATTTCTTCAATGGAGATAGGCTCATATCTCTTATGTGGACCACTCCTGTGATCTTGCTTTGGAGGCATTCTGACTTTGAACAAGCTTTGGAAGAGGCAAACTGCCTTCACTGTATGTAAAAATGCTCTGCTGGATTGAAACTGGTCACTAGACTATTTGGACAGATATGGACAATGTGGTTTGGATGAAATGCAACAAGCTTTTGTAGCACACAACTTCTACTCCCTTTGAAAACAGCTTTCTACTTTTCATTGTACCTCAGCCAGGCAAACAAACTGCTGTGTATATTCCCTGTGCACAGTATTGAAAATCACCTTTCCTGTGGATTTGTTAGAGGCCAATCCACACACCAATATTTGGTCTTCAAGAAAAATATTAATTATAAAAAACCCTACTCTTCAGAAATGGTCTTCCCTACTCTTAGGCTTCTTATGATTGGGATGTTTACTGATGACAGGCCTTTCTAAAGTTCAACAATTTACATGATTTGAAAGCTTCAGATGACCTTCTTTATCAGACCAGACTCTCCTTTCCTTTGAGCTAGCATATTTCAACTATATTCCTGTTATGATCATCAGTCACATTCATAAAACCTGGAGTCCCTGTTTTATTTTTTTCAGTTCAAGGAAAACCTGGACTTTTGCAAATCTTCAAAGTCAATACTGGCCAGCACCTTCTGCTTGTGGATGAAGGAGGCGCCCTAACCCTCTGCTTGTAAATGAAGGAGGTTCTGGGCCATGACCATTTGCCAGTTTGCTGTGACAGTGGTGTCTTTCTGTGATTTTCATGATGGAAAGAACTGTAAAGTCTGGATGAGTAGCTTTCTGTTTTGCGGGCATATCTCAGGCTCAAGCTACATTTAGAAGCAGCTGTTCCTCTAACTGTAAATTCAAGCATTTACTCCATGAGATGAAATTATATTTCCTGCCTTTGTAGAAACCATAGAACACTGTGAAAAACCTAATAGTCAGCTTGAGATTGGGGTTTATGCAGTGCTGAGATCTAGGGGATGTGAGTGGCGCGACTTAGGGCTGTTTGTCAATTTCATTTGCAAAGTAAGAGGTCGGTCATGGTAGGTCTGTTGCAGATGGAGGCTTTTTGGCTTTTTGATGATTGCCAAGGGTGAAATGTCTTAAAGCGCCACTTCCTAACATAGGGGAGACTTTTGAAACAGATGTGGATTTGCCTTTTAAAGCTGATGGGCAGACCAATAAGGCTGAAGCTATATAGGATTGTGATAATGAGGTTTTGATTTCGACATGGGCGAATTGAAAAGGTAGAAGGGCGAAAAAAGTTATAGGAGGGTTTTCTGGATGACATATTGACATAAGGAAATCAGTTTCTAGAAAACTCAGCTGTAGATATAGTCATCACTAACATGTAAAAAATACTGATGGCTAACAGGTTGAAGACCGGGTGGAGGCATCAGGGTTTGACCCCGCGATCTCCCACACACCAACGCCACGCATTACCATTCCACCACATCATGAGACTTAACCATATTGCGGTTCCACTTATATTTAAATTATGCCATGTTTAACGACAAGGGGAGAGGGGGCCAACCCCCAGTGCATAGGACCTCATCGCATAACCAACCTGCGGAGCCAACTCCTAAGCACAAAGTTTAATGTTAAGCTGAGTTTAATTAAACATGAAAATTGTATTAATTAGCACTTAATCCACATTTATTCTAGGATTATCCTAAGCGTCGTTGAGCGCTAAGAAGTGCTTAATTAGTGTTACACACAATTTATTAATCTAATGAAGATTAAGTTGGAAGACCACTAATTTCGACGGAAACTACCAGATTAAGTCCAACTAGTCAGATTTAGCTCCAATTAGCTAAATTTAGGCCCCAAATTGTGGAGAAAATGTCAATGGTCATAAATTTTGGAGTTTTTGACCAAATGAGGGGCTGAAAGAGGCTATATGACCATTTTTGGCATTCTGGATTCATTGGTGCAGGTTTCAAAAGTAGAAAAGTATTGTAAACATGTCATTTTGTAAATTTGAGCATAATATAGAGGCTCAAGCCATGGAAGTTGGACCAAGGAGATGTAGCCCAGGAAGCATGAACTCATTCATCAAATACATGTGTTGATTGTTGTATGGTGATGTAATGTAATTTTATTTGTTTCTATTCATCCTTTATTTTATGTTAAATTGTTCATTAAATTAACATGAAAAACACTCATGAGACGTGATAATTTGCAAGATAATTTGAACCCTTAAGCACACATAAGACATTGTACTTAGAATCTGAAAGAGTAATTAGGAAAAAAAAACTAACATACCTCATTCAGATCAGTAGAGGCCTACTAATTCACTGATGGATTCTTTGGATACCATCATATAAGGATTGCGTTGGTAGATAGAAGAAAAAAAACCTTTGTGACAGAGTGGGGATCCTTTCAATACACAATCATGCCAATCGGTCTCACGAATGCACCAACTATCTTCTCGTGTGTAGTAGTAGTTGCATTCAAGGAATACATCCACAAATTATTAGAAGTATAATTTGATGACTTGACTATATTTGGAATATTAAAGAAGCATGTGTTGAGCCTCCACCTGATGCTGGATACTTGTCGGAAGTATCAGATCTTGTTCAACCTGAAGAAGTGTATATTCTGTCGCCCTTTCAGGATCTTTCTTGGTCATATTGTTTGTCAACAAGGATTGATGGTGGATTCATAAAAGATTGTTGTTATTGTTAACCTAGAAGTTCCTGCTAATGTAAAACAACTGCGCTCAATTTTGGGGCACAAATGGTATTATAGGAAGTTTATTCAAGGTTACGTGTTGATCTCTGTGCTGATGGAAAATTTGTTGAAGAAGGATGCTTCATTTTTCTGGGACGCGGACTGCCAAAAGAGCTTTGAATTTCTTAAGGAGAAGATGGGCACTGCGCCCATATTGGTTTTCCCATATTTCACAAAGGTATTCCATGTGTACATCGATGCATCCTGCATCGTGTTTGGAGTTGTCTTAGCGCATCATGGAGCCAGGGATATCGACCACCCTATTGCATTTGTGAGTAGGAAATTGTCAAGTGCGGACCGCAACTACTTGACCATGGAGAGGGAATGATTAGCTATGGTGTATGTGCTGCATAAATTTTTCCACTATTTGTTGGGAGGTCACTTTATTATGTTGACGAATCACTTTGCTCTGAGGTACCTGGTCAACAAGCCTACGTTGGGGGGGAAGATCTGTAGATTATTGTTATTATTTCAGGAGTATGAATTTGAAGTAATTGTGAAACCAGGGAGACTGAACGCTGGGCCAGACCATCTGTCATGCATTGAAAATAGAGAAGAGCCCACTAACTTGGAAGAAGGATTACTCGATGCACAACTCTTTTTAATTAAGGTAGTAGATGACCACTTCACTGATATTATTCATTTTCTGACAACTGGAAGTACGCCCACGAAGTATACGATCAAACAGAAGAAAGAGCTAGTCGCGTGCACAACTGATTTAACCTTGATTGTTGGCCAGCTTTAAAAAATGGGGGTGGATGAAATATTGAGGAGATATGTGTTGGAATTTGAAAGATAGGATATATTAGCAAGAAAATCAGCCGTGCAGAAGTTCCTACAGGCTTGTTTGTGGTGGCCTACTGTGCACAATGATGCACACACATATTTCCGTGTTTGTGATGTATGCCAGGGGACGGGGAGACTGTCGCGCCGGGATGAAATTCCCCTGCACCCACAAATGAAGTTGCAAGATTTTGACAAATGGGCCATTGAATTTTTTGGACCCATCAACCCTTTAGGAAAGAAGACAGGTGTGCACTATTTAATCACTGCGACAAACAATGTGACCCGACGGGTTGAGGCTACGCCTGTAAAGGATTGCAACATAGAGATATATGCACACCTTATTTTTGAAAATATCTTGACACAGTTTGGGTGTCCTGAGATATTGATGAGTGACCAAGGAACCCACTTTGTGAATGAAACAATTCAAGCTTTGACCGAAGAATTCCAGATACACCATCAGAAGAGTACACCGTATCACCCTCAGGAAAATGGTGCGGTGGAAGATTTTAATAAGATATTGGAAAAATATCTCACTAATATTTGAAATGATAACCAAAATGATTTGGATGTGCATGTACAGGCGGTTTTGTGGGCATACAAGATCACATGAAAAAACTTGACAGGGAAGACACATTTATGAATGGTGTGTATGGGAAGGAATTTGTTATGCTAATGGAGTTTATTGTCCCAAGTTTGTGCATTGTAGCGATCACTAACATGGATGAGCAGAATATTATGGAAGAAAAATTGTCATATTTAGTCATGCTGGAAGAAGAATGATTCATTGCAGGTTTCCATCTGTAGGTGCAAAATATGCACGAAAAGGCTTGACATGACACGTACATTAGACATAAGATATTTCAAGAAAGATGATTTGGTTTTGTTATATGAAAACAAGTTTGCATGCCACACAAGGAAGTTAAAAATGCATTGGCTCTAACCCTATGTGGTTAAGGAGGTAACCGAGGGAGGTGTGGCCTGGCTAGCCACTTTTGGGGGTGGTGACCTTCCCGAGTATGTAAATGGAAGTTGGCTGAAACCATATAGGGATATCCCTATCCCTACATGCAACAAATGAATATATGGCTGGAGGAGTGTCTTAGCACCCCAGAAAGGTGTGAGAGCATGTAAGACCATAAAAAAACCTGTCAAGCATTGGAGAAGCTGGTCTCCGTGACTAGGATGACGGATGCACATAAAGGTGTGAGAGTCGTGTAGACGTTGTGCTAGGAGGGTGACCAAGTCATAGAAGTGCTTGAATATAGCCATTGGAACAGTTAATTTGGGTAAGACAACTTTATTATAGTTTGGAGTAGTAGCTAAACTAAATTTAATGAGGAAATTATACTAGATTTGAAGCCATTTTAGCATTTATGGGGCTACATTAATGAACATGAGACCGTTTAAGATACGCCAATGCTATAAATATGGCAGTAAGGGTTGCATCAGTTACCTTTGATTTCCATGTGATTTATGCTCATTTTTTTCTGCGAGTTGTCTGAAGCTTATTTATGGAATCAACCCGATTTTATATGAAGAGCTACGAAATCGAGGGTTGGGGTACTTAATTCCGCCAAGTGTGAGTGCTACTAAACCTACCCCCTCTATGATTCACGCCACTGAGACTCCTGTGCAGGCTGCTGAGACCCATGCTCCAGTCGCTAAAACCCCTACGCCTGCACCTTAGCCACATAAATATAAGAAGGGAAAGTCTTCGAGGTCTCGAAAGTGACCATGCTAGAAGATCCCAAAGCCTTGGTCGACCACAGTCGAGTGAAAAAAGAGACCTATGGCTGACCTGCACGAAGAAATTATGGAGGAAGATGAGGTCATGGAGGTAGATACGATCTCGCGGTTTCCCAAGTATATAACACCACACAAATCATTTGTGAAGGTCCCGAAGGACTTGGATAAGGTTTGGTCATACATCAATTCTCCGCTGCTCTGTGAAGATGTGCCATTCGAGGGGGATATGTTAGCGAAGGTCCCCCTACTGAAGATGGAAGACTGGGACATGATCATCCAGGATAATTTTTCGCAGTTTGCGCCAACTATTTACTTAGAACCAACCACCTATGACGATGGGGTGATGGTTTGAGTGAAATTTCTAGGCATTCAGTCTGTAGAAGTCAGGTTTTTTGAATTTACTAACCATCCCGCACTTTAGACGTAGTGCAGCCAATGATATTTGTGTGCATTAGCTGCTCGCTCTAGTACAAGATGATTGTTTTTGGCTCATAGATCCCATTCCAATTGATGCCAACATGATGCATAGTATCACCAACCTTCCTAGTTTGTGGGTGGACATTTTGGCGGCCTCTGGAGGAAAATAACAGGAGAAGAAATTTGAAGACAAATTCAAGAAATAGTATAAGGTATCACGCAATACTCAGGGATTCCTTGTCAGCAGAATCAGTGACCTCGCAGTACAATTTGGCACGATAATCATCAATTGCAATATGATGAGGAAGTGTCGGCCAAAGGAAGTCCCAACCCACATAATTGCTTTAGATGGGGAGTTCGAGAAGGGTGTACAATATAAATGGGCTCATTACTTATGCAAAGAGTTCCTAGAGAATGTGCGTGAGGAGTAGCAGGAGAGGCAACGTTTCTACTATGCTTGGTTGCTACTTCTGATTTCGCTAATTGGTTGGAGGACGCCAACTGAGGCCCAATTCCTAGATATCGAGCCGGATTTGTGTGAAGATGTGCACTATGCAATAGTGTGGAACTCCAAGATTCCTTCCTGAATCACAGAGAACAAAATTTTATGGGTATTTTTTGATTCAGAGATATTTCAGGCGGTGAAATCCAAGCTACGCTTATCGCCAACGTTGTATGAGAAGTAAAAAATTATTGCAGATATTAAATATACTTTCCATAATATTCACATGTGCATAAAAGGGGATGTTGAGGGTGTTTGGTATGATCTACCTTACATAGTCATAGAGGATGACCTTGTGCATGACACACTGGTGGTGCATCCTCTTTAGTTCCTGTAAAAAATTCAAAAAATTTGCACACAACGAAGGATAAGGATCAGAAGAAGGATATGGGTAAGGAGACACAAAAATATCTGCAAGGTAAAAATGCAGAGAGAGAGCCACAACCAACCAGGATGGGTGAAACATTTGACCTAGAGAAGGAGACGGAGGATAAAGACGGCGACAGTGCCGAGGTACTTGCGACACAGATAGGTATGAAAAAAGGGACTAAGAGAGGATCTCAGGCTTCCCCGGGCCTGAAAAAAAGAGGAAGGGATACAAGAATCTAGGGACAAAGGCCCTGAACCTCACAGAAGATGAACCGAATGAAATTGAAAACATAGTCAAGAATGTAATCGAGGACCTCTGGAATGATGGGAAAACTTAGTACAAATCGGTCCTCGAATATGTACACTTGGGTCTTTAGGAGTTGAAGGTGTGAGAGAGCGTGGTTAAAGAGAGCTTGAACCAAGTGAGCATGCAACCAAAAATCTTTGGACAAGCGAGTGCACAACCATTGACACTATGCTTCCATTACCTATATAAAACTATGTGGTTCAGATTCTGGGGCCTGCATTTACAGTGGAGTAGCCTGACTTATCCTCTAATGTGTAACCCTACACAAAGGTTGGCATTGACTTGACAATCCTGCCTGGAGGAGAAATTCATGCCATGCACACAATGATCGTGGAAGAGCTGCAGTACCATGAGGCCCACGCCTCCAAAGTGGCTACAAAGTCTCAGTAGCAAGTGGAAATGATGCAGAAGGAACAATAGACTGCAGAAGAGGCTCGTCGAGTAGCTGAAGATCAATGTGTAGCACTAGAATAAATGATCAATCGACTATGTGGTGACCTGTCAGAGGTCACAATACCTGCCATAGCCGTGTCGACAGTTAAGATAGAAATCCTGATAGCTGTTGTCAAGGCATTGCACTCAGAGATCACGACAGTCCGTGCGAAGCTTGAAAAAAATATTGCTGATCTTCAGATAAAACTGCAGCCAAAAATTCCTCTAGAAATATGCGCACAATGTGATGCAGTTTTCCAAGAATCGACTGCTAGAATCACTGGTGCTGTGGATGCTGGCAACCAGTTGTTTGAAGAAGCCATGGGTCTTTGAAATTCTGTCCAAAATGATCCCATAATCTAGAAGCTAAAGGTAGAAATAAGGGCCAAAGAGCAACAATTTGATGAAATTTGGGTCGCAGAACTGACCCTTGCACCTGCTCAAAGAATAGACCGGTTACAGGAGTGCTGTGCCATCCAAGAAGAGATCGAGACATGGCACTGGTGAGAGCATTTATTGGAGGAAAAGATGAAGCCGTGAGCAGATGAGCCCTTGCACCTATCGTAGACCATTGATGTAGCCATTGAGAGCATTTATTGGAGGAAAATATGAAGCCATGAGCAGATGAGCCCTTGCACCTATCATATACCATTGATGCAGCCATTAAGAACCTACAACAGACACAACAAAGCATCGGCTTGGCTGCCGAAGGTACGAAAACACAGAAGTTGGTCGAATAAGCACAGAGCACTACATCACAAAGCACATAAGTCATTCTTCCATTTCATAGTTTGATACAGGTGTTCAAAGATAAGATGGAGGCAGCTAGACCAGAGTGTCTCGGGACGAGTCACTAGATTATGTTGGGGGCCTATTAGAGCAAGGTCCCATAGGTAAATAAATTTTGGATAAATTTTGGTTAAGGTTTATTTGTAAGCATCGCGCACAGATGTCAAGTGGATATGGTGTGGGTCAAAGTCCCTTAATTATTGTAATGGGTAAAAGGGAAAACCATGAGTCTCAAACCATGGTTTGAGACCATGGTATGTGCGTATTTGGAAATATATAAATATGTAAGATTAAATAAGGATATAGAGATATAGATGGATAGATGTTTATGCTTATGAATATTGTGATCTAAGTTTTGGGTCAGTTTGGGTATAAAAGGCTCCTGCTGGCTGTGTGCACGGGGACCTAGTCCTAAGATGTGTGCACGAACTCCACTGCTGTGTGCGTAAAAGGGAAATATTTTATTGACTGAATATCTCTTAATAAAGAAGGAAATTTCGGCGAACCCATAATTTATATGATTCTTTTAGTTAATTGTCTTATATTTTTTATGCACATTATCTATTGCTTATTATAGATCTGGATCTGTTTTGTTGAATGCATATGTATTTCCAAGATTAATAAGTCAAGTTGGTGAATTTCATCTGTGCATGAGTATTGTTCTACTTAATTATTAGATATGAAGTATAATAATTTTTCAATGTAAGGGTTTATTTTGTAATAATTTGTGAATTCACAAGGGATAGGTTTGTTATCACTATCTAGATGCGAGCAACTTTTTTTTTATTTTTTATTTTTTTATTTTTATTTTTATTTTATTTATTTATTTATATATTTCTGCAATTAGATCTAGTTCTGGGAAGTGCGCGCAAGTTAGTTGGGAGTATATCTGTTAAGTAAGGATTGGGTCCACATCAAAATTTCCCTCAGGGTGGGGAAACTTGGTTCCAAAACCCCACCATTCTCCTTTGGGTGAGACTTTAGTCTGCGCAAGACAAAAGGGCTAGTAGTTGGAGGGTTTTGTTGGTTGCGCGATTAATCCGAACCTGGGTCAGGACCCCTCAACCCAACTTTGTAAACAACATCACATGTACATAGTACCACATGTAAAACATGTATGCAACACTACATGTACACAACACAATATGTACAATGTGCACACCAGACCATATGTACACAACACTGCATATACAACATGTACATGACACCATCTGTACAAAAAACTGCATATACAACATGTACAAAAAACCCATGTGTACACAACACTGCATATACAACATGTACACAACAACATATGTTCACAACACTGCATATACAACATGTACACAACACCATCTATACACAACACAACATATAATGTACACAACACCTTATTTACACAACACCACATATACAAATTATACAACATATACACAACAATAGTACTGCACATCCAGAGACCACATTATCTCCACCAGGGAACCTTGCCTATAGTGTCTTTCCATTATCCATGCTTGTCACAACATGCCGTAGATTACAATTCTTTCATTCCGCTGATGTATCCTTCAGTGTTACCTTCCATAACATAAACATAGGCATAATATAAACACATAATATCAATTCATATCGATATGATACTAACTTCATAGATCTGTCAAGGCTACTCTGTCCACTTGATTCCTCATAAAATAGGAACCTCTTCATGCCATTCACATGCATTAGAAATCATTCCTCCAAAATAATGATCCCTAATGACCCTCTTAGAAAATTACATACATACATACCTATATATACATAAAAACATTAGCATAAAAGAATCATGATCCTTGAAGACCTGTCAGAAAATGACATACATGCATACATATATACATAAATAGACATTAGCATAGTCATAATCAAAACATAATTACCAGATATCATATGGTCAAGGTTAAGATAATTCCCTTTATCCGTGCATCACATGTGAAACATTGAGAACAACATTTCCCAACTTAACCAAGGTATCTGACACCTCAAATTAATCCACTTTACCTTTCATGTTACCTTTCTCATGATTTTCCTACCACTGCTCGTTTACCCCAATGGAACCAACCAATCCAACCGACTGTCATATTCTTGCCTTCAAATTCCCTTATACATGCATTGAGCTTCATCTAAGTCTTACATTACTTGTTGAGTTTCATTCAACTCTTCCCAAGCTTCATTAAATTCCTCTTTCCCTAACCAATTTCCAAGACCCTCAAACATAAAAATTAAGAACAAAAAATGAACAAGAATAAAAACCATGAAAACCAATAACAACATGATGCCACAAACAGAGTGGCATGACCATGCACCATACACAACAAAACTACAAAACAAGTGCAAACAAATTAGAAAATATCAAAGGCACAAAACTAGCAAGAAACACCATGACTCGACCCCAGGGGCTGCCAATGCTTCCAATATTAGCTCAACACAAGCCTTCTTCAATATTTCATGGAATTCTCTTTTTCATGCAATCACCTGCATCATACTTCCATAAACACACAATTGTCAATGCATAAATAAATATAACAATATACCGGTTACCTTACCTTGTTGTACCCAAAACATTGACTTGTAACTGAACACATACATATATCATCTCTCAAGGGACTCCAACACCTTGAAGAGTCCAGTTATCACTAGAAACCAACTGTTATAGTTATCAAATACATGTTCATAATATAACACATATCCACATATTTTTAGACACAATCAAGGTTAAAAGTACTTCCTATACTCATGCAAAGCACTCATTCATTTTGAATTTCGGTTTCCAAACATAAGCAATTGAATTCTCACCCACTTACTTTCTTTTACCTTTTCCTTGCTGCAATTGAATCTTATTATGTACTATCACATCACCCAACTATTATTTATGTAAAAAAATCAATTGTTATCTTATCATGCTAATACCAAGCATGTTTCCATGCAACTGTTCACACATGTCAGTCATATGTTCTGAATATTATGACATCATGTCGATTAATTTGAAATCAACCTTTACCGAGACTAATAGCCATGTCATAAACTTCAATTGACTCACATTCAATAATCATAATACTATAACTAACGCCTACTTGCACTTAAGTACACATCAATTGTCTCAGCACATATAGTGTTACTACAACCATCTTAAAGCAAGATCATTCATTCATGCACTCTTATAGACACATACTCAGATCATGCAATTAATCGAACATTCAGATAACCTATAAACATACCATGTTAGCTAAACCAAATAGAGGACATAATCAAACTCATACCTCAATATCATAACCATTACCATATGCATAGGAAAATCCATATTAACACAATACATATAACATAAAGATATTAATTGAAATGACCATAATCATCATGTGTATGACTACAATGCATATAACAACAAGTTACTACCATGCATGACTATCCAACGCATGTGCATATAATAACACTAATTCAATAACATCTATCATGCATGTAACCAAAATAGAAATAGAATGGCATGCATGTACTTAACCAAAATTCTTATAACAACCATTAACCAACATACCTACATGTCCGACATAAAAAATTGCATGACATTATGCTCTTACCTCGAGTCCAATGTTGTAACCTTGCTCCAATAATCTGCATCTCTTGCTTCATCTCAACCAACATATAAACATCATAACATACCAATAGCATCATGATGACACAAATTTCATAATGACCAACCCGACACACATCTAACCTACTATGTATTCATAACCATAAGTACGAAAATTCATGCATAACAAAATACATCTAGCCCATCCAGTTCAAGTGTTTGAACTTGGAAGCTCTGATACCACCCTGTAACCACCTCCTCCCACATTTACCCAATTTCACTGACCTGCCAGGGTAAACATGAGACGAAGAGTTACTATGACGTGACCCAACCTCCAACCTACAAACTGACCATAAAATTAGAACTCGTAACATCTCTCAGGGCTACAATACACTTAGGGGCCAAAGGACCACCCTAGGTGACCAAATCTTGAGCTAAGGATCTTTTTCACTACCCTAGGCCTACAACCTCACCCACAATAAGGCATGCATGTGGTTATAGTCCTCCCACTGAATGCACATCACTACTTCCCTACAATTATAGCCCAAATTATCTAGTTCAGAGGGTGCAGTCTCAGGATCAGTGCCACCTTTTTAGGCCAACCTCTAGAACACTACCTAAAATTCAATGAGAATTTCCAGAATGATAAATAACATTAGGAAAAATCCATTCATAAAAAAATTGATCAATCACTTGACCTAACCAGGCCTAACCACCACGGTCATTTTGTCAAACATATGGTGAACATGTAAGCTATATGTCATGAATGCATATCTAATCATAAGATAATTGTATTCACCTAAGAATCACTAAGAAGACTATAAGCCCTCTCTAGCTGGCTACAATAACACTTGTTAGTTCACGCATTCATCAATCATGCAATTATTCATAAAACATGTAAAGTGCCATAGATAATATACATAATATAACCAACATATAACCAACAAATAACCAACATGTAAACCATGGAAACTCAACCATAACATCATCGTCATAATAAATACATATGCTCATAGATCACATTATAAAATACCTCTTATAATTAACATATGAAAATTCCAACCAAGTCAGGGACTTCCACGTACCACCCAATCATAGATTGGGTTGAACTGAATCTTTCTTTCAACCAACCAACCCCATGCCATATTCCAAGCGTGAATGTGGGATCTCATGGAATAAACCAAGCCAGAGCCTCCAGAGGCCAAAGAACTTCAACCCTCAACCAATGATTCGATCTCACGGTCAGAAAATCACTAACACCAACCAGATCAATCTCTAGCCAAGTTGTCTAGGGCTCTAGAGAATTTTTTCCAACTGCTGCTCCAGAAACTAATAAATCAACCCAGAACCTTCCATGGTTTCAGAGTGTTTGTCCAACCTGGATCTAGGGAATAATAACTCAACCCACTAAGGTCTCTAGAGCGTTTTTCCCAAATTAGGCTCCAAGACCAGTAACTCAACCCAATATTTTCTAGGGCTTCCAGAGTGTTTGTTCCAACCAACAGCTCTAGGAACTAGAAAATCAATCCACAACCATAAGGAACCTGAGCACCATTAAAAAAAAACAAGTGGAAAAATCCAAAGCACCATGGCTATCCAGGAAATGGAAAGGCAAGGCTAAAGCCACTGTCAATATAGGCATCCTCCATGCCAATGATAACACATAACCAAATAATCACATGCATATAGCATGCATCCATAAATCAACAAGGAAATAACACATGCAACCTATTACCTGAAAATCAATCTAGTTGTAGAAAATGATCCACCAGTTCCCTTACACTTTATTGCTTTCCTTTGCCTTCTTTCTCCAAATCGAAAGTATGCCCAAGTGCTCCAAGAATGCTCCAAGAAAACTCAAAGTGTGCAAGAGTAAGAGAGAATGAATGAGAGATCCAAAGAATGAACTGATAAAATCCATGAACTAATCCTTAGAAGCCTTTTTATAATTGAGGTCTCTATTTTCTTCATTTTACTTCAATTTATTCCTCATGAAAATCTGTGACCTTTCACCTTCGTTTTCTTGTATTTTTTCTTTATTTCATAAATAAATTCCAATTAATGCATATTTGTCTTTGCCAATTCCTTTTCCAATTTCCATATCCATTAATAAATTGAAAGTGACACCCACTAGGATGTTTTTTCCCAACATTCAACTTGGAATACGTGTCCCATTTCCTTTGTCTTATATTTTTTTTTTACATGGAAAATCAACCAGGGGATGTTACAAAGTTCAAGGCTAAAAAGTAGAGTAATCAAATATTAAAAAAAGAAAAGAAACATCTTGAGAAAGAATTCAATAAGAACATGTCAATTAAAGATGAAGAAATTTTTCACTTGAAGAGTCTTAATAAAAGTTTGATGTTGTTAGAAAATTAAATATTACAGAGCAATGCAACATATAAAATATGTGGAAAACACAAGCAAACAAAAAACATAAAACCAGAGAGACACAGATATATGTGGTTCACCCAGTTTGGGCTATGTCCACCCGGAACAACCAGTTCTTCCTTTCTATTATCTAGCAAAAATAAAGAGACACAACCTACAACAGATCCGCTGTAATATCCTCTGTTCTCTCTCATAGTCTCGCTATCTGTTTCTCGCTCTGATAATGTACACGCAATCCATAGCCGCAATACAATACGCTCATAAAAGCGAGGGGTTGCCTTCTAGGGCAAAAAACGCTAAAATAAACATAACTTCTATCGTCAGATCATCTACCTAATGAATGGCCCAGATTGACTAGAAATTACTATACTTTTACAAGGCAATTTTACATCTGTTCTTAGCTTCGGGGGCGCTGCCCCCGAAACCCCCCGCTAGGGGGGGGGGCTCCATAAATTCGCAGCCACCCCTCCTTGGACCCCCCACGCAACGTTTAATTATGGGCAGCGTTGCCACCCCATTAAGGTATAGGGGTCCAATGCTATGATACAACATAAACAAGATAATCAGGCTCCACACCCAACAGATGCAACAAAAAGATCATAGTAAGAAATTAATTACTCATGTAAATAAGTCCAATACTATGAAATAGAGTAATCAAAGATTATAACAAGAAAATGAGATCTTGAGAAATAATTCAAGAAGAACCTATTAATTAAACATGAATATAATTCTCATTTGAAGTGGCTTACTCAAAAATTTTTGCAACAAATTAGAAAGTTAAAAGTTGGTGAACTTGACAATCTAGACATTAAACATGTCGAAAAATCACAAGTTGAAGAAATTTCACGTCTCAATAATCATAGTCAAAATATACATACCAAAGTTAAGAAGCTTAAAAATGATAAGAAATCATTGGAAAAAAAATAGAATGACTTATCCAAAAGGAAGCATCGAAGTCTTTAAGTAAAAATGTCCAAGCTGAGGAGAAGTATAGATTCGATTAATATCATGACTAAGAAAGATTCCAATCAAATTATGTAAAGAAATATTCGAATGTTGAAATACAAAAGATGAAAATTCCAAGTGAAGATATAATAATCAACAAGACAACACCAAGGCATGAAGAAGAAATCATACCAAAAATAAACCAAGAAAATGCCACAAGCATGATAAGGGAAAGTCATGCTAAAAATACACCTTACCAACATCCTAATAATAAGAGAAATTAGTGTATCAACATTGCCTAGAAAGAAACAATTAACTTATATTTTGAATAATATTGAAACCGATAGATATTGAGAATCCTATAAATGAAATGTTCTGAAAAGGCTTGAATTAGAATGGTTAGATCATGTTACAGTTCAACAATTCTACTCAACACTTAGAAGTTCATAATATATCATACCACCAATCATGATATGAATACAAAAGTCTCCTAAATTCTCAAAAACAATAAAAAAATAATCAGGTGAAGATAATACAAGTGAAAGTAAAATATGTAAAGAATTTTGATAAATATTCTTTGAGGGAAACACATTTCTAAGGAGAATACAATGTTATATATATATATATATATATAAAATTGTATTTCTAAGGAGAATACAATGTTATATATATATATATATATATATATGAATGAAAATATGTGAATTATAAAAAAGACATGACTATTAATGAAAGGGCACTTATTCCTAGGTATATATAACAATTCCCTCATTTGTAATATCATATAATATATCATATCATTTTTTTCTCATACATTTATATATTATATATTTATCCTAATAGATATCTTTATATTCCAAGTATTTTGGATATTCTAATTGGTGGAGACAGATTTGGTTGTCGCATATTATCCTTGTCAAGGTGATCACACTATGTAATGGTAGAAATATCCATCTTACTATTATACTAGAGCACCTACTTCTATTTTTCATATGAACCGTTTCTCTTATGTACGCACACCTCCTTATCCATGACCATCATTCTTCTTGGTGGTGTTATGAAACTAGCTCCAAAAATAGAAGAAGAGAGAGATCAATGCCTTAGAAATTAGCCACTTCGAGGGGGAAACCTCCAATACATTACATAAATGAGCAATCCTTGGATGCTACAAATGACCAAAACCTCCTTCTATATATAGGTGATCTAGGTGGATATCGGTGGCCACCCACCTATTCCATTTGGACCTGCATCATCAATTATTTCAGTTTTTCAGCTTCAGCACATCTTACTATTTTTGCAGGTTTTCGGGTCCTGCACACCTGAAGTTGTTTTGGGGACTTAATGATCCAGTTGGATATTGGTGGCCACCCATCGATTCCGTTTGAACCCCCACCATCAGTTCTTTCAATTTGTAAGTTTCAGCACAACTTACTATTTTTAGTAGTTTTTCAGGTCCTGAACTTCTGGAGCCCTTTTGAGACCCTAAACGATGCTTTTTCTCACTCAAAAGTTGTATTACTCGGATAGATATTTCTAACGAGCTATGAGCGCGTCAAACGAATATCAGATGCCAAAGTTATGTCCCCAGGAAGTTGAAACACCAATTTACCCAAATAGGGCCCACAGTTTTGGCGCTTCATCTCCTAGGGTTAGGTTTTTGGACGTTTCAGATTTTACATTGTTTATCAACAATAAAAGGCCTTAGAGCCTCATTATAACATAGTTTAGGGGCTGGTAGCTGACACATCTCTTTTTAGAGGTAAGAGCTGCCAGTACCCTAACTCATCTATTTCCATCATGGTAGTTCTGTAACACAGTGGGGAGGCCTGTAGCCATCACATAGCTTCTCAGAGATACGCTACCAATGCCCTCGCTCGCTCATTTCCATTATGTATCATTGTAACATAGTTCAGAGGTCTGTAGCCGCCATATCTCTTCTCAAAGATACGCCTACCAGCGCCCTAGCTGTTTCTTTCAGTCATTTGTTTTATTAATAAAATGAAGCAATATTTCCACTGCATCTCTGTATTTATGGCTATATGTGTATTCTGTTGCATTCCTGCATAAAATTCGGATCAATAGGAGTCCATGGGGTCACAATATAATCCTAGCCGACCTAACAATAATAATGTAAGGGCACCATAAGAACAATATTGGGGTTACAGGGGTACAATAATAATAATAAGGGGGATACACTAATAACAATAAGGGACTAAACTAGTAATATAGGGACCTAATATGCCCCTCTCCTTCAAAAAAGTGTTGTCCTCAACGCTTGAGTAGCTCTGGGTGCATTTGTATAAAATTCTCATCCTCCCATGTAGAATCTTCAGTGGGTAAGTTCTTCCACTTTATGAGATACTCTGAAATTGAACAATTTCGTAGTTGTCGAGTTCTTGTTTCTGTGACCGTTTTAGGTTCCAATATGATTTTTCCTTCCTCATCAAGTTTTGGAAATATTGTTTGAACTAGAATATTTTCACCTATAACCTTCTTTAAGAATGAAACATGGAAAACTGGATGCACTCGCGAAGAAGCAGGAAGCTCTAATTTGTATGCCATAGTACCAATATTTTGCAACACCTTATAAGGACCATAGTACTTTGGCGATAATTTATTATCCTTCTTAGCTTGCTTTAGGGATATTTTTTTGTATGGTTGTAGCCGTAAAAATACCCAGTCTCCTACATCAAAACTTCTCTCACTGCGATGTTGATCTACCTGTTGTTTCATTCGATTTTGTGCCAAATTTAGGTTATCCTTTAAGAGTTGGAGAACTTCTTGTTGATGCTCGATGTGATCTTCCACTACTTGAACCTTAGAATTTTCTCTTAAACATGATGTTATGGACGGTGGATGAAATCCATAAAGTGCCATAAATGGGGTCATTTTTGCTGCAGTATGGAAGGAAGTGTTATACCACCATTCAACGAGAAGTAACCACTTGACCCATTTTGTTTGTTTATCAGATGCAAAACAACGAAGATATCCTTCCAAACATTTATTCACTATCTCAGTTTGACCATCAGATTGAGCATGATAAGATGAGCTATGAGCTAGTTGAGTACCCAAACAATAAAATAACTCCATCCAAAAATTTCCAGTAAAAATTGGATCTCTATCACTCACAATAATCTTTGGGTTTCCATGTAGCTTTTGAATTGTGTCCATAAATGTAGTAGAAAATATACTATCCACAACTTTCCTCAGGATTTCTTCTTCGTGCTCTAAAATTTTTAGCTTCTGAGCCTTCGTAGAAAAAAATTTATAGCGAAAATGCCATGATGACTTTTTTGGAGCAACGAAACACTAGAATCCAAAGCTTTGATACCAAATGTTATGAAACCAGCTCCAAAAATATAAGGAGAGAGAGATCAACGCCTTAGAAATAAACCACTTCAAGGGGAAAACCTCTAATACATTACATAAATGAAAAATTCTTGGATGCTACAGATGACCAAAACCTCCTTCTATATATAGGAGTCCATGGGGCCACAATATAATCCTAGTCGACCTGACAATAATAATGTAAGGGCACAATAATAACAATATTGGGGTTACAGGGGTACAATAATAACAATAAGGGGGCTACACTAATAACAATAAGGGACTAAACTAGTAATATAGGGATCGAATAGGTGGTCTCACAATTCATGACACATTTTTTCTCCCCAAGGTAATGTCCCATATCCTCCAAGGCGAAAAGAAGATCCATTGCACTATAAGTCAAGAAAAATAATATCCAAGTTGAATCACTCAAAATATCCTCCTAAAAGTGTTAACTCATGCATTTTTTTCTCCATTTTAGGGAGGACGAATTTTCTTGTGGTATTCATGATGGGTAAAAGGAGAAACACGAAACATCTCATGAGTAAGGAAAATATCACTTCAATTCAGAGTCACTTCGATGGACCAAAACCAACTCATAAGAAAGCAAAGAAAAGTATTAAATCATTAATGCAACCATGTTTGGACCAAATTAAGGGAGTTTTCCACCTCTCCTAGCCATTGAAGGTCAAATGAGGTTAAAATAAAGGAACACTAAGAAAGAAAGGATTCTTTTGGACCTCCTAAGGCTTTCTAATCTTCTTCCAAGAAACTTCAAGTCAAAATTCAAGGGAATATTGCACCTCTAAGCTAAATTAGCCCCCCTATAAGAAATATATAATTTATTGTTGTGGTATGTCACCTATTTTTGAGGGTTTGAAGCAATGTAAGTCAAATTATTGTGATGACTTAGTATCCAAGGTTTTTTGGATGACAACTCAACCTTTCCTTGAAGTTTCATAGACTTTTTTGAAGAAGAAAAAGAAGGATAATTGTTGAGAATCTCATCTATAAATAAAGAGATCACTTTCCTCCCAAATTGTTGTGAATTGTTAAGATAATTTTGCTATAATGTAATTGTTTTGTGAATTTTTGGAATCAATTTTAAAGCCTCTTTTTCTTGGAAATTATTCATTTTTATTTTGAAGGTATATTTACTTGATCAATGTCCTAAGGGATACAGTATTTAATCTCTCCCTTTTCCTTTCATTTTCTTGGTCCATATTTAGTCATTTTTCTTTTCTAAATCTCATACTCCTTGAAATGAACATTCACCTTTGAAGTCCACTAATCTGTGTTAGCAATATGATGCAATGTGTTGTCCTTGATGGCAACCCACTTGATGAAGATGATGGCAAAACTTGAAGAAGATGATGGCAACCTACTTGATGAAGTTGTACTTGATGGAAACTGACTTGATATACTAATTAATGATGTAAATCTGATGTTCTACAATTAGTACAGAAGTTGCAGAAATATCAGTATGTGCAAGAATAATGATGAAAAGTCTGTGTCTCAAGGCATACGCGGGTTTGTCTAGAAGAAGTAGCGTATGCACGCGGAAAAGTACGTGCCAAGTCGCATATGCTCAATAGCGCTCTAAATTAATAAAACCAGGGGTTACTACCATGGTATTGACCCATTGTATTGAGCGCTGAATTGTATATTTGGTCCCGTCCAGGAATACCATCGGAAGTGGTGTGGTTTTGGTTCATGGTATTGAAAAAGGGTAAACCTATATAAGGAGAAGAAATTCATTGTGCAAGGGCTGAGTGCAGTAGTCTGGGTTTGAATGAATACCTGAAGTATGTCTGAATGGAAAGGGTAACAGTTTGATGATAGATCTGAATCTGTGATGCACCTATGAAGAAGGGAATCTAGATCTGAAATGTATTTGTATCTTCTAGATCTGTTTATGGAATGTTTAGATCTGAGATGAGGCGAACATATGTCTGAAGTAAATGGTTAAATCTGAACTGAATATCTGACCTGAAGAAGTATGCTGCCCTATAATGTCTGAAGATCTATACACTAGTTTGTTACAGAGGAAGCGCGTATATACGCAGGTTGGATAAAGCGAAAGCGCGTATGGAATGTGAAACCAGTTCTAGAGTATGTGCAGATGTATACGTGGGTTTGTATACATGAAAGCGCATATATACGCCGGATCAGTGAAAGGAAAGCGCGTATGAAAACTAGGGTTTGCTGAAGTCTGAAGTATAAAATGTCTAATTTGTTCTGTTGTGTTACTGCTATCTGTTAAAGGTGTATTCTACAGATCTGGGTTGTCTGAGTTGATAAGTATCAGTTTTGATGTATAAATGTGTAGAGTGGGTCCAGTCTGAAAATATGATGAAAAGTGGCCTGCAAGTTGTGCTCTAAATAAAGCTTCCGGATCCAGTGTGAAAATTGATGAAACGTGGTCCATGGTGGTGCTGAGGGTTGTAGCCTTCAGTCAGGGGGTTGTAGCTCCCTTCCAGGAGTGGATGGTAAATGAGAGTAGGGGGTCGTAGCTCCCTTCCAGGAGTGGCTGGTAAACGAGAGCAGGGGGTCGTAGCTCCCTTCCAGGAGAGGCTGGTAAACGAGCGCAGGTGGGTGCCTGCATGCTGGTATGAGTCTGCACCAGCACATCGTTGTAAGATGTTTTCTTTATAATAAAATATTGAAGACTTAGACAACGGCAGCGGTGGTTTTCTCCCGACTTGGGTTTCCACCTAAAATCCTGGTGTTCATGTGTGATGCTTATGTGTGATGGTTTATTCTGTTATTACTGTGCATGCTTACTGTTAACCAAATATCAGATGAATAAATGTTGCAAAGATCTAAGTTAAGAAATAAATGCATCTCTGTGTATACGCGAGTTCTATGAAGGATATACGTGTGCATATGCTAGTTGGCTTCATCAAAGTAGCGTATGGGTTTTGAAGCTTGAAAAAGAAAAAGTTTGAGTATGTCCTAAATACTGATTCACCCCCCCCCTCTCAATATTTTTCCCAACAATCTGAAGTTCCACAACACTCACTTTACACCCAAAGTTTCATAGAACACATTGTGCACTTCTTTAAAACTTAGTCATATTTCATATTAAGTATTAACCTCCTTTGTATCATCTTGTAACTCTGAATTCTGAAGTTCTTCCATTACATAATACATACAACATCACCAAAGATAGTTTCAAACGCAACTATTTTTATGAATTTTGGGGATATGCCCTACCTATCATCACCTACGTGTCATCCATTTCACTTATATAAGTGTCATATATGTTATAAAATATGTATCGTCCACATTTTCATCAATTTTTCATCCATTTCATCCTCCACGTGTCAGTATTCTCACTTCTAACCCTAAAAAAATCACCCTTTTTTACGATAATCAAAGTCGCCATTCCATCATATCACATTGCACCTTTTTCATTAATTTCATTATTAACTCACCATATTTCTCATAATCTCTTCCCTTGCCTTACAATATCCAAGTGGAAATCCAAGTTAATAAAAGGAATGTTGTTATACACAACATTAAGGCACATTTAGCGATCTAGATGGATAATAGTGGCCACCCACCTCTTCCACCGACTCAACCCTTTTCTCTCTTCATGGAAATTTTTCTATGATATTTTGGGTCCCAAAATTCTAGGGATATTTTAAGGTCCTAAACAATGTTTTTAGCAATTCATAGGGCCAAAGGTGTCTTGGAATTATTTGGTCCCATTCAAAAGTTCTTATCCTCAGATATTTTTTTCCAACAAGCCATTGCACACCCCCAATGGAGATTGTATTAAAAAGTTACGCCCTTATGAGTTTGATGGACCAAATAACCACCTCGTGCCTCACATACCTTTGTTGGCAGAAATTGTATGTTGACATTGATGTTTTTTGGGTGTGGAGCCTGATTATCTTGTTTACTTTGTATCACAACATTGGACACCTGTACCTTAAAAGGGGCAGCAACGCTGCCCGTAATTAATTGCTGCCATGGGGGGTCCAGGGGGGGGCGACAACGCTTTTCGGAGCCCCCCCCTGGCGGGGGTTTTCAGGGGGCGGGCGCCCCCCGAAACAAAAAGCAGAGATGTAAAAAAATTGCACCCAGCAAAACTTAGTAATTTCTAGTCAATATGGAACGTTCATTAGGCAAATGATACGGTATAAGTTATGTTTAGATTAGGGTTTTTTTTCCCTAGAAGGCAACCCCACTTGTATATATGTAAATTATTGTATTATGTTTGTGCATTGTATGTGTATTCTCGGAGCGAGAAACAGAGAGGGAGACTGTGAGAGAGAACAGAGGATATTACGGCGGATCTGCTGTAGGTTTTGTCTCTTCATTTTTGCTGGATAATAGAAAGGAAGGACTGGCTGTTTGGGGTGGACGTAGCCCAAACTGGGTGAACCACGTATATCTGTGTCTCTCTATTTTTATGTGTTTTGTGTGCTTTTATTTTCTACATATTTTATGTGTTGCATTGCTCCATAATATATAATTTTCTAACAACTGGTATCAGAGCCGAAGGTCTATTTGGTTGATAAACTCGTAGGAAAGAAGGGTTCCTAGTTCGAGTGGGAGCAATGGTGGAAGATGGTAAGTTTAGGGTCGAGAAATTTAACGGCCAAAACTTCCCACTGTGGAAGATGCAGATAGAAGATTATTTGTATCAAAAAGATCTGTACCTACCATTGAGCAGAAAAACAAAGAAGACGGCGGCCATGACAGACGCGGAATGGAACATTCTTGATAGAAAGGCACTCGGAACAGTACGGTTGTGTCTTGCGGCGTCAGTCGCCTTCAATATTTCAAAGGAAACAACAATAGAGGGTTTGATTCAGACGTTGGTGAAACTATATGAAAAACCCTCGGCCTCAAACAAGGTATTTCTTATGAAACGACTATTTCATATTAATATGTCGGAAGGTGGATCTGTTGCAGACCATTTAAATGAATTTAATACAGTTACCAGTCAGTTAAGTTTTGTAGGGGTAAACTTTGCTGATGAAGTTAGAGCTCTGTTATTCTTGTGCTCATTTACAGAGAGTTGGAATGGTTTAGTAATGGTCATTAGTAACTCTATCTCTGGATCTAGTACTTTAAAGTTTGATGATGTTGTTGGTGCTATCCTTAGCGAGGAAATGCGACGGAAAAGCTCCGGTGAGACATCGGGTAATGCTTTAACTGCAGAGTCTAGGGGAAGAAGAATGGAAAGAGGAAAGAGCTCGAGATATCGCCGTAAATCAAGGAAAGGCAGATCCAAGTCCAGATCGGGGATAGTGTGCTGGAATTGTGGAAAGAAAGGACACCTTAAATAAGACTGTAGATCTCGGAAGGGAAAAGAAGGAGACACACAGCAAGAAAACAGTCATGAAGCAAATGTGACAGGTGATGTGTTACAAGATGCTTTGATTCTTTCTTTCAAAAATGTTACTGATTCTTGGGTTGTAGATTCAGGGGCTTCATTCCATGCCACACCTGATAAGAAATATTTTCATGACTATGTTCAAGGAGATTTTGGACAAGTTCGTTTGGGTGATGATAAAACCTGTAAAATTGTTGGAATGGGTAAAGTTCTTGTAAAAAAACAGAATGGAAACCAATGGCTACTAAAGGAGGTAAGGCATGTTCCAGATCTGAAGAAAAATCTGATTTCAACAGGGCAGTTAGGCAGTGAAGGTTGTGTGACAAATTTCACAGATAAAACTTGGAAGGTCACCAAAGGAGCCCTAGTAATAGAAAAAGGCGAAAAGGTTGGTACATTGTATTTATGCAATGGTATTTCTAACTCTGTTAATGCTTTAACTTCCAAAGGAGCAGATGTAGCATTATGGCATCATAGGCTCGGACACATGAGTGAGAAGGGAATGAAAATTCTTCACTCAAGAAATTTGCTGCCAGGTTTGAAGAATGTTGATTTGGATTTCTGTGAGAATTGCATTTATGGAAAACAAGAGAGAGTCAGATTTCTCAGAGTTGGGAAAGAAAAGAAGAGCAAAAAATTGGAGCTTGTGCATACAGATGTATGGGGACCTGCTAAGGTATCATCTCTCGGTGGCTCTTGCTATTATGTTACTTTTATTGATGATGCAACTAGAAAAACATGGATTTATTGTATTCAAAATAAATATGATGTATTTGATACTTTCAAGAAATGGAAAGCTTTGGTTGAGATTGAGACAGGAAAGAAATTGAAGCATCTCAGATCAGATAATGGAGGTGAATATTGCAGCAAAGAGTTTTATAGGTACTATTTAGAGCATGGAATTTGTAGCGAGAAGATAGTTCCAAGAACACCACAAGAAAATGGTGTGTCAAAAAGGATGAACAGAACAATCATGGAGCTTGCAAGGTGCATGAGATTGCATGCAGGATTGCCTTTACAATTTTGGGCAGATGCTGTAGATATTTCTGTTTATCTAATAAACAGAGGGCCTTCAAGTTCCTTGGATGGTGGTATTCCAAAGGAAGCATGGACAGGTAAAAAGGTAAACTACTCTTTTTTAAAGCCTTTTGGTTGTGAGGCCTTTTTCCATATTAATAAAGAAAACAAAACAAAGCTTGAGGCAAAATCAAAGAAATGTACCTTTATTGGATATGGTGCTAATGATTTTGGTTATCGCTTATATGATTATGAAAATCACAAAGTCATTAGGAGCAGAGATGTAATATTCAATGAAAAGGTCTTGTATAAGAATTAGTTGTAGGAAAAGAAATAGGAAAAAGAAAGCAAGGAATACGCAGTTCTTGATGAGATATCTGAAAAAGTAAAGATGCCTGAAAATAATAATAATCAACAACCACAGCAGCAGCAACCACCACAACAGCAATAGGCACCTCAAACACCTGAAAGTTGTGTTAGAAGATCTACCAGGATAAGTAGACCCCCTGAATGATATTCTCCTTCATTATATTATTTATTGTTGACTGATTCTGGTGAACCCAAATGTTATGAAGAAGCAATGCAGGTTGAAAGAAGGAAGAAGTGGGAGCTAGCCATGGAAGAAGAGATGGACTCCTTAATGCATAACCAAACTTGGGACTTAGTCAGGTTGCCTGCAGGTAAAACTACATTGCAGAATAAATGGGTTTATAGGTTGAAGGAAGAAGATGGAGGAAAACAGAGGTACAAAGCTAGACTTGTCGTGAAGGGGTTTGCACAGAAGAAATGTATTGATTTTATGAAATATTTTCTCCTGTTGTTAAAATGAATTCAATCAGAACTATTTTAAGTCTTGTAGCAGTGGAATATTTACATCTTGAACAGTTAGATGTAAAGACAACATTTCTCCATGGAGATTTGGAGGAAGAGATATACATACAGCAACCAGAAGGATATGAGGTAAAAGGGAAAGAAAAATTGGTGTGCGGGTTAAAGAAGAGCTTGTATGGCTTAAAACAGGCTCCAAGGCAGTGGTATCTAAAATTTGACAAGTTCATGTCTGAACAAGGTTATACTAGATGTCACTCTGATCATTGTGTTTATCTAAAAAGGCAAAATGATGGCAGCTATATTATATTGTTATTGTATGTAGATGACATGATTGTTGCAGGATCTAACATGCAGGAAATAAATGTGCTCAAAAGAAAATTGGCAAATTCCTTTGCAATGAAGGATTTGGGAGCTGCAAAACAAATCCTTGGTATGAGGATAACTAGAGACAGAAAAAATCGCAAATTAACACTGTCTCAGAATGAGTACATAGAAAAGGTGTTAAAAAGATCTAATATGCACAATGCAAAACCAGTTAGTACACCTTTTGCTAGCCATTTCAAAATTAGTAAGGAGATGTGCCCCAAGACCCAAGAAGAAATGGACTATATGTCTAAAGTTCCATATGCATCAGCAGTTGGAAGCTTAATGTATGCAATGGTTTGCACAAGGCCTGATATTGCACATGCAGTGGGAGTTGTAAGCAGGTACATGAATAATCTAGGAAAAGAACATTGGATGACAGTAAAATGGATTCTCAGATATTTGAGAGGTACCACAAATCAAACATTATTCTTTGGTGGTTCAAGCATTGCTCTACAGGGATATGATGATGCAGATATGGCAGGTGACAAAGATAATAGGAGGAGCACTATAGGATATGTATTTACTGTAGGTGGAACAATTGTCAGTTGGGTTTCAAAAATCCAAAGTGTTGTTGCACTTTCAACAACAAAAGCCGAGTATGTTGCTACTACAAAGGCTAGTAAAGAAATGATTTGGTTACAAAGGTTTATGGATGAATTGGGTAAGAAGCATGATATGGGCACACTATACAGTGATAGCCAAAGTGCTATTCATCTTTCAAAGAACTCAGCATTTCATTCTAGGACAAAACACATACATCTCAAGTACCATTTCATATAGTCAGTATTGGAAGATGGAGAGTTGAAGCTGGAAAAGATACACACTAGCCAGAATCCTGCAGATATGCTAACAAAAGTTGTAACCAGGGAGAAACTGAGAACATGCTCAGTTTCAGTTGGTCTTCAAGGATGACGATGAAGATGAGAAACAGCCAGGTCCAAAGAGGAGTCATTGTCCAGCAAATGAAGCAGCGGTGGAGTTGCTACAATCAGTCTCCAAGTGGGAGATTGTTGGGTGTGGAGCCTGATTATCTTGTTTACTTTGTATCACAGCATTGGACCCCTGTACCTTAAAAGGGGGCAGCAACGCCGCCCGTAATTAATCGCTGCCATGGGGGGTCCAGGGGGGGTGGCAACGCTTTTCGAATCCCCCTACCTGGCGGGGGTTTTCGGGGGCAGCGCCCCCGAAGCTAAAAACAGATGTAAATTGCCTTGTAAAAGTATAGTAATTTCTAGTCAATCTGGGCCGTTCATTAGGCAAATGATCTGACGGTAGAAGTTATGTTTAGATTAGGGTTTTTTTCCCTAGAAGGCAACCCCCTTGTATATGTGAGGGTATTGTATTGCAACTGTGTATTGTATGTGTATTCTCGGAGCGAGAAATAGAGAGGGAGACTGTGAGAGAGAATAGAGGATATTACAGCGGATATGCTGTAGGTTTTGTCTCTTCATTTTTGCTGGATAATAGAAAGGAAGGACTGGCTGTTCGGGGTGGACGTAGCCCAAACTGGGTGAACCACGTATATCTGTGTCTCTCTATTTTTATGTGTTGTGTGCTTTTATTTTCCGCATATTTTATGTGTTGCATTGCTCCATAATATATAATTTTCTAACAATGTTAACAACGTTTTGATTCATGAGTGGCTTGTGTGTTTGGCCCTAATGTGATAGCTGGGGGTGTTTTGAGGTTGTGATAGATATGTTTGCATAATGGTTTGATGAATGTTTGATTCAGGTGTTCTAAAGATGTATATGGTTGGTAGGTGATATATTTCCAGTGTTGAAAATTTGAGTGGATTTTCTTGAAGAAATTCAAGCAAAACAATTTATGCACACCTTATCAATGTGAAAATCACATATGTATGCATATTTCCCATGGGAATAACATACATACATCCAATAACTTGTAAAAATAAATTCCACGGGCCTTACCAATTTTTTTCACATGGTTTAGGCATCAACGAAGGTGGTTTGATTTGGCCTAAGTGCTAATGCATTGATTATGGTCATGGTTAATTACTTGATGTGATCTATGTTGATTTGGTCCAACGATGCAATAGTGATTAATTGTGTTTTAATTAGTCTTGCTATGTTTATTTGATTCAAAAATGTACTGACGATTAATTGTGTTTGAAACAACCTTGTGGCACTAGTGGAATGCATTGATCTGTTGATCTAGTCACCTCTGAAAAGTCTAGAAATTATACCAATGGGTTCAATCCGATCATGTAATGTACTAAAGCAAGATACTAAATGCTTCTACAATATTTGTGGAATATAAAACATGGTCGCTCAATCACATGAAAGAAAGAGAAGGAAGTAAATTGATCACATAACACAAGATATTCCTGGGAAAGAAACTGCTCAAAACCCCTATATCTCTATTGTATAATAAGTCAAGGAATCATAAAACAATAAAATTCATTCTTGTGCACAAGAATCTTATGCACTCTACCAATCGTCTCACACTGATCTAGGAAAAATTGGACAAACACATAGCCAATTCCTTGCCTTCCTCTAGCATGCCTTGCTCACACAATTCCTAGAGAAATAAATTCCTATTAAATAAGAATTCCAACCTTCCTTGATTGCACAATCCATCTTGGCCTTCCTCTGACTTTATAACTGCATTGGGGAAAATTGATAATAATACAACTGATAGTTATCCTCCCTTCAACCTCTGTCTCAATTGGGTCTTCATTAGAATTGACATGCATTCAACTATTAATATTGAATCATTATTTATCTGATTGATCACTACTTGTGAATTAAATTTAATTTAATTCACTAGACCTATCACTAGCTCATCACTCAGTTAGAACTAGTTAAACTGATTTTAACTCAATTAATTTGAGTTAACTGATTACACTCACACAACACTAGTGCATTAACTGCAACTAGACCCCAAAAATAATAGAATCACTCTACATGCCTCATCTTTGACCTTCAAATAAAAATTCTTGAGCTAACTTAGTCTTTCTGACTTAGTTAACTAATACAAGTTGTTATGAGATGAAATTACAATTTATTTTCCAATTTATTTAAGGGAAAAATAAATTAGACACACACATTTTCTTGTTGAATTTCAACACACCCTCTCAACAAGAAAGGGATTATCAGCTACCTTGATCCTGCCTCTGTGGTATTCGAATTTTCTCTTTTCCAGTGCCTTCGTCAAGATATCTACATCCCGATCCTCTGTGGGAATTTACTACAACACCATAATGCAACTTTGAACATAGTCTCTGAGAAGGTGGTACCAGATATCAATATTCTTGGACATGTCATGGAATACCAGATTAACCGAGAGTTTTATGAAACTCTGGTTATCACAATGTATCACCGTCAGATCCATCTGATGACCAAACAAACCAACAAGTATCTTCCTCATCTATATGGCCTCACATGCAACCTAACTAGCTTCCATGTACTCTTCCTCAGCTGAACTGAGTGCAACTGATCTCTGCTTCCTGTTGTACCAAGAAACTGCTACTGATCCTCTACTGAAGATGCCCCCTGATGTGCTCTTCCTATATGATGGAATGCTTGCCCAATCTGCATCAGTGAAGCCTTGAAGCTTCACTTCCTCTATCTGTCTGTACCATAATCCATACTCTGTAGTGCCCCTGAGATATCACAAAACATGCTTCCCCACCTTCCAAAATATCTTGTTAGGCTTAACCATAGCTTGACTAAGCTGGTTAAATGCATAGCATATGTCTTGTGGTGTGTTCACCAAATACATAAGTGAACCCACAAGCTTCCTATAAATAGTAGCATCCACTACCTCACCTGAAGTAGCATCCTCGTTCCTCCAGTTTCCTGCAAGGGGAGTCTCCATGGGTTTGTTGCCCTCCATGTGGAACTTCCTCAAAATATCCTTGGCATACTTCCCTTGAGATACAAATAGATCCCCATATTTTTTCCATATTTCCAAGCCAAAGAAATAGTGCAAGAGCCCCATGTCCTTCATCTCAAACTCTCTTGCAATATCCTCCTTGCAAGAATTTATGAGCTACTCCTCACCTATCAGTATCAGCTCATCAACATAAAGTACAATAATAAAAATCTTACAATCAACCACAATATGATATAGGTTCACATCCGCTTCACTCTCTATGAAGCCCAACCTGGTGAAATAGCTGTTGATCTTAGTGTACTGAGCACGAGGTGCTTCCTTCAGCCCATACAGTTCTCTCTTGAGTCATCACACATGTGAATCCCTGTGAAAGGTCTCAAAACCTTCTGGTTGTTTAATGTACACTTCTTCCTCAATAACTACATTGAGAAAGGTTGTATTTACATCCATCTGATGTATTTGCCACCCCATCTGTGCTGAGAGTTCAAGGATGGATCTAATTGATGAGTACCTTGAAACTAGTGCTTCACCTTATAGATCCACTTGGATCCAACCACTAACTTTTCCACTAGTCTTGGGACCACTTCCCATGCACTGTTTCTGATAATGAAGTCATACTCCTCAACCATGACATCAACCCATACTGGCTACTACACTACTTCCTCAAAAGAGGTTAGTTTTGTCACAATACACTTGCTCATAAAATCCATGTATCCAGTATATCTATCTGGGGACCTTCTCTGCTTGCGCTATGATGTAGGTGCAACTACATTCTCTGTCGCATCTAGCAATAATATGTCAGCTTCTCTAGTGCGATTCCTACCATTTTTGGTGGATGGATATGCATGAGTGGTTTCTACCACTCTCTGTTCCTCTACTTGTGGCTAATCCACATCCTAAGGTTCATCCTTTGGAACTAAGAGTTCCTCTTCTGCATGCAAGTCAAGCTCCCTCTCAAGGGACAATCACATGGCTTTCTTCTCATCAAATTTTACGTCTCTCTTGAAAACTATCATCCCGTGCGTTGGAAAATACACCTGATGGTTGTGGGGAGTATTTGTGTACCCCCAAAATATCCCAACCTCTGTTATTGGTTCTAGCTTCTTCCTAACATCCTTGGTCAAATGCAAATAGACATATGAGCAGAAAATCTTAAAATATGAAACATTTGGTTTCTTACCTGAGAAAGCCTCTTGTGGTGTACTCATGCCAAGTATCCGATGAGGACTACGGTTATGGACAAATACTGTTGTGTTGGATGCCTATGTCCATAGATTCAACGGTAGGTGGTGATCATATCACATAGCTCGTGATGCTCCCACAATTGTTCTGTTCTTTATTTATGCAACCCCATTCTTTTGTGGGTTATGAGGTGCAATCAATTCTCTCTGAATTCCTTCTTTGGCATAGAAGTTCTTGAATTCATTAGAGATATACTCACCACCATTGTCTCTCCTTAGAGCCTTCAAATTCTTCCCTATATCATTATCTACTAGTGCTTTTCACTCAAAAAACTTGGATAACATTTGATCTTTCTTTAGCATGAAGAAAATCCAACACTTTCTAGAAAAGTCATCAACAAAAATCACATAATACCTATGCTTTTCTGTGGAAGCTATTTAGAATGGTCCACATGCGTCTTAGTGAAATCTCTCAAGGATTTCCGCTGATTGGTTCTCCTTCTCATGAAAGGTGGTCTTTGTATACTTCTCCATAGTACAACCCTTGCATGTGTCTCTCTGCGCAAGTGTACCCTTTGGAAGCCTTGTAAAATTTTTTTGCATGATCCTCAAAGCACTATGGTGTAGATGACCCAAACTCTTTATAGAAATTTATTAATACTGATGTATTACCGGATTCTCTTGATCTAAAAATATTTATCTTCTTTCTAAATACAAAATATTTCCACTGTTAATCTTGCAGAAATTAAATTGTCAATTGCAAAACTCATGAAGAAAATCAATCGCACATAAACACAATTGTTTAATGGGAAAGCTTTAAGCTAAAAACCCCAACTATAATATATTGTGTATATCAATGGAATAATGCAATAATATCATACAAATATTAGTACATCAAGCTTTCAGTACAATAAAAAATCATTACACACTGTCATGCAGAAATTTTCATATCTATGCACCAATTTCTTGCCTCCTGACTGCCTGCCTCCACTACGCAATCCCTGCTGAAGAAGACCCCTGAATGAATTCGAATTGGCCTTGCCTTGACTGGGAAATCCTCATTGGAATCTCCAATGTGTGTCAGATGCATTGAATTCATCACTGTAGTCACAACAGATAGTCCATCTCACCCTTTCACCTATCTCTCCACTAGGTCTCCACTGGAACTGGGATGCAAGTAGTTAACTGTTGTATTTGTTCAGTTGTAAGTGAGTCTCTAGTTATGAATTAATTAAATAATTAATTTACTAAACTCTCACTAGTGTATCTTTCAGTTAGACTAGATGCAACTAGCTCAACTGAGTTTAACTCACTTAACTGAGTAAACTAAATAACAACTCCCGTAACTACTCTTACAACTCTGTCATAACTTTGCCACTTAAGTTCTAACTTAGTCCTCCATGCATGAGTCACAAATAACCCTAGGAATTGCGTAATTCCTTCAGCTCACTGATTTGCCAAATATTTTCACTGAAATAAAGTGCTCCAAGAGAATAATTTGATATTTATTGTCGAACTATTATTAAGGGCTAATAATAATTGACATGCACGTATTTTTAGATTGACGATATATAAATAAACTTCGCTCAATATTCTAAAAATAGAATTTCATCTTTTTTTCACATTTGATCAACCATCTACAAATAGCATCCTGCAACTTATAGAATATTCTCACCATGTCTAAAAATATAGATACACCTAAAAATAGCCTGCGGGCCCCACTTAGTGAAGGTGCTTAATTTTCACTAAGCTCATCTTCTTGTTGAATCTCAACACTCCCTCTCAACAAGATAGAGATTATCCTTCACCCCAATCCTGGCTCTATGTTATTCAAATTTTCTCCTACTGAGCGCCTTCGTCAGAATATCCGCATCCTGATCTTCCGTAGGAATGTACTGAAGCAACATGATCTTCCGCTACACACAATCTCTGATATGATGATACCGGATATCAATATGTTTAGATCTATCATGAAACACAGGATTAATCGAGAGTTTAATGCAACTATTATTATCACAATGTATCAATGTAGGATCTAAATGAGAACCGAACAAACTGACCAAGATCTTCCTCATCCAGATAGCCTCACATGCAGCTTGACTTGTTGCCATGTATTCTGCTTCCACGAAACTGAGTGCCACGGATCTCTGTTTCCAGTTGTACCAAGAAAATGTTGTAGATCCAATACTGAAAACCCCTCCCGATGTGCTCTTTCTGTCCGTTGGGATGCTTTCCCAATCTGCATCCTTGAAGCCATGCAACTTCACCCCATCCGTCTATCTGTACAATAAGCCATACTCATATGTGCCTCTAAGATACCTCAGGACATGCTTGCTTGCCTTTGTTAGTATGAATCTTGATTCGAAGTGTACGAAAAAAGACCACTTTAGCTACGCATAACAAACAACCCTAACAGCAGAAATGACCGCTAATATCTTCAGATCTGCAATTAGATGATCAAGACAAATGTTGCAAAAATCTAGATCTATGCATTAGAAGACATTAAAGAGTAGAAAAATAAGACTTACTCCATAGATCCAATAGACAAGACAATAATATATCCAATGAAATTTTTATTAATGACACTTGGGAGGAAAACACAAGAGGGCGTTCCCTGTTCTCCTTAATGGGATGGGTTCTTATAAGTCCTCAGCACTTAAAATTTAAAATTCCTCTCTCTTGATGGTATAGAAAACCCTGACAAAAATGGAAAAGTATGGCTATGATTGTGGATTAATAGCCAGACCAAGTGTTGAGATCCAGAGTGATCTTTAGGCAACAAAAGGTGACAAATGAATGGGAAAACCCTTCTATTTATAACAAAATATTGAGTTAGTCTAGAGATTGGTGCATAATTAAAATATTATTAACGAAATCTAGATCCAACTGTTATGGAGTATTTTATTATATTTGTTGGAGGAAAAAGGAATTTGACTTGAGTCAAATCCCCTTATTTGTAAATAATAAAAAAATAAATGATTTATTTATCATTTTAAGGATATGGTTGAGTAATAATCAAACCAATAATGATTTATTTAATTATTTAAGGGTGAATTAGTCATATTTAACAAAGAATATTATTTAAATAAGATTTAAACAATTATTCTTTAGGAAATAATAAGATAAATAATGATTTATCTAATTAATTTCCTTGTTTTGGATTAAATATGACCACAAAAATTTAATTAAAATACTGTTTAACTAATTATTCCTTGAGGAAAATCAAATAACTATATATTTATTTAATATTTCCTTATGGGGTTTCCTATTTAGACCATAAACAACTTAATAAAGGTGATTTACTAAGTTATTTTCATAGTGAAAGCAATTTTACTTAGAGTAAAATTTGTCTTACATGGTGTACTTGGGTCCATCTAATGATAATAGGTTAGATGACCAAAAAATGGTGTAACAGATTCCCCCCCAGTGTGAGAGCGTTAGGAGCTAATCGTATGACCAAAGTATGTTGTAAGAACTCAATCACTAGACATCAAAGGGGAAGTCAAAGAGAGAGATGTATAAGGTAGACAAAAGCGCTGAAAGAACTAGATCCTGATGAGGCAACTTGTAGGTGTGACAAGTCTCTTTGATGAGTGAGTATCTACTATAGGCGGCGGGGGAGGCATACCTATGCCTGCCGAGGCAATAGTACAAACAATAAGGCATCCGAAAAACCACGGGACGAAAAAATATAGGATATGTTGGCATAAACATGAGCCAAATAAATAACATGATAATGAATCCCCCACACATATTGTGCCTAGGATAAAAACCAGGACTTGTACAATAATATCTGAGTACATGAGATAGAAATGCAACCCAGATGACCTTGAACACAGGAAAGGGCTCTGAAAATCTGACTGATACATGCAAACAAAAAAGGTGCTGCAAGTGGCTAAGGCTGACATCATCAAATGTATGGAGCTACATCCATGGTTGTGATGAAGAGGTCTTCCGAGTGTGTGGGGGGCTACCTGTAGGGCCACCCCCTCATGAGGGCTGAGACGTCTCACACACACCCGGGAATCACCGATGTCAGCTGCTGCATCACTGAACCATCGAGTATACGGATCTCGATCATGCTGAAAGGAGCTAGCGCTAAGAAGAAATCAAGTCAAAGGGAAATAAGGAGTCCCTTTGCCTGATCCAAGGCACCGAACAAGAGTGGAAGGTGGAACCAAGGTACATTGCCCTCTAGACCTATCTTCTGGAATGTAGACAGAAGGAGGTCTGCCATAGGTGAGGCAATAAGGGATCCTCAACTAGGGCACGAGAGAAAATAGTAGAGTGACTGACAGACTAACACCAATGATGATGATGAAATGGAGGGAAATGAGTTGTGAACGGACGACTTCCCTTGTTAGAGCATAAAGAGCATGAATGACCTGGCAGTGACTGACACATCATGAGAGATAGGGGACAGTGGGAATGAAGGCCATAATGTGTGACACGAGAGAGGGACCAAGCAATGAATGATGGAGGGCTATGGCGAGATGCAAAGGGACTCGGGATAGACTCCATGAAAGAAATGATGACTCAACTTTGATGCTCTAAACAAGGGTGACTTGATGGTGCTGCCTCATATGTAAAGGGTCCAAATGGGACCATAAAAGCATGAGTACAAGATGGTAACTCATGAAGAAAGTCGACACGAGCGTGGACAAGTATGGAGGCAACATGGTGCCCCCAGTACGAGTGTTGCAAGTGAAGAAATTCGATTTTGAGGAAGGGTGATGTGGCGCTTCTTGGAAAAAATGTATCCCGGTGAAGCATCAAATCACAAAAAGCTAATAGATACTTATTTTAGGGCTTGATGAGATCTTTCCAATGGTATAGACGGTTCATCAAACTGAGCTACTGTTTGGTCGTAGTAAGCGAAGGAAAACTCAGGGGTTTTATTTTAATAAGGAATTTTCCTTCCAAATTCACTTATTTGCTGGTGGAGCTGTGGTGAATGTCGTGAGGAGAGAAGGCCTTAAATCTTGCGGTAGTTGTAGCAGAAGAGATAAAGTCAGGAGTGGTGGCTACTTCCACAATGTCATCATCGTAATAGAGGATGGGGTGACTGATGGAAGAAAGACCACCTAATGTGGCGAAGCGACCCTACTCCTCATCATGAGAGGAGAGGTTCGCATGCGCATCGTCACAAGGGGTGACAAAAGAGTAAGCAGATAGAGGATCTACCAATGTTGAGACTAGGGAGGGTGCCGAAGGGAGGTTAGGAAAAACATCAGGGGAGGTCTCATCGGGACTTCCAACCAAGGACCCGTTATCTTGACATCATAAGGGGGAATGTTAATGGGAGAATCTGTGTCTTCTGGTGTTTCCGAAGCAAGATGCGAGAATAAGGGAGCAGTTGAATCATTGTGCTCGGCCTCGAATTGGCGTAAGGCTTCTAAAGAGGAATGATACTCTTCGAGGCGAGGGCAAAGGTGAGTGTAGTGGACATGGAAATCCCACAAAGCAAAAGGGTGATTTGTGCACAATGGTTTGAGTTTCGGGATTGAATCGGGTATAGTGACATATACCTCTGGGATATCAGATTCTAGAAACGTCTCATTGACCATGGATTTGAGGTGAGGCAACTCCAGACAGGTATGGGTGGCGTTACTGACAACGTCACACAAAGCACACTGGTTGGTACACTTTGGAGGCCGAGAAAGGGTAGGGTTACTCGAGGTAGCCTTGTCCTTTTATGCCCCCTTTCGAGCTTTTCCCTTCTTACCCGAAGTGGTTCCTGTTGAGGTGAATGAGGCATTGGTGCAGCGAGAGAATTCATAGGGACCGGTTGAACCGGGGTCAAAGCAAGATAAGGCTTAGGTTGACCAGGCGGGGTGGTGGTTGGAGGATCGAGGTACTAGATGGGAATCCCAAGGGTCAGGTTAGGAAGAGAAAAGGTGGCCATAACAGGTACGGTGTATACTCCTAGTGGGGGATATAGGAATGATATCTGACCAGAGGGGTAATGACTAGGCAGGACGGCTCCAAGATGGTTGAGACCTGTGTTGAGCTCCAAAGATGTTATTTCTTCAACCACATTCCACTCCATATCCTTTGTCCATTATTAATTACAGGCTCAAATGATCAATATAATTAATTAAAATTTCTTTAAGAATGTATATCATGACTAACTTGCTATCTTTTTATGATTTTGTCATTGTAGTACTTTTTGAACTAGATCTAGCTACAGAATGCAAACATTCTGTAGCTAGTTGCCGATTCTGCAGCTGTCTTCATGTCTACGCAGGTTCCAGGTGTCATCTCAGAGAAAAACACATATGGTCGTATTCCACATCATTCCCTCATCATTTTTTTCTCTCCACGAAGTTTGAACGGAATTCTGTAGGTGGTTATGCACGTGGGAACTCAAACTAGGAGATAGACTCCTAATAGGACAAGGACAGTCCAGATGTCCTTAATCATATCATGAGACCACCATCAGAGTTCTAGTTTTATTTTAATTTGGAAAGAAAATTATCCCTAGGTTATCTCGAGATAGTTATGTAATTTTGTTATAAATATGGCTCGAGAAACCGAGGGACAAGGTTAGATTTTGTGTTTGATTGCTAGATTTCAGAAGTCCGAAAACACTCTGTTTTGAAGTAATTTCTCTTTTAATGAAAGAAGCATCACTTTATTGAAAGCGTTGAGTCAATCTTGAAGTATATTTTGCGTGCTACTCCGGTGGCAGAGGGCCCTTGCTACCTGAGCAGCTTTTTTCATACGGCTTAGATAAGTATTTTAGTCTCGTTTTTCATTTCTAGCTTAAGCAAGTTTCTGAAGTTTATGTTTCATACTTGTTTACATTAATCATCACAGCTAGACTTACTCTTATAAACTCTTCCAAAATATCATCACGATGAATAAGGCATAGCTGTGGTGTTGTAGATTTTAGTTTCATTTCCTTTCAAATTTTATGATTTATGCTTGTTTACACTAAGTGTCATAGCCGGTCTTACTCCTACAAACTCTTCCAAAACATCATTAACAATGAATAAGAAACAGATGTGGTGTCTTAGATTCTAGTTGTATTTTCTTTCAATCTTATGTTTATGTTCAATTGCATTGAATAATACAGCCAAACTTGTTTTACAAACTCTTCCAAAATATCATTCCTATTGAACGAGATGGGCTGTAGAATTCCATAGACTAGTTGCATGTTAATTTAGTTATAGCACTCCGGAGGTTGATTGCATTTAGTTCAGCTCTGTCACTACATTTCCAGTTTGATAATGGAATTTTAGTTTAATTTTGTTCACTGTACTTCAAGTAGATTAGAAGCACTCTAGTTCAGTCTCAGTTCATTTTTGTTTCAAGAAAAGATTAATGGTGTTCTAGCTTAAGTATAGTCATTGCATTTTAAAATTGATAGACTGCTTTCTAGCCTAGTGTTATCCATTGTGTTTCAAGTAGTGCTAGTTGTCAAAATTAGTCTCTCGGCCTTCATTATTTACAACTTACTTTTGTTCTGGATTTATATTGATACATCATCACATGAACGGGGGTCAGTAATATCAATTTAAGGCTTTGAACATTCTGTAAATCTTTTACAAATTCACCTATAGCCTTTTTCCCAAGCATTATTTTAGAAAATCTCAAAACTTATGAATAAGGCCTAGAAGTGATAAGTCAAGTTGCAGAATAGGGTAACTTCAACATCATAGGTTAATCTAGAATAGAAACCTTACTGTGTTACAAATAATCATTTTGTAATATTGTGAGTTGATTTTTTATTTAGGAGAACTTCATTTACACTTAACTTGTCCATTTCTCAAGCTCTTCCAACACATCTTTAATGAATGAATTGGATAAGTTCAAGCTCATGTTGTGATTTATTTCCTTGCAATGAAGTCATTATCAAGCTTTGTATTTGTTGTTTGCCATCCATAGTTTAGGCTTTGTTCTGTTTTAATATAACCAATAGCTTCTTTTCACCAACACTTAGTTCTTTCCCTTTTCAAACATAAAACCATAAAACCAAAAACATCATAAAACACTAAACATTTTGAGTGAGAAACAAATACCTAGGCACATATAGTGCACCACACTTCAACAGTTTACTAGCCCTGGTTGACAATTAATGAACTCAATTTAGGAACACTAATTTGAGCACAAACATTTTGGCGTCGTTTCCGGGGAAGTGTAACTAGGTAGCCTTGTTTCTTAACTCCCAAAAACAATGATATGCGTAGAGAGAGAGACTCAAGGGGTAGGTTCATAAGAAGTAGAAATAGAAGCTTGATTCCTAGAACACCTCTTGTTTCACCTAGACCAAGAGCCAGCACACCTCCAACTCAAACCCACATTCCATCCTTTACTGATCCTAGACTTCCAGAAGACTTAAGATTAGATATTCCATTGGAAAGACCTTCCACTTCATCCACTGAACCTATCTTAGAAGAAGATTCAAGGATCCCTGCTAGAGACACAAACTTTTCCACTTCCACAGAAGAATCAACTATGGCAGAAGAAGGGGGAGGAGGAGTCTTTAATGGAGAACACACACTATTTGGAGGGCGTAGAGGTAGAGGTAGAGGAGAAGGAGGTAGAGGTGTAGAAGGAGAAGGAGGTAGAGGAAGAGGTAGAAGAGAGATGGGAAGCTCTTTTGGGTTTCCTATAGTAGATGAAGAAACCAATACAAATATGAAAAACATTTCACCCTCTGTCCTTCCAAACTTCTATGGACTTAAAACTGAAGATCCTGAAACCTTCCTATTTGAATTTGAAATCCTGTGTAGAACTTATGACTACTTACAAGATGCTCAAAAACTTAAACTATTTCATTCAACATTGAAAGGAGCAACATTGAAGTGGTTTATGAGTTTGATCAACAGTTCTATTAGGACATGGGAAGACATGAAACAAGAATTTCTAGAGAGGTATTTGGATTATTGTATGCTAGTTAATCATAAGGAGGAAGTGTTCAAGATGATACAAAAAGAGGATGAAAACCTGGAAGATTTGTTGGAGAGATTTCATTACAACATCAAAAGAGAAAAAATGGAGAACTTAGATCAAGACACCTTAAAAGCTCTCTTGTTGAAGAAAATTAGGGATGAATGGTTGGATATCCTTAACATGATGTGAAAAGGGGATATATCTCAGCTCACATTACCTGAAATAGCTGAATTATGTATCAACCTTTCGAGAGGGAAATATAAAACTGTAAAAGGACCAAGAGACCCTGCTCTTGCAAGGGCAAGTAAGTCGGCTTCTGGGACAGTAAGTAGGGCAGAGATAGGACATATGCTTGATGATTTCAAATATGACATCTTAGGGAGTCTTAGTGAACAAATAGACACCCTCAAATTACAAAACAAGCAAAAAGCTGAATCTGATGCCTCAGCAATCTTTTGTCCCAAATGTAGAAAGAAGCATGCCTTGAGAGAGTGTCCTTTGGATGCAAAAGTTGTAGAGACTTGTGTCATTTGTTCAGAAAAACATGAGACCAAGATTTGTCCTTCACTTCCTGGTCTTAAAGCTGTCTTTCAAGAGGAAACTCCTACAAATTCCACAGAATCTCTCAATTTTGTCTCTAGAAGGCCTTGGAAAGGACCTCAAACACAAGTATTCCATGATCAAATGTATAATCAAACTCCACTAAATTGGAATTCTTGGCAGCAACCTTGGCCCCAATTTCAAAATCAATCTCAAGCTTGGGCACAAGGAGCACAAAACCCCTATGGAAGATACTTCCAGTACTATCAATATCCACCATCCTATCCACCATACCCACATTTTTCTCCTCAAAATCCTCAACAAAATCCTCAACAGAATCCTCACAACCCACAACATCAAAATCAACCACTTCCATTACCATTTCCTCAGAAAAAAAATCAGTTGCCTGCTCAACCCATACCAAACCCCAACAATAAAAATCCTCAGAATACATACATGATAGAAGGCCAACAGTTTCCAACTTATTTAATTACTCCTCTAGACCTTAGTGATGTTCAACTTAGGTCTGGAAGAATACTAGAAAAGAGGAAACCTTCTGTGATCATACAAGAACAAGACAACTTTGAGGAAGATTCTCTACGGGAAAATAAAAGTCTTGAAGAAGACACATCTTTTCAGGACCCAAATATTGAAAAATCAACGCAAAAAGAACCAATAATTTCAACTCCTTTATTAGAGCAACCATCAACATCCACTTCCACACCTCCCTTTCCAGAAAGATTACAAATTGATAGGGGTTTATAAAAACAAATTATGGTGCCCAATTATGATTTCCTAGATGAGATGAGAAATGTTTGTATTAAGATCCCATTATTGCAAGCTATCAAGGAAATTCCAATCTTATAAAAAACAATAAAGGAGTTGAGCATGAAGAAAACAAGAAAAAGAATAAGAGAGACAAAGAAAATTCAAATGTTAGGAAAAATAGCAGATATCATGATGGGTAATATTGCTATTCCAAAGTATCTAGACCCGGGAAATCCATTTGTTAAAGTTCACATCAATGGAATTGAGATCCAAAACACACTCCTTGATTTAGGAGAAACAATCAATATCATGAGTAGACAAATCATGGATAAACTGAAACTTCTTAATCTTCTCTTTACTCCCACATTATTACAATTAGCAGACAGATCTGTGATCAAACCTGATGGGGTAATAGAAGACATTCCAGTGTCCCTAGATTCTTGGGAGTACCTTGCGGATTTCATGATCCTAACTCCTAAGAATAATCTAGGAGGGCAACCTATTATATTACGAAGACCTTGGTTAGCTACAGCTGATGCTTTCATTAGTTGTAGATCCGGTGATATGTATATCTCTGATGGTAGTTCAACTAAGAAATTCACTTTGTATCCTCCAGCAAGGACAATTACAGATTTAGATGATACTCAATGGATAGAGGATGAAGAAGACTTACAACCTCCACAATTTCAGAAATTAGTGAAGATAGTCAAATTCTGAATACTTTAGAAAAATTTGAATCCTCTTCAGAATACAAACATGAACAATTTCAAGAAGAATCCAACATTGAGTTTTTATCATCAAGACAAATGTCTCTTCATTCTATGGATAAATTTGGCAGCTCTACAAGTGAGATATTTCTAGACAATATTTTAAACATAAACAAGAACCTAGAAAAATCTCAACAAGAAGAACTAGTCAAGATCTTACAGAGACATTCTTCTGCATATGCATGGGAGTACACTGATATGAAAGGGATAAACCCCAAGACTTGCACTCATCACATCTACATAGAGGAAAATTGTAAACCAATCAGACAACCTCAAAGATGGATGAATCCAAATCTTAGGGAGATTGTTAAAGAAGAATTGCAGAAATTGTTGAATGTCAACTTTATCTATCCTATTTCGGATAGTCAGTGGGTTTCTCCTTTGGTAATTGTGCCAAAGAAAAATGGTAAATGGAGGGTATGTATTGACTACCGAGAATTAAACAAAGCTACTCTTAAAGATCATTTTTCCCTACCTTTCATAGATCAGGTGTTAGATACCTTAGCTGGAAAAAAGTACTTCTCATTTCTAGATGGGTTTAGTGGTTATAATCAAATTCAAGTAGCACTTGAGGATCAAGACAAAACCACATTTACTTGTCCTTGGGGTACCTATGCTTACCGAGTATTTCCATTTGGATTATGCAATGCACCTGCAACATTTCAAAGGGCAGTATTAGGAATATTTTCGGATCTAATACATGATTGTGTAGAGGTATATATGGATGATTTCACAGTTTATGGAAACACATTTGAAGAAGCCTTAGCAAACTTGGAAAAAGTTTTAAAAATATGTAAATAAGCAAATGTTTCACTTAGTCATGAGAAGTGTTTTATGATGTTTACTGAAGGAATTGTTTTAGGACATCACATTTCAGGGGATGGGATTAGAGTTGATGAGTCAAAAGTTGAAGTCATATCTAACTTATCTATTCCAAGTTGTCAAAAAGATGTTAGGATTTTTCTAGGATTTACAGGATATTATCGAAGATTTATAGAAAACTTCACCAAGATAGCATCTCCACTCTTCAAATTACTTACCAAAGACTGTGAATTCAAATGGAATTTTGATTGCCAGTTAGCCTTTGAGACCCTGAAAACAAAAATTTCTGAAGCAACTATTTTAAGGGGACCTAACTGGAAGCTACCTTTTCATATTTCAACAGATGCCTCAGATACAGCTCTAGGAGCAGTATTGGGACAAAAAGACTTGATTCATTATGCCATCTACTATACCAGTAAAAATTTGACTCCTTCAGAGTTAAACTATACTGTAACTGAAAAAGAGTTTTTAGCTGTTGTTCATGCCATAAACAAATTCAGACACTATATAACAGGCTATGAAACTTTTTTTCACACAGATCATTCTGCAATTAGATATCTAATGAATAAATCAATCACTAATGGCAGAGTCATAAGATGGTTATTGCTTTTACAAGAATTCAACATTACCATTCTAGATAGGCCTGGAAAACAAAACACAGTAGCTGATTTCCTATCTAGACTCCAAAACATCAAAGACAATACTCCAGTTGAAGATCAATTCCTTGATGAATATATTTTTGCAATTTCTACTCAGACTCCTTGGTTTGCTGACATTGCTAATTATTTAGTTTCAGGGAAATTTCCTTCAATAATGAATGCAAGAGACAAAATAAAAATCATTTATGACAGTGCAAAATATTCATGGGTTGCTAATGAGTTGTACAAGACAGGTCCAGATTTTATCATTAGGAGATGTGTTCGGGAAGATGAGATGCCTGAGATTCTCAAAGCATGTCATGATGAACCTTGTGGCGGACACTTTGCAGATAAGAGGACAACTTATAAGGTCCTTCATTTAGGATACTATTGGTCATCCCTTTTTAAAGATGCTAAAGAGTATTTCAAAAGGTGTGATAGTTGCCAAAGGGTAGGGAAACCTTCTCCTTCAGGTGAGATGCCATTACAGCCTCAGGTACATATTGAACCTTTTGAAAAATGGGCATTGGATTTTGTAGGACCTATTAGTCCTCCATCAAGACAAAAGAAATATATATTAGTTTGCACTGATTATGTTACCAAATGGGTAGAGGCCAAGCCATTACTTTTTGCTGCTGAAGCATCTGTAGTTAATTTTATTTTTGAGGATATTTTTACTTGTTGGTGTCCCAAGGGAAATTGTTACAGATCAAGGAGCTCAATTCACATCAAGGCTAGTGGAACAAATGATGGAGAGGTACAGAATCAGACACAGAAAATCTACTCCCTATCATCCACAAGCAAATGGTCAAGTGGAATCTACTAATAAGGTCATTGAAGGGATCTTAACAAATATTGTTCATTTACATAGAAGAGATTGGGCGGATAGGCTTCCTGAAGCCTTGTGGGCCTATAGAACTACATGGAGAAGCACAACAGGTCATACTCCTTATGAACTTGTTTATGGAAAGCAAGTTTTTTTTCCCATAGAGTTCCAGATTCAAACTTTCAAAATGGCAGTTCAGCTAGGACTTGATCTAACAGAGGCACAAAAGCATAGATTGGAGCAGATTAATGAATTGGATGAGATTAGACAAGATGCAGTTCAGAAAAAAAGTATATTCCAATAGAAAAGGACTAGATGGCATGATAAGTACATCAAGGAAAAGAAGTTCAAAGAAGGTGACTGGGCTCTCTTGTTTGATTCAAAATTCAAAGATTTTCAAGGTAAATTCCAAACACATTGGCTTGGGCCATATGAAATTGTGAAATTTTTTAACAATGGAGCAATAAAAATCAGGACAATAGATGAAGAAGAGGTCACTTTTCTTGTGAATGGTCATAGATTGAAGCTGTATCATAAGCCACTTTCAAGAGAATAATTTTTCAAGAAGTTCCAAGAAAACAGTGATGTGAAGTTAATGAAGAAGAATCTTTCTTCTTCATCAACTTAATTGAATTTTCTGAAGTCACTTTATTGAAAATAATAATAATAATAATAATAATAAAATAAAAAATAAAGTATAAACATGAAAACTAATCACTGATTAGCATGATTATACAGAAAAGGTAGAGTGAAAATCAGAATCTTTCTGACACTTTAGCTTTTCAAATTTGTTCTTTTTCTGCAAGCAGTTGTTACAAAATCATAAGTGCAGATCCATTTCACTTATGGTCCATCTCATTTCATCCATCCATATTCCATTTCATTCATTCATCCATACTCCATTTCATTCATTCATCCACACTTCATTCATTTCACCCATAGTCCACCTCATTTCCATCCCAGATTTTTAAATTTGATGTTTTTCTGCAATTGAATAATACATATCATGAATTGCAGGCCACTTCTCATACTTCACTCCATTTCATAAGTTGTGATCCATTCCACTCCATTATTCACTTCATTCATATTCCATTACACCATATTTTATTATCCATCTTCACTCATTCCATACAACATTCCATTCATGCTCCAAACCATTCCATTTCATGTTTCAAGTCTTCTACAGGTACATTCTGCAATCAGTTAGACATTCTGCAGCCAGTTAGACATTTTGTAGCCAGTCAGGCATTCTACAACCAGACAGACATTCTGTAGCCAGAGATCCTGAAAGCACTCTCCAATAATCACCTGATCTGCAATAAAATGATCCTGCATATTCATGACAACAAGAAAAATCAAGGGAGTTATGAAGACTAAAAAAGTAATGATTTTCAGGGGAGAACAAAGCATATAAAGATCATAAAAATCAGAAGAAAGGCAAAGGTAAAAGTTCTAATTATAATGACATATCATGAAAAATTTTAGTATAGTTAAGTTATGAATAATTCAAAAAGTTGTTTTAATTAATTTTGTTGATCATGCCTAGCAAACTTCCCGTAGAAACTTTGGATAAAACTCCTTCTATTCCACCATTTCAAATTCCATATCCGATCATCATTTAAAAATCTAAACGGTTAAAGTGCTAAAGTGATTGGATTAGTCACGTCACTAAGCCAAAGCATTTAATGATGATTTTGAATTCATTACAAAATATCTCTGCGGTCTTTTCTTCCGTGATATCTTTCAACTCATATACATCATCCTCACCTCATCATATTCATTCCGTAATCACTCCATATCATTCTTTCCCGTAGCCAACTCTTAACCATTTCAGTCTGTAAAACAGATGAAACATCTGTGGGGCAAAAACATCTATGTAACAACCATTTTCACCGTGAAAAGAGGAGCAATAATTTGAAGGTTGGAAAGAGAAGTTATGGGTCTCATAGTGAGGACCGAACCGGTTGGAACTAAGTACTTGGAAGGTTATCCTCGAATCAGAGAAATGTTACAACAAGCAGGGTGGTTGCAATTCTTTGAAAAATTCAGTGGTTTTCACCAAGAGGTGACTAAAACGTTTGCACGGTCCTTCAATGGAGCTGAGGTTGAGATAGGAGATATTAAATTCACCATTATAGAAGCCTCCATTGCAGAAGCAATGGAATTTCCCAGACAAGGAGAAAGATGGTTCAAGAATAGATAATTTCATAGCGAGGCATGGAAGCAGATACTCAAGTCACCAGGTATGGATGTTTCCATTTTTAAAAAGGGTGTCCCTAGCTCCGCACTAAAGAACAAATGGAGGAACATGTTGCTTATGTTGCAAAAATTCATCACTTTTGAAGGAAGATATGGTACCTTCTATGTTTATCATACTCGGTTGATAATGCATTTCTTAGAAGAAGAACTCAATTTTCCCTTTTTCTTGCTTCATAGTTTAAAGAAAATGGCCTTAAGTGTTCAAAAGAGAGTTCAATTTCTAGAAACAACCTTATACCACCATGGTTTAGTCAAAATTTTGATTGAAAATCATTTGAGAAAAATGGGAGATAATTGGGAAGAGTTCTTAGTGAGAAATCACTTTGAAGAACCCAAGGAACCTCCACCTGAAGACAAACCTACAAAAAGAAGCAGAAAATGGAAAACCTCCAAAACTGAAACTAGTAAAACAATACAAGAAGGCAGTGAAGAAATGATTTCTGAGAAATTGGCTCAGATTAGGAAGCAGCTTAAGAAAGAAAGGATAATAAGAAAATTTGCCAGAGAGAAAGGAGAAGGACCATCTCAACCAAGAAGGAGCCACAGACTTAGAGGGATACTAAAGAAAACAAAAGTTAAACAAACTGGAGTCATAAACATAGAAGACGAAGAAACACCTACTGAGGAGGATTTTGATGAAGGAGCTCCTGAAATAGACCCAACACAGCAAGAAATTTACAACTATGTTGAAACATTAGAGAAAAGAGCTTCAGAAGGAAGAGACAGGACTCCTAGTCCACCAAAATCTACAGTTGATATCCTAAGGAGAGATAAATATGAGTTAGAAATACTCAATAGGCATATCAAAAATGAGAATGAAATTTTGAGAGAGAAATTTAAACTGAAGACTGATATGAATTCAACTCTGTCTCTACAAATGCAAAAGTTACACAAGGCCAGTGAAAAATTGAAGAAGAGAAATAAAAAGTTAACCAGGGCACTCACAAATTTGAGATTCAAGTTAGTCATAAGGAAGCCCAGAAGGCCTTTGACTACAAGGCAAATCAGAAGAAGAGGGTTGTATGTCCTTGCAGAGGTCTCAGAGTTCATGGAATAGTTGCATGAGGACATGCAAGAACCTAGCAGTGGGGGTATGTTGAGCTCCAAAGATGTTCTTTCTTCCACCACATTCCACTCCATCTCCTTTGTCCATTATTAATTACAGGCTCAAATGATCAATATAATTAATTAAAATTGCTTTAAGAATGTATATCATGACCAACTTGCTATGTTTTTATGATTTTGTCATTGTAGTACTTTTTGAACTAGATCTAGATACAGAATGAAGACATTCTGTAGCTAGTTGCCGATTCTGCAGCTGTCTTCATGTCTACACAGGTTCCAGGTGTCGTCTCAGAGAAAAAACACATATGGTCATATTCCAAATCATTCCCTCATCATTTTTTGCTCTCCACGAAGTTTGAACGGAATTATGTAGGTGGTTATGCACGTGGGAACTCAAACTAGAAGATAGACTCCTAATAGGACAAGGACAGTCCATATGTCCTTAATCATATTACGAGACGACCATCAGAGTTCTAGTTTGATTTTTATTTGGAAATACAATTATCCCTAGGTTATCTTAAGACAGTTATGTAATTTTGTTATAAATATGGTTTGGGAAACCAAGGGACAAGGTTAGATTTTGTGTTTGACTGCTAGATTTCAGAAGTCCGAAAACACTCTGTTTTGAAGTAATTTCTCTTTTAATGAAAGAAGCATCATTTTACTGAAAGCGCTAAGTCAATCTTGAAGTAGATTTTGCGTGCTACTCCGGTGGTAGAGGGCCCCTGCTACCTGAGCAGCCTTGTTCATACAGTTTAGATAAGTATTTTAGTCTCATTTTTCATTTCTAGCTTAAGCAAGTTTCTGAAGTTTATGTTTCATATTTGTTTACATTAATCATCACAGCTAGACTTACTCTTATAAAATCTTCCAAAATATCATCACAATGAATAAGGCATAGCTGTGGTGTTGTAGATTTTAGTTGCATTTCCTTTCGAATTTTATGATTTATGCTTGTTTACACTAAGTGTCATAGCCGGTCTTACTCCTACAAACTCTTCCAAAACATCATTAACAATGAATAAGAAACAACTGTGGTATCTTAGATCCTAGTTGTATTTGATTTAAAATCTTATGTTTATGTTCAATTGCGTTGAATAATATAGCCAGAATTGTTTTTACAAACTCTTCCAAAATATCATTCATATTGAACGAGATGGGCTGTAGAATTCCATAGACTAGCTGCATGTTAATTTAGTTATAACACTCCGGAGGTTGATTGCATTTAGTTCAGCTCTGTCACTACATTTCAAGTTTGATAATGGCATTCTAGTTTAACTCTGTTCACTGTACTTCAAGTAGATTAGTAGCACTCTAGTTTAGTCTCAGTTCATTTTGTTTCAAGAAAATATTAATGGAATTCTAGTTTAGTTGTAGTCACTGCATTTTCAGATTGATAGACCGCATTCTAGCCTAGTGTTATCCATTGTATTTCAAGTAGTACTAGTTGTCAAAATTAGTCTCTCGGCCTTCATTATTTACAACTTACCTTTGTTCTGAATTTATATTGATACATCATCACATGAACAAGGGTCAGTAATATCAGTTTAAGGCTTTGATTATTTTGCAAATCTTTTACAAATTCAACTATAGCCTTTTCCCAAACATTATTTTAGAAAATCTATAAACTTCTGAATAAGGCCTAGTAGTGATAAGTCAAGTTGCAGAATAGGGTAACTTCAGCATCATAGGTTAATATAGAATAGAAACCTTACTTTGTAATATTGTGAGTTGATTGTTCATTTAGGAGAACTTCATTTACACTTAACTTGTCCATTTCTCAAGCTCTCCCAAGCTAACTTATTTATTACAGAAGTTACCCTATTGCAGAATAGGGTAACTTCAACATCATAGGTTAATATAGAATAGAAACCTTACTTTGTAATATTGTGAGTTGATTGTTCATTTAGGAGAACTTCATTTACACTTAACTTGTCCATTTCTCAAGCTCTTCCAAGCTAACCTATTTAACCTATGATGATGAAGTTACCGTATTCTGCAACTTGACTTATCACTACTAGGTCTTATTCAGAAGTTTAGAGATTTTCTAAAATAATGTTTGGGAAAAGGCTACAGGTGAATTTGTAAAAGATTTGCAGAATAATCAAAGCCTTAAACTGATATTACTGACCCCTGTTCATGTGATGATGTATCAATATAAATTCAGAACAAAGGTAAGTTGTAAATAATGAAGGCTGAGAGACTAATTTTGACAACTAGTACTACTTGAAATACAATGGATAACACTAGGCTAGAACGCTGTCTATCAATCTGAAAATGTAGTGACTACAACTAAACTAGAATGCCATTAATATTTTCTTGAAACAAAATGAACTGAGACTAAACTAGAGTGCTACTAATCTACTTGAAGTACAGTGAACAGAGTTAAACTAGAATGCCATTATCAAACTTTAAATGTAGTGACAGAGCTAAACTAAATGCAATCAACCTCCGGAGTGTTATAACTAAATTAACATGCAGCTAGTTTATGGAATTCTACAACCCATCTCGTTCAATATGAATGATATTTTGGAAGAGTTTGTAAAAACAAGTCTGGCTTTATTATTCAATGCAATTGAACATAAACATAAGATTTGAAAGCAAATACAACTAGGACCTAAGATACCACAAACACTAAGATATTGAAAAGAAGCTATTGGTTCTATTAAAACAGAACAAAGCCTAAAATAAGGATGGAAAACAACAAATACAAAGCCTGATAATGGCTTCATTGCAAGGAAATAAATCACAACATGAGCTTTAACTTATCCAATTCATTCATTAAAGATGTGTTGGAAGAGCTTGAGAAATGGACAAGTTAAGTGTAAATGAAGTTCTCCTAAATGAACAATCAACTCACAATATTACAAAGTAAGGTTTCTATTCTATATTACCCTATGATGCTAAAGTTACCCTATTCTGCAACTTGACTTATCACTACTAGGCCTTATTCAGAAGTTTAGAGATTTTCTAAAATAATGTTTGGGAAAAGGCTATAGGTGAATTTGTAAAAGATTTGCAGAATAATCAAAGCCTTAAACTGATATTACTAACCCCTGTTCATGTGATGATGTATCAATATAAAATTGAACAAAGGTAAGTCTGAAATAATGAAGGCGAAGACTTATTTTGACAACTAATCCTAGCACCAAAATACAATGGATAACACTAGGCTAGAACGCGGTCTATTAATGCGAAAATGCGATGACTCTGACTAAACTAGAATGCCATTAATATTTTCTTGAAACAAAATGATGAGACTAAACTAGAGTGCTACTAATCTACTTGAGTACGGTGAACGGAAGTTAAGAAACTAGAATGCCATTATCAAACTTGAAATGTAGTGGCAATTTGAACTAAATGCAATCGGCCTCCCGGAGTGTTATAACTAAATTAACATGCAGCTAGTCTATGGAATTCTACAGCCCATCTCGTGTCAATATGAATGATATTTTGGAAGAGTTTGTAAAACAAGTCTGGCTGTATTATTCTATGCAATTGAACATAAACATAAGATTTGAAAGCAAGTATGACTAGGATATAAGATACCACAGTTGTTTCTTATTCATTTTTAATGATGTTTTGGAAGATTTTGTAGGAGTAAGACCAGCTATGACACTTAGTGTAAACAAGCATAAAATTTGAAAGGAAATGCAACTAAAATCTACAACACCACAGCTATGCCTTATTCATCGTGATGATATTTTGGAAGAGTTTATAAGAGTAAGTCTAGCTGTGATGATTAATGTAAATAAGCATGAATCATGAACTTCAGGAACCTGCTTAAGCTAGAAATGAAAACTGAGACTAAAATACTTATCTAAGCCGTATGAAGAAAGTTGCTCAAGTAGTAGGGGCCCTCTACCACCAGAGTAGCACGCAAAATCTACTTCAATATTGACTCAGCCTTTCAATAAAATGGTGCTTTCGGTCAAGGCGATATGCCGACCCTGTTCATTTGATGATGTATCAATATAGATTCAGAACAAAAGTAAGTTTGTAAATAATGAAGGCCAAGAGACTAAATTTGACAACTAATACTACTTGAAATACAATGGATAACCTAGGCTAGAAAGCGGTCTATCAATCTTAGAAGACAATGACTACAACTTAAACTAGAATGCCATTAATATTTTCTTGAAACAAAATGAGCTGAGACTGAACTAGAGTGCTTCTAATCTACTTGAAGTACAGTGAACAGAGTTAAACTAAAATGCCATTATCAAACTGGGAATGTAGTGACAGAGCTGAACTAAATGCAATCAACCTCCGGAGTGCTATAACTAAATTAACATGCAACTAGTCTATGGAATTCTACAGCCCATCTCGTTCAATAGGAATGATATTTTGGAAGAGTTTGTAAAACAAGTTTGGCTGTATTATTCAATGCAATTGAACATAAACATAAGATTTGAAAGCAAATAAAACTAGGACCTAAGATACCACAGTTGTTTCTTATTCATTGTTAATGATGTTTTGGAAGATTTTGTAGGAGTAAAATCGGCTATGACACTTAGTGTAAACTTGAAATGAAAATTTTGCACAAGGCCAGTGAAAAATTGAAGAAGAAAAATAAAAAGTTATCCAGGGCACTCACAAATTTGAGATTCAAGTTAGTCATAAGGAAGCCCAGAAGGCCTTTGACTGCTAGGCAAAGAAGAAGAAGAGGGTTGGATGTCCTTGCAGAGGTCTCAGAGTTCATGGAATAGTTGCATGAGGATGTGCAAGAACCTAGCAGTGGGGGTATGTTGAGCTCCAAAGATGTTCTTTCTTCCACCACATTCCACTCCATCTCCTTTGTCCATTATTAATTACAGGCTCAAATGATCAATAGAATTAATTAAAATTGCTTTAAGAATTTATATCATGACTAACTTGCTATGTTTTAATGATTTTGTCATTGTAGTACTTTTTGAACTAGATCTAGCTACAGAATGCAGACATTCTGTAGCTAGTTGCCGATTCTGCAGCTGTCTTCATGTCTACGCAGGTTCCAGGTGTCATCTCAGAGAAAAACACATATGTTCATATTCCACATCATTCCCTCATCATTTTTTGCTCTCCACGAAGTTTGAACGGAATTCTGTAGGTGGTTATGCACGTGGGAACTCAAACTAGGATATAGACTCCTAATAGGACAAGGACAGTCCAGATGTCCTTAATCATATTACGAGACGACCATCAGAGTTCTAGTTTGATTTTTATTTGGAAAGACAATTATCCCTAGGTTATCTCAAGACAATTATGTAATTTTGTTATAAATATGGCTCGGGAAACCGAGGGACAAGGTTAGATTTTGTGTTTGACTGCTAGATTTCAGAAGTTCGAAAACACTCTGTTTTGAAGTAATTTCTCTTTTAATGAAAGAAGCATCATTTTACTGAAAGCGCTGAGTCAATATTGAAGTAGATTTTGCATGCTAATCCGGTGGTAGAGGGCCCCTGCTACCTGAGAAGCCTTGTTCATACAGTTTAGATAAGTATTTTGGTCTCGTTTTTCATTTCTAGCTTAAGCAAGTTTCTGAAGTTTATGTTTCATACTTGTTTATATTAATCATCACAGCTAGACTTACTCTTATAAACTCTTCCAAAATATCATCACGATGAATAAGGCATAGCTATGGTGTTGTAGATTTTAGTTGCATTTCCTTTCGAATTTTATGATTTATGCTTGTTTACACTAAGTGTCATAGCCGGTCTTACTCCTACAAACTCTTCCAAAACATCATTAACAATGAATAAGAAACAGCTGTGGTATCTTAGATCCTAGTTGTATTTGCTTTCAAATCTTATGTTTATGTTCAATTGCATTGAATAATACAACCAGACTTGTTTTTACAAACTCTTCCAAAATATCATTCATATTGAACGAGATGGGTTGTAGAATTCCATAGACTAGCTGCATGTTAATCTAGTTATAACACTCCAGAGGTTGATTGCATTTAGTTCAGCTCTGTCACTACATTTCAAGCTTGATAATGGCATTCTAGTTTAACTCTGTTCACTGTACTTTAAGTAGATTAGTAGCACTCTAGTTTAGTCTCAGTTCATTTTGTTTCAAGAAAAGATTAATGGCATTCTAGTTTAGTTGTAGTCACTGCATTTTAAGATTGATAGACCGCATTCTAGCCCAGTGTTACCCATTGTATTTCAAGTAGTACTAGTTGTCAAAATTAGTCTCTCGGCCTTCATTATTTACAACTTACTTTTGTTTTGAATTTATATTGATACATCATCACATGAACATGGGTCAGTAATATCAGTTTAAGGCTTTGATTATTCTGCAAATCTTTTACAAAATCACCTATAGCCTTTTTCCAAAACATTATTTTATAAAATCTATAAACTTCTGAATAAGGCCTAGTAGTGATAAGTCAAGTTGCAGAATAGGGTAACTTCAACATCATAGGTTAATATAGAATAGAAACCTTACTTTGTAAAATTGTGAGTTGATTGTTCATTTAGGAGAACTTCATTTACACTTAACTTGTCCATTTCTCAAGCTCTTCCAACACATGTTTAATGAATGAATTGGATAAGTTCAAGCTCATGTTGTGATTTATTCCCTTGCAATGAAGTCATTATCAAGCTTTGTATTTGTTGTTTTCCATCCATAGTTTAGGCTTTGTTTTTTTTTAATATAACTAATAGCTTCTTTTCACCAGCACTTAGTTCTTTCCCTTTTCAAACATAAAACCATAAAACCAAAAACATCATAAAACACTAAAAATTTTGAGTGAGAAACAAATACCTAGGCACATATAGTGCACCACACTTCAGCAGTTTACTAGCCCCTCAATTTAGGAACACTAAGTTGAGCACAAACAACTTGGAGGAACCGTTCCCAGAGAGTAAAGGGGGTTATGAGTACCAACTAAAGATAAATGGCCAAGAGAAGGAGGTTCAGAAGGTTGATCAACGTACATCATTAAAATCTAGTAATCAAGGAAACCAAATGGGAGAGGCTTAGTGGCCACCTGACCTTCAGGTGGTTGGGTAGCCACAAATCCCTGTTGAGGGAAAGGATCAGTAAGCACGACCGGTTGACTAGGTGCAATACTTGGAGGAACGGAAAGGATGGCTTGCTTTCCTTTCAATGTTGCTTGAGACTCCCATATTTTTCTCATCTGTGGTAGAAGAGGACAATAATGAGTATAATGATCATAGACACAACAACAAGAACAGGGCTTGTTCGTACGAAGAGGCCTATCCTGCTTAGGCTGAGTGCCTTGTTGCTGGTTTGTAGTGTTAGGAGCATTACCTTGATTAGGTCCAGGATTTCCAGGGGCAGCTTGATTTTGAGTGCCTTTCCTCTTCCTTTTTGAGGGAGGGGGATTAGTCTTGCCCTACTATGCGTACACTTGCCCCGGAGGGGGCGGTGGTTGTTGTTGCACAGGTTTAGAAGGAAAGGGAGGAGGAGGTGCTAATAATAGAGGAGATGGAGCACCAGGCTGTGGATACGGATAATGTGGAGGTTTGGTAGCAGTGTGGTAAATAGGAGGTTGGGAAAAAGGAGGAGGCATGCCGTATCTTGGATATGTGCTACCGGTAGGGGGAAAACTGTCGGAGGTGCTGGTCCCACCCTGAGAGAAACCATAGCCCATAGGAGGTTGAGCATACGGATTAAAGAGAGCTCCAACGATACTGTCAGTGACGTGAGATTCCCCCGGTGCGTTAGCACCCTCAGGTCTGGGAAGATCAGGTAGAACGGTATAAACATAACCCAACTTAGCGTAGATCAGGTCATATTTTAACGCAATTTGGAGAGCGGCTTCTTCGGTTTGAGGAAAGTGCGATGCGACGTATTTCCCAATAGGCGGCAAGAGAGTCCTAAGGAACCAGTCCATGTAGACACGGTCTTCGAAGGTAGGGACTCGACATAGGCTCCTTCTTTTCCGCCATTCCTAAACATGTTTGGATAGGCGGGTCACAAATGATTGAGAGAAAGAGGTCAAGAGCTCAGTACCAGTGTCGTAATGAAGGGGAAGCTGGAAATAAGACAAAAAGTCCTGGGCCAGAGTCGCAAAGGTGGTATGAGAGGAAGGGGCCTGATCAACATACCACTTAGAAGCTTCACCTGTAAGCGTTCGTTGGAACAACTGAAGATGAACAGAGTCATCGGTAATGGAATTAGCTGAACACCACATGTGGAAAGATCGAATATGATTTGAAGGATCTTCTCCAGCAAGACCTTCAAACTTTGGGATGTTTGAAGGGAGCTTTGTTGGCATATTAGGCCAACTAGCGTCATGGTGTATAGGGTCTTTTATCAACTGGTCAAAATCGGGGAAGCTGAGGCTTGCCATGAAAGGGAGCAAGGGTGCAGCCGGGGTAGTGTTCGTTGCGGTCCCACTAGTGGTAATTCCAACCTGAGGGCTGGGGTTACCGCCAGTATCAGGTCCTGCAGTAGATATGGTGAAGGCATCAGGAAAAGAACCTAAGGCGGAAGGAGAACCCAAAGGACCAGAAGAAGAGTCGGTGTGTGGACTCGGGGGAGGACTAACTCGAACCCTACGTGGAGGAGTAAGTATTCCTACAGAAAACTGAAGATGAAGGTCAAGAAGTCTGCGGGATAAACGCCTTGGTGGCGCAATGGTGACGACACAAACACAACGCAAGGGAGAAAGAGACCAACAAGGGTAGGGAGGTGTAGGATCAAGTGATTACAATGTCAAAACAAGGGCAAAGAGGTGCAGGATCAATTGATTTCAATTTTGTAGAGTCTTTTCTTGGCGGTGTTAACCAAGCCCTTTTTCACTTAGGGTGTATGTGCAAAAGTGTGTAAATTTTGATTTTTAAACCCAGACGTTTGTAGAGAAAAAGAAAAAGTGTTTTGTATAGATGTAAATAAACCTGCAAATGTCAGTATATAGGCATGCAAAAACAGAAAATAAACAGCTGATAATGCACTAATCTAAACCCAAGGAGGCGGGTCTCTCAAAAACTAGTCTGTAGGTGAGTAAAAAAATAATATAAACACACTAAAACAACCAATAGATCTAACGTTAGAAGGGACAGGGATCTAAAGGACAAAATCTACTGGAAAGTGGTGCAGAAAAACAACAACAAATCAGAGGAAGAATTGTTGTAGAAGAGGTGGCGAAAGGCTATCTCCTGAAGGGAAACAGAGTGAACCCTAGAGGAAAACCAAAACAAAGCTAGATGAGGTGATTTGGATGGATAACAAGCTGATATGAAGTGGATCTGAAGATGAGGTATCGGATCTGAAAAAAATGGTTGAAGACTCTGAAATTTTCGACAACCTGCAACAACAAACACTCTTCCACAAAGTGTGAGGCATCAAGCCCTAGGGGGCTAGGTTCCGACTTAGTTGAGCTTAAAAAAACAAGCATGGGTGTCCAAAACGGGTGGAGATAGAGGTCAGACAACTCTGAACAGAGGCTCAGACAAACCCAGAAAACTTTCAGAAAAATCCCTGCAAAAAGTCCAAGTTGCAGTTTTTGACCCGTTTTCAGCAGAGGTCACACTTTTTGAGCTGTAAAGTGCACCCTAGAGGTCCAGGTCACAGGTTTTGGGCTGAAAAGTGTGACCTACACTTCCGACACTCTCGGTGGTAGATTTCAGAAAAATTTGTCGTCTCCGTTGTGGCTGATGTCTGTCACCTCTGCAATGGGTCCAAAAACACGTGAAAGTTAGAATTTTTATCGTTTTAGGGTTTTATGGGTTAAAAAAAAAACATCAAGAAAAGAAAAAACAAGGGGCTGAAAATAAATCCTAGGGTTTGAAGCAGTTGGATATGCAAGGATCAGAAAAACGACAATGATCGTAATTGTAAACCCGTGTGGAGTCGCCAGTTGTTAATATGAATCTTGATTCGAAGTGTACGAAAAAATACCACTTTAGCTGCGCATAAAAAACAACCCTAATAGTAGAAATGACTGCTAATATCTTTAGATCTGCAATTAGATGATCAAGACAAATGCTGCAAAAATATAGATCTATGCATCAGTGAATCCTTGAAGCTTCACTTCCTCTGTCTGTCTGTAACATAGTCCATACTCTGTAGTGCCCCTCAAATATCTCAAAAAATGCTTCCCCACCTTCCAAAATATCTTTGTAGGCTTAACCATAGCTTGACTAAGCTTGTTAAATGCATAGCATATGTCTTGTCGCGTGTTCACTAAATACATAAGTGAACCCACAAGCTTCCTATAAATAGTAGCATCCACTACCTCACCTGAAGTATCATCCTTGTTCCTCCAGTTTCCTACAAGGGGAGTCTCCAAGGGTTTGTTTCCCTCCATGTGGAACTTCCTCAAAATATCTTTGGCATACTTCCCCTGAGATACAAATAGATCCCCATCTATTTTCCATATTTCCAAGCCAAAGAAATAGTGCAAGAGCCCCATGTCCTTCATCTCAAACTCTCTTGCAATATCCTCCTTGCAAGAAGTTATGAGCTACTCCTCACCTGTCATTCTCATATCATCAACATAAAGTACAATAATCAAAATCTTACAATCAACCAAAATATGATATAGGTTCACATCTGCTTCACTCTCTATGAAGCCCAACCTGGTGAAATAGCTGTCAATCCTAGTGTACTGAGCACGAGGTGCTTCCTTTAGCCCATACAATGCTTTCTTGAGTCATCACACATGTGACTCCCTGTGAAAGGTCTCAAAACCTTCTAGTTGTTCAATATACACTTTTTCCTCAATAACTCCATTGAGAAAGGTTGTCTTTACATCCATCTGATGTATCTGCCACCCCATCTGTGCTGAGAGTGCAAAGGATGGATCTAATCGATGAGTACCTTGAAACTGGTGATTCACCTTATAGATCCACTTGGATCCAACCACTAACATCCCCACTGGTCTTGGGACCACTTCCCATGCACCGTTTCTAATAATGGAGTCATACTTCTCAACCATGACATCAACCCATACCGACTGCTACACTACTTCCTCAAAAGAGGTTGGTTCTGTCACAATACACTTGCTCATAAAATCCATGTATCTAGTATATCTGTCTGGGGACCTTCTCTGCCTGTGCTATGATGTAGGTGTAGCTACATTCTCTGTCGCATCTAGCATCAATCTGTCAGCTTCTCTGGTGCGCTTCCTAACATTTTTGGTGGTTGGATATGCATGAGTGGTTTCTACCACTCTCTGTTCCTCTACTTGTGGCTACTCCACATCCCGAGGTTCATCCTTTGGAACTAAGAGTTCCTCTTCTACATGCAAGTCAAGCTCCCTCTCAAAGGACAATCACATGGCTTTCTTCTCATCAAATTTTATGTCTCTCTTGACAACTATCATCCTGTGCATTGGAAAATACACCCGATAGTTGTGGGGAGTATTTGTGTACCTCACAAATATCCCAACCTCCGTTATTGGTTCTAGATTCTTCCTAACATCCTTGGTCACATGGAAATAGAAAGATGAGCCAAAAATCTTGAAATATGAAACATTTGGTTTCTTACCTAAAAAATCCTCCTTTGGTGTACTCATGCCAAGTATCCTATGAGGACTATGGTTATGGAAAAATACTACTGTATTGCATGCCTACGTCCATAGATTCAACAGTAGGTGGTGATTGTATAACATAGCTCATGATGCTCCCACAATTGTTCTGTTCTTTATTTCTGCAACCCCATTCTTTTGTGGGTTATGAGGTGCAATCAATTCTCTCTAAATTCCTTCTTTGGCGTAGAAGTTCTTGAATTCATTAGAGATATACTCACCACCATTTTCTCTCCTTAGAGCCTTCAAATTCTTCCCTGTATCATTATATACTAGTTCTTTTCACTCACAAAACTTGGATAACGTTTGATCTTTCTTTAGCATGAAGAAAATCCAACACTTTCTAGAAACGTCATCAACAAAAATCACATAATACCTATGCTTTGCTATGGAAGCTGTTGAGAATGGTCCACACACGTCTCCGTGAAATATCTCAAGGATTTTCGCTGATTTGTTCTCCTTCTCATGAAAGGTGGCCTTTGTATACTTCCCCATAGTACAACCCTTGCATGTGTCTCTCTGCGCAAGTGTACCCTTTGGAAGCCCTGTAGAAATTTTTTGCATGATCCTCAAAGCACTATGGTGTAGATGACCCAAGCTCCTTGTAGAAATTTATTAATACTGATGTATTAGCGGATTCTATTGATCTAACAATATTTATATTCTTGCTAAATACAAAATATTTCCACTGTTAATCTTGCGGAAATTAAATTGTCAATTGCAAAACTCATGAAGAAAATAAATCGCACATAAACACAGTTGTTTAACGGGAAAGGTTAAAGCTAAAAAACCCAACTATCATATATTGTGTATATAAATAGAATAATGTAATAATCTCATACAAATCTTAGTACATCAAGCTCTCAGTACAATCAAAAATCATTACACACTGTCATGCATAAATTTTCATATCTATGCACCAATTTCTTGCATCCTGACTGCCTACCTCCACTGCGCAATCCCTGTTGAAGAAGACCCCTGAATGAATTCGAATTAGCCTTGCCTTGACTGGGAAATCCTCATTGGCATCTCCAATGTGTGTCAGATGCATTGAATGCATCACTGTAGTCACAACAGATAGTCCATCTCACCCTTTCACGTCTCTCTCCACTAGGTATCCTCTGGAACTGGCATGCAAGTAGTTAAATGTTGTATTTGTTCAGTTGTAACTGAGTTTCTAGTTATGAATTAATTAAATAATTAATTCACTAAACTCTCACTAGTGTATCTTAACTAGATGCAACTAGCTCAACTGAGTTTAACTCACTTAAATGAGTTAAACTAAATAACAAATCCTGTAACTACTCCTCCAACTCTGTCATAACTCTGCCACTTCAGTTCTAATTGTGTCCTCCATGCATGAGTCACCAATAACCCTAGGAATTGTGTAATTCCTTCAACCCACTGATTTGCTAAATATGTTCACTGAAATAAAGTGCTCCAAGAGAATAAGTTGATATTTATTGTTGGACTATTATTAAGGGCTAATAATAATCGACATGCACATATTTTTAGCTTGACGATCTATAAATAGACTTCACTCAATATTCTAAAAATAGAATTTCATCTATTTTTCACATTTGATCAACCATCTACAAATAGCATCCTGCAACTTATAGAATATGCTCACCATTGTTGGTCACTTTAATTGTTTTAACAATTCAAGCCCCACATAAATTGTCAACCCGGGAAGGTCTGTTTATTCCAAAGACAGTCACGCACTGGATATGCTCAATTCCAAAAGCAAGATAATGTTGTATTAAGAATCACACAATTATCAATCATATAAATCTAACTATTCACACCTTGCTTTAACAAAGCTGAAGTCTACTTATGTTACAGCAGAAGCAATTCCCCTATTGCAGTCTTTCATTAAAAGAATCCTAGGAAAATATAATGAAAGGAAATCACCTTGCAGGAAAGGAAACCAATAAACCATAACAGGGAACAGGACCCTATTCCTCCAAACAGGAACTTCAGCACCTGTCGCCTGACACTAATCACACTGTAGAAAAGATCAATCCAAGAAAACAGGACCCTATTCCCATGAACAGGAACCTTTAGCACCTGTCTCCTGATACTAATCACACTGCAGGAAAAAGAGAGTCAACTTATGGGAACAGGACCCTATTCCTTTGCACAGGAATCTTCAGCACCTGTTTCCCGACATCAATCATACATTCAAACAGATAACAGAAAAATATCTCTTGACTTCTTTATAAATGAACGTTACCAAACTCATGCAACGTTAAAGAAAACAGAGTGCTTAAAGGCTACAGAACTATGCAAATGATGATTCAATAAACAGAGTTAAACTAAGGTGCAAATATCATAGAGAAATTCAACAAACTACAGGAGCAATCGGGTGAATCTTGTGATGAAGGCGGGCCCTTTCCTTCTCACAAGATTCCCCAGAGGAAAGAGTTAAATTGAAGCGCTCAAAAGAAACCTTTATTCATCTGTCAAAAAGGAATGATACATTACAACGGAGTCTTGCTCCTTTCTGCTCAAAATAATGTTTCTCCTGTAGTCTCTAACTCCCTTTCTAATGATGATGTCTCCTCTTTTTAAAGAGGAGACATCTATTACAGTTACATCAGAGCAAATCTATATTTATCCAAATCTATTCTTCCATCTTAAAACAGGGTCCTTCTATTCTTCCATAGAAAAATATTGTTACAACAGATACAGAAAAAGTGTTGGCTTCAGAACAATCCGTATAACAACTTTCTTGCTTGTCTTCATCTTGTTGCCATTGTTCCCAAAATACTCTTTCAAAATCGCAAATCACGAGTAGTGACGGAATTTACGTGCCCGCTGACTGTTTCAGCAACGGAGTCGACTGTTTCAGCAACAGTCGTTTGTTTCAGCACAGCACGTTCCTTATCATAAATTATCTGCGATCTTTTAGACTTGTGTTAGCAACAATCTACCTTCGATTAATGATGAAATATAAGAGTAATGTGGAATTATATGTAAACAGATTAAATATATAGTAAAGAGAAGGATTTCATATACCTTTGAATAAAATGGATGAAAATGATAATGAAACCCTTTTTAAATATAGTTATAAAGGGTAAGGTGGTGTCAACATGTATGGTAAAAATGGTACATTGTGAGGTCCTAACATCCCCCCCAGCTGAAAGGGTTGCATGTCCTCAGGCAACTTTTAGTCCGAGTCAGAGTCTGAGTACTGACTCTTTGCATGCAAGTTGCTCAAGAAATAATTGTGGAAGGTGGCTTCTGTCGAAGATCAGAATCCCTGGTTGTTCTGCAATTTTTTCCATACTACTGCCTCGTCCCTGTTAGCCAATTTGTAGTGAGACTGGTACCGTTCTGCCGGCATCCATAAGATCAAAAAGTGAAAATGATAACCAATCCAATTCTCGACACATTGCTGAATGCATCTGATATAGTTTGGCACCCTGGATAGTGCAGTTTGAAGATTATCAGGGCTAAAAGGGTTATACTCTTGTCTTTCCTTACATGACTGTTGCCAGAACATGGTGTTGGCCTTCAAGGCAGTAGTTTCCTTGACTCTGATTAACTGATGACATTTTAAAAGTGTTGAGGCTTGCAGTTGCTGTATGTAGCTGCGCATTCTTGGCTTCTGCAAAAATCGGTGATATTCTGCTACAAAAATGGCCGAATTTGAAGGTTCCGGTCTTATCCAAAGGAGGCGATTATCCTCATTATGCCTAATTGCAATAAAAGCAGTTTTCCATGTAATTTGATTGGCAAGAAATGAAACAAATGCCCTAATTTGTATGTCACCAACAATTGGATTCAGGTTGACCTCTCTATTCTCAGGCATAGCCTCATTATGAAGATAAATTTCACATAACAAATGTTGGTCACTCGAGGGGGGCTCAGCAAATGTTTTGACAAATTGTTCCGCTGTGAGAAACTCATGAGGTCTCCCATCCTTAATTGCCTTCAATTGAATATAAACAAGGTGTTCAGAAAGGAACAGAGAATAATTCAAGGAGGGTTTCCTGGTGGCTAACAATTTTTGTACTAATGAAAACATCAAAACTAGTTTATCTTTTAACTCCTTGATTTCTTTCTTAGAATCCTTGAGCTGTTGGAGTGTCTGCTCCCAATTATCCCAGTTGGCATACATCTGATTCTGCCAGGCCAACTTATGTTGTTGTAATATTTTATCTTGATCCACAGCATACTGCTTCTTCCAGTTATTCATTATTTCCAATTGTTTCCATGGTGGAGTCTGTGTCCCGGCATTGTAAGTACTGGGTTGGGGCATCGTCTGAGTAGCTGAGATGACTAACACAGGGCAGGATATCTGTGGCTTGGTTTCTTTTTCCATACTTTTTGAGGGTCCTACTGGTTCTTGTGTGACAGTAGGGCGTTCTTCTTTGATTGCAACTGATGTGGATGCCTCAGGCACTGGGATTTTGACTATTTTGTATCCTGCCTGTTGGTAAATGTTTCCACATTCATGGCACATGTATTCTTTACATGGGTCATTCTTTTGTGCTGATGATATGTGTGCCAACATGTAGATATTTAATTCTCTATCAAAGGCTTCCCTTGCCATTACCAACTCTTTTTTATAGGCCTCTAGTTCTGATTTCAAAAACTCATTTTCCTCCAATAAAGATGCCATAGTGAGTGAACCCTGTGTGTTGGTTGATTTTGCTGGAGTTGATTGCTGATGCACAGCTGTAGCTGGTTCTTGTGTTTCAGCTACAGCTGGTTTCCTTATATTATCATGCTTGGTGTATGATTTTTGCACCTCAGTAGCTGGTTCTTGTGTTTCAGCTTCTGAGTGAGTAACTGGTTCTTGTGGAGCAGTTACTATTTGAGTGGTAAACGATGTCATATTACCCTGGGCATCTAGTTCTTGTGGAGAAGTGTCGCAGGACGAGATGGGTAATGGTTGGGGAATTTGCAATGGTGATGAGGATTGAAGTTTTAACAAGATAGTCGCAGGGTCAGGGGAAATGGGAGTGACTTCAGTTTCAACAGTCATTTTCATTTTCCTCCTAGGTAGGAAAGCAAAAAAGTTAGTGACTTTCCTTTTATTTTTATGAGGATATTCTTTTCTAGGGGAAGGGCTATCGGAAGAGGTGACAGCTTGGGATGTGGCCCTTGTTTGTCTTTTTTAGACAGAGACTGTTGGGGTTCGTCTCTTCCTTTTATGAGTAGGGGGAGATGGGGATGTTTTAGCTTCAGAGTCATTGCTAGAGATGTGGACAGTGGGAAGGGGTGACTCTGCTAATTGGGATGAACTCGGGGGTGGGTCAACTGGTTCTGAAGATGGGATCAATGGGGGATCAGGGATATCTTCCAGTTGCTTTTCATAAGAGCTTTCGGGAGTTTCTTGGGGAATTTCGGCTTGTTGGGGAATTTCAAGGGCTTGCTGGAGAAGGAGGAGTGGATTATTCAGTGGGGGGTTTTGTTGAGCAAAACCCCTCTGAATTAATAATTGACGTAAGCGATGATGGGTAAGGGATAATGATGGGAATTTTACCCGTCTACAGTAATATGACATGTTTTTAATACATCCAAGCAGATAATAAGGAATATTAACTAATCGACCATGCCACAAATGATTCATCAAAACAAAGTCGTGTTGATAAACTACCTGGTAACGCCCCTCGCAAGTCAAATAGTGCTTGATGAATTCAGCTATTGTTGGCCATGGGCGAGGTAATGAATGCAGACTTATACTGCGGCCTTTATTCTCAACCTGTTCCTCTGGAAGAAGGAAGTCCTGCTGTGCATTTAAAATAACTTGTTTCCTGCTAAACTAGTGAGCACCTGTGACCGGCAACCCTGAAACTTGTGATATATCTTCCTCTGTGACCGAAATTCGAACCCCTTGGACCACGAAGTAATCTTCCTGAAAATTTTGCGCAAACTCTAAAACTTGTTGAGGATCAAATTCTCCTAACCTTTCGAAGTATGTTATCCATCCTGCCTGCTGAAAAATTTGGTAGGCCTCCGGGAATAGTTCAAGAAGAGTTATCGAGCCAGGCTCATGTCTGATAGCCGAACCTCCCATAGCTACTAACTTGAGTCACATGCAGAGGCGCAGAGAACAAAAACACAGGCTTTGATCAAGCTAATCGTTGCAACAGAGGATATGGAGTCTCAATGATGGCGGAAATAATGGATATGAAGAGTGACGGTGGATTGGATGGTGTGGAATGATGATTCAGTTTTCGAAATTCCCCCCTTACGTATGATGAAATGATGTTTAAGTGTGCGGGGATTGTAATCATTATGAGCAAGATCCTCTCTTTAAAATATTATTTAACTGTATTACATAAAAAAACCACATACCTTATATTTTTACCTTTGTTTTTATAATTCGAAGTATAGAGTGCTTCATAATGGCTTGATGCTGATGGAAGAATCTTTAAATTTCTCTGGAATGTAGAAACAGGAGCATATCAGGATCTGCTCAATACTGAATAATATTCACCCAAGGGATCTGAAGAATAAAAGTGGAGAACTAAAAAACTTGTATAGCAGAGGAAAGAAATGGTGTTTTAATAATGAAAAGATGAATGACAGGTTGCTGAAAGTGGTGTTTCAGCAATGGAAAAATGAATGACATGTTGCTGAAAGTGGTGTTTCAGCAAAGGGAAAAATAAGGAAAATGGGATGTAATGATTTGGGTCTAAGAAAAGTGGAAGAAGTGCTTGTAAGGGATAATTTCATCAGTAAGGAACGGGAAATACTAGCTGAAAGATGATATTTCAGGAATAGGGAGAAGTGGGGGAAAAAAATGGAAAAAGGGAAAGATGGAGAAATGGGATAAGTAATAAAAGGGATATTGCTAGGAAATGGGTTGAAATGAAGGGAACAAAGCTTCTGTGATTGAAGCCCAGATCTTCTTGTGATGAATCTGTCCTCCTTAATGAGTTCTTCCATAATCTGCAAAATTCAATTGTAACATGCCAACCCTTGACAGGGATTATTAGTTTTTAATCTAATCTAATGGTAGAAATATAGTGCAGAAAATTAAATGCTGTGAGGAGCAGAAGACTCCCCTAGAAAAAGATAATGTGTATCATTCATGCAAGCAGCCTTGAAATCTTCTTTAGAAACAGGGCGCTGGTACAAACGAAGCCTATGACTATTTACTAGTAGAGGTGTTTTAGAATCATCAATTGTTAAAAGTCTTACTGTTCCATTAGGAAAAACAACATCTACTTCATATGGTCCAAGCCATCGTGTACGTAGCTTACCCTGGAAATTTTCAAACCGAGAGTCATACAATAAGGCCCAATTACCTTTTTGGAACTGCTTGTGTTTGATGATTTTATCATGCCATTTCATTCTTTGTTGTTGAATCATGGTTGTTTGGTGAATGGCATCTAATCTCTTTTCATCCAATTCAAGAAGCTGCTGCAAACTAGCTGTCTGCACATCAGTCAAATCAAGGTTAACAGATAAAGCAGTTCTTAAAGTTTTAATTTCAAATTCCACAGGAAAAACAACATTTTTACCATAAACCAATTCATAGGGAGAAAAACCTGTAGTATTTCTCCACGTAGTTCTGTAAGCCCATAGTGCTTCAGGGAGCCTTTGAGACCAATCCTTCCGGTTATCCTTCACTGTTTTGGTTAGAATGGCTTCTAATACTTTATTTGTGCTTTCCAGCTACCCATTGGCCTGGGGGTGGTATGGTGTAGTCATTCTATGATGAATATGATATTTCTGAAGGGTAGATTTAAAACCATGAGAATTGAATGGAGGTCCTCCATTTGTAACTAGCTCTCTAGGAATTCCAAATCTAGTGAAGATCTCTTCAAATAAGAAAGCTAGGACAGCTTCTTCATTGGCTCTAATAAGTGCTTTGGCCTCCACCCATTTAGTCATATAGTATGTAGAGACTAATATATAAGTTCTTTGATTGGATGGAGGATTAATGGGTCCTATGAAATCCAAGGCCCATCTTTCAAATGGTTCAAAAACTACCTGGGGGTTTAATGGCATTTGATCTCTATGATTGGGTTGACCCATTCTCTGGCAGCTGTCACAAGCCCTCACATATTTCTTTGCATCCTTAAATAATGAGGGCCAATAGTAACCCATCCTCAAAATTTTGTGTGTTGTTCTTTTATTAGAAAAATGCCCTCCGCAAGGGCCATCATGACAAGCTTTTAGTATGTCATACACTTCATCCTCCCTAATGCATCTTCGGATTTCCTGATCAAGCCCTGTATAGAAAAGACACCCACTTATCCAGCTATACCTGGCACTTTGTTGAACAATTCTTCTTTTTTCTCTGTATGACAGGTGTGATGGTAATTTTCCTGCAACCAAATAATTGGAAATATCTGCATACCACGGAGAGTGAGCAGAGACTGCAAATAAATACTCATCAGGAAAGGAATCATCTACTGGAATATTATTATCAGTTTTTAACCGTGAAAGGAAATCAGCCACCACATTTTCTTTACCAGGCCGATATACAATTGTAATATCAAACTCCTGCAGTAACAATAGCCATCTGGTAACTCGAGCATTTGTGACAGATTTGTTCATTAAATACTTAATAGCCGAGTGATCAGTGTGGAAAAAAGTAGAATAACCAGTGATATAATGTCGAAACTTATTAATGGCATAAATTACTGCAAGAAACTCTTTTTCGGTAACTGTATAATTAAGCTCAGCAGGGGTCATGTTCTTACTGATAAAATAGATAGCATAAGGAAGATGATTTTCCTCTTGTCCCAAGACAACTCCAATTGCAGTGTCTGAAGCATCAGAAGATATATGAAAGGGGAGGGCCCAATCAGGTCCCCTTAAAATAGGAGCGATAGATAACTGATGCTTGAGTTCTACAAAGGCTTTCTGACAAAGATTAGTCCACTTAAATTCAACATTTTTCATAAGCAACACAAATAATGGAGAAGCTATCTTAGAAAAATCTTTAATAAATCTTCTGTAGTATCCAGCATGTCCTAGAAAACTTCTCACATTAGTTTGTGTTTTAGGAACAGAAAGATTCTGAATGACCAATATTTTAGATGGATCTACCTGAATACCTTGAGATGAAATAAAATGTCCAAGCACTACTCCTTCACTCATCATCATATGACATTTTTCAATACTTAGGGAGAGGTGAGCTTGTATACATCGTTTAAGTACCTTCTCAAGATTTTGCAATGCATCTTCAAAAGACACACCATAAGGAGTAAAATCATCCATAAATATTTCCATAGAATCATTCAGCATATCAGAAAAGATTCCTATAACAGCCCTCTGAAAAGTTGTTGGTGCATTACATAGCCCAAATGGAAGAACTCTATAAGCAAAAGTTCCCCAAGGACTAGTGAAAGTGGTCTTGTCCTGGTCTTGGGGTGCAATTCTAATTTGGTTATACCCACTGAATCCATCTAGAAAAGAAAAGAATTTCTTCCCTGACAGACTATCCAACACCTAATCAATGAAAGGTAAAGGAAAGTGATCCTTTTGAGTAGCTTTGTTTAAGGCTCTGTAATCAACACACACTCTCCATTTCCTATTTTTCTTAGGAACTATTACTAATGGGGAAACCCATTCACTGTCAGAAATGGGGTATATAAATCCTGCATTAAGCAATTTCTGAAATTCTTCTTTAACAATTTCCCTTAAATTAGGGTTCATTCGTCTTTGGGGTTGACAGACTGGTCAGCATCCTTCTTTAATATAAATTCGGTGAGTACATAATTCAGAAGAGATTCCTTTCATATCCATGTAATCCCATGCAAATGCTTCCTTATTTTCACGTAATAACTTCATTAACTGCTGTGTTTCAGCAACTGTTAGATCAGGATTTATGTTTAATGTCTTGCCAAGTTCGATTTCGACTGCTGTGCTTTTAGATGAGATGGTGGTTAATGTCTGAGATAAATCTTCAGATTCAATCTTTTCCTGGGTATCTGTTTCAAAAATTGCAGTCAATTGATTGTGTGTTTCAGAAATTACAGAGGAAGGTTCACAAATAAAATTATTAATTATTTCATCCTCTGTATTGTCTTTAAGAGTTAAGTATTGTTTGATAGTTAAAATGGGCTGAATAGTATTATCATCATAATCCATCCACACAGAATCTTCATTATTAATTATGGGTGTAGCATGAGGATAAAGAGTAAGTTGTTTGGTTTCAAAACCATTAGAAATTGTCATTGAACCAGATCTGCAACTGATAAAGGAATCGGCTGTGGCCAGCCATGGCCTCCCCAGAATTAAAGGATGTCCCCCCAGCTTTGTTTTAGTTTGTAATATGACAAAATCAGCTGGGTAATTCCAGGATTCAACTGAGATAACTAGATCTTCAACAACTCCTTCTAGTTTAATTTTAGAACGGTCAGCTAACTCTAGGATAGTTGGTGTATCTCTGATTGTGTTAATCAGCTGTAACAACTGTGAATTTTCAAGAGTCATAATGTTTATTGCAGCACCTAGATCTACCAGAACTTGAGGAATCATTGTTTTACCAATTTGAACTGTCACAGTCGGATGGCCGGGGTCACCATATTTCACAGGAGGGGTTTTTCCGGAAATTAATGCAGATAAGTCACCAATCACATGAACTGTAAGGCGATCTTTAGTTTTCCTACCAGGTTTCTTAACACAAATTTCCCTTATGGTTCTGGCATAAATTGGTACATCTCTCAGTGCTTGTAAAAGTGGAATTTTAACATACAAGTTTTGCAATTCCCCTAAAAGATTAAAAGCAGGTGTTTCAGGCATTTTAGTTAAAACTAAATGCTCGGGGAATGGTGGTTCTGTTATTTCAATACCCTTGTTAGAGGGTGGTTGTGCTTTTTTATGTTTCTCAGTTTCCTCTTTATCAGAATCAGAAGAGGTTATATCATCAATGATAGGTTCTACTATTTTCCCGGATCTCAAATGAATATCATTACATTGCATAGTAGGAAATGTAGGCTGATTCTGAATATCAATGACTTGCACAACTTTATTATTGGGGTTAGGATTTGGTTGCACAGGTAGCTGGGGTCTCATTTGATTATTTGGTGGAGCATTTTATGGTAGAGGAAGTGGTTGTTGAAATTGAGGAAATTGATTTGGATACGGGATTTGTTGGCTTCTCCAATTTGAATTCCAAGGCTTAAAAGAAGATGGCTTTTGTGGGGGCCAAGGAGTCCACATTGTAGGATCAACAAAGGGAGGGTTTGTTTGTTGCATGGGTGGGAAGTTCATCTGATTAAAGGGTGGGTATTGCATTTGATTAAAGGGAGGGTAATTTTTCTGACTGAAAGCAGAATAATTATTCCAACGATTAAATGGCATACTAGAATTCATACCTTGTCCTTTTGGTTGCCATTGTCTTCTTTGTGTTAGCAGGTAAACTGCTTCAGCTTCTTCTTCCGTTGGCTGCAATGCTGCCTTTATTCCTGGTAGAGAGGGACATTGTTGTGTTTCATGATCTTTCTCACAAAGGGTGCAGATTGGTATTTTGTCCAATGGGCACTCCCTTAGTGGATGTTTGTCTCTGCACTTCGGGCAAAAGACAGCCAGAGTTGCTTCTGCTTCAGCCTGCTTCTTCTTAACCTGCAAAGTGTCAATTTGTGAAGCAAAAGAACTTAACATCTCATTTTTAAATTCTTCAAGTAAATTACCTATTTCAGCTCTTGTTGCTCCCCCACTGGCTGATTTCTGCACTCTTGAATAGGTGGGATCTCTGTTACTTACTATGTTCTTTGCAGCTCCTCTTGAACATCTTTTACAAAGTTCAACAATCTCATCATATGATTCTTTAGATATATCTCCCTTGCCAAGCATGTTTAACATGTATAAACAATCATCCCTTAATCCTCTAAGTAATATTGTTTTGCGAATTTCTTTACTTATATTCGGATGATCAGATCTCTGCAGATTATACTGCAGCCTTTCCACATAGTCCTCCAGATTCTCGTCCGGCTTTTGTGCCATGTTGAATAGTTCATCCCTCTTTTCTCTCGTCCGACAATAATCTTGATATTTAAGCAGAAATTTCTGTTTCATCTGTTCCCATGTTGTGATTACCTGACTCCCAAGGCTCATAAACCATCTTAAAGCATTTCCTTTTAATGTTGCTGGAAACAGTTTCAACTTTTGAGCATTAGTAACATAATCATAACTTCTGCATAATATATCAAATTCAAAAATAAATTCATCTAGATCTTCAGAGGATAAACCATGGAAGTTGGGAAAAGCTTACAATGGAATATTCTTCATAGGAGTTGTTCCTCTAGGGAGATCACTGATAGGAAATCCCAAGGTAGAGAGAGAATTTTTATCCCTTCCTTCTCCTTCAGGATCTACACGTCCTCCACCAAAGAATTCTTCGCTGTTTCCTTCCATTGGCTGTTCTCCTACTGCACTTGATCGATCCTCAAGATCTTCTACTGGCTCCTCAATATTCTCCACTGGTCGTCCAACACTCTCTATTAGTTCTTCAACGTGCTCTGCTGATTTGCTAGAACTTTCTTCTAACTCTCCAGCACTGATTGCTGGTTCTTTAATATCCGTTATTGTCTCCTCTATATTTTTAGGGCCCACGACTTCCTCTGTTTTGTAATCTGATTGAGGGGAGTGCTAAAGTTTTGGTCTTCGAGAACTTAATCTCTGTGATGATTCAGCCTTTGATACAATCTCATCAATGAAAGTCTTTCTTCCTCCCCTTCCTTTGCCCTTGCCACCTGTAGGATTAGTTTTCTTCTGGGTTCCGCGTCCTCTCATACAATCTGCACATCTAGAAAGAAAATATTAATGCTTTTGAAATCTATAATTGCCTTCCCCGGCAACGGCGCCAAAATGTTGGTCGCTTTAAATTTTTTAACAATTCAAGCTCCACATAAATTGTCAACCCGGGAAGGTCTGTTTATTCCAAAGACAATCACGCACTGGATATGCTCAATTCCAAAAGCAAGATAATGTTGTAGTAAGAATCACACAATTATAAATCATATAAATCTAACTATTCACACCCTGCTTTAACAAAGCTGAAGTCTACTTATGTTACAGCAGAAGCAATTCCTCTATTGCAGTCTTTCATTAAAAGAATCCTAGGAAAATATAATGAAAGGAAATCACCCTGCAGGAAAGGAAACCAATAAACCATAACAGGGAACAGGACCCTATTCCTCCAAATAGGAACTTCAGCACCTGTCTCCTGACACTAATCGCACTGTAGAAAATATCAATCCAAGAAAACAGGACCCTATTCCCATGAACAGGAACCTTCAGCATCTGTCTCCTGATACTAATCACACTGCAGGAAAAAGAGAGTCAAATTATGGGAACAGGACCCTATTCCTTTGCGCAGGAATCTTCAGCACCTGTTTCCCGACATCAATCATACATTCAAACAGATAAAAGAAAAAGATCTTTTGACTTCTTTATAAATGAACGTTACCAAACTCATGCAGCGTTAAAGAAAACAGAGTGCTTAAAGACTACAGAACTATGCAAATGATGATTCAATAAACAAAGTTAAACTAAGGTGAAAATATCATAGAGAAATTCAACAAACTACAGGAGAAATCGGGTGAATCTTGTGATGAAGGCAGGCCCTTTCCTTCTCACAAGATTCCCCAAAGGAAAGAGTTAAATTGAAGCGCTCAAAAGAAACCTTTATTCATCTGTCAAAAAGGAATGATACATTACAACGGAGTCTTGCTCCTTTCTGCTCAAAATAATGTTTCTCCTGTAGTCTCTAACTCCCTTTCTAATGATGATGTCTCCTATTTTTAAAGAGGAGACATCTATTACAGTTACATCAGAGAAAATCTATATTTATCCAAATCTGTTCTTCCATCTTAAAACAGGGTCCTTCTATTCTTCCATAGAAAAATATTGTTACAACAGATACAGAAAAAGTGCTGGCTTCAGAACAATCCGTATAACAACTTTCTTGCCTATCTTCATTTTGTTGCCATTGTTCCCAAAATACTCTTTCAAAATCGCAAATCACGAGTAGTGACGGAATTTACGTGCCCGCTGACTGTTTCAGCAACGGAGTCGACTGTTTCAGCAATGGAGTCGACTGTTTCAGCAACGGTCGTTTGTTTCAGCACAGCACGTTCCTTATCATAAATTATCTGTGATCTTTTAGACCTGTGTTAGCAACAATATACCTTCGATTAATGATGAAATATAAGAGTAATGTGGAATTATATGTAAATAGATTAAATATATAGTAAAGAGAAGGATTTCATATACCTTTGAATAAAATGGATGAAAATGATAATGAAACCCTTTTTAAATATAGTTATAAAGGTTAAGGTGGTGTCAACATGTATGGTAAAAATGGTGTTTGGTCAATTTAGTGTATCCTAAATTGCTGCATTTAATTTGTCAATCCGGGATTCGTAAGCTGATGTAGTGCGGCGCACTATATGTGCAAGATAACCTATTTCTTAACTTTTTGTCGTTTTTGGTTTTCTAAGGTGAAATGGAAAATCTAAAATGAAAACAAGTATGGTTATATTTGTTCAAGGAAATGATATCCCCTATAATGATTTACCAACTTGAAACTTAAAAAGGAATTTGAAATTTTCAATGACAAAACTTGAAAGGAAATGAAAATGTACTGCTGAAATGAAAAGATGCTGTAAGTCTAATACATCAAAAACAGTGAACTAGTGAGCATGAAACTAAACTATTCTTGCTGCTGTCTAAACAAAAAGAAACTATGCTTAAAGAAATTCAAAATTGCAACAAATTAAATCTAAATCAGATTACATCAATTTATCTTCTGATCCTTCATCATTAGTCCAGCTATGATTTTCGGAAGTAACCATAAACAACTTGAGTAACTGATATCTAACTTGCAGAAAGTAAACTAATATCCAACCATACATTCATAATTCAATCCCTCACCATCAGTCCAGCTGTGGCTTTCGGAGGTAACTGAAGATGTCATGCACAATTTAACATTTCTAACTTGCAGAAAGGAAACTAATACTAAAATACACACTTCATAATACAATCCCTCACCATCAGTCCAGCTGTGGCTTTCGGAGGCAACTGAAGACGTTATGAGCAGTTTAATATATTTAAATTTGCATAAGGAAAACTAATACTAAACTACACATTTCATAATACAATCCCTCACCATCAGTCCAGCTGTGGCTTTCGGAGGCAACTGAAGATGCTATGAGCAGTTTAATATATCTAATTTTGTAGAAAGGAAACTAATACTAAACTACACATTTCATAATACAATCCCTCACCATCAGTCCAGTTGTGGCTTTCGGAGGCAACTGAAGATGCTATGAGCAGTTTAATATATCTAAATTTAACTACTGAAACAATTAAGCAAAACTGAGTTAAACAAAGCAATACTGAAATGAAACAGAAACTAAGAAAAACACATTAGCAACAGAACAATGTTAATTCCATGTCATTAGTCAAAAAGCTATGAAAATGCTCGGGCTGCCTATCTATAACCTGAAACAAGAACACTGATCAGTGATTAACAACATAAAACATGAAAAACAGAAGTGAAATGGAAAGCAGGAAAGTTTATAAACAGAAATGAAAAAAAATGAAATGTATAAACATGTGAATGGATTATGGCACAATGAGCTTTAAAGAAATGAAATAATAACTATACACTAATGCACAAAACCTTAGCTGAGCAGGGGCCCTCTACACCAGCCTTGGAAACAATCTTCAAGTACGAATTAAGTTGGAAAACAGAGTCTTCTTATATTAAAATGCAGTCATAACAGTATGGTAGTATTACGGCTCAAAGGCAGCGTAATTACATTACAGAGCAGACTTAATAAAATTAACAGAGACTAATCGGGACTAACTCTATATGCGTATGAAAACGCATTATATATAACAAAAGAAATATAACTGTCTCCTAAAGTTTATGCTGGTGTAGAACACGTAGACCATTACGTCCATGGATCTAGGATCATGGCCGTGTTGGAAAATAAATCTATGAGAAGTGGATGCTTGAATTCGACTATGGAGCCATGTACAGATGTTGACTTGTCCTCCGCAAGCTCAGAAACGGCCATATGAACCTTTACGTGACACGGAACAGAGTCCTGTCACCGTAAGACTCTATGGTTGACTTCCATGTGGACGCCTTTGACCACGGCTTCTTTAGATGAGTTTGCTCGAACCAATAGGACACGAACCATGTCCACATCATTCCTGACTTGCCCATGTGGCTCGTTTTCCCCGTAGACACCTGTAACATAGAGTTTCACAAAATAGCTGCGGAAAGTTGCAGCAGCTGCGGAAAGTGGCAAGATTCCGTAGCTGAATGAAAAAAATCTAAATCAAATAGCAAACACAAAAATATAATTAAAAACCATGTTAGATGCTCTTTTGCAAATGATATTGACAACTTGGGAGGTTCAGGTGAGTGAAAAAGGTATAGAAAAGTGTATGGAAAAGATGCAGAATTGAGACTCAACAAATGGTACATTGTGAGGTCCTAACAACCATGTCTAAAAATATACATACACCTAAAAATATCCTGCAGGCCTCACTTAGTGAAGGTGCTTAATTTTCACTAAGCTCGTCATCTTGTTGAATCTCAACACTCCCTCTCAACAAGATAGATATTATCCTTCACTCCGATCCTAGCTCTATGGTATTCAAATTTTCTCTTGCTAAGCACCTTCGTCTGAATATCTGCATCCTGATATTCCGTAGCAATGTACTGAAGCAACATGATCTTCCGCTGCACAAAATCTCTGATATGATGATATCAGATATCAATATGTTTAGATCTAATATGAAACAAAGGATTAATCGAAAGTTTAATGCAACTATGATTATAAAAATGTATCACTTTAGGATCTAAATGAGAACCGAACAAATCGACCAGGATCTTCCTCATCCAGATAGCCTCACATACAGCTTGACTTGCTGCCATGTATTCTGCTTCCGCTAAACTGAGTGCCACGGATCTCTGTTTTCGGTTGTACTAAGAAACTGTTGTAGATCCAATATTGAAAACCCCTCCTGATGTGCTTTTTCTGTCTGTTGGGATCATTGCCCAATCTACATCCGTGAAGCCATGCAACTTCACCCCATCCGTCTGTCTGTACCATAAGCCATACTCAAATGTTCCTCTAAGATACCTCAGGACATGCTTGCTTGCCTTCTGTTAGTATGAATCTTGATTCAAAGTGTACGAAAAAATACCACTTTAGTTGTGCATAAAAAACAACCCTAACAACCGAAATGACTGCTAATATCTTCATATCTGCAATTAGATGATCAAGACAAATTCTGCAAAAATATAGATCTATGCATTAGAAGACATCAAATAGTAGAAAAATAAGATTTGCTCCATAGATCCAATAGAAAAGACAAGAATATATCCAATGAAATTTTTATTAATGGCACCTGGGAGGAAAACACAAGACGGTGTTCCCTGTTCTCCTCAATGGGATGGGTTATTTTAAGTCCTCAACACTTCAGATTTAGAATTCCTCTCTCTTGATGGTGTAGAAAACCCTGACAAAAATGGAAAAGTATGGCTATGATTGTGGATCAATAGCCATACCAAGTGTTGAGATCCAGAGTGATCTTTAGGCAACAAAAGGTGACAAATGAATGGGAAAACCCTTCTATTTATAACAAAATATTGAGTTAGTCTAGAGATTGGTGCATAATTAAAATATTATTAACCAAATCTAGATCCAACTTCTATGGAATATTTTATTATATTTGTTGGAGGGAAAATGAATTTGACTTGAGACAAATCCCCTTATTTGTAAATAATAAATAAATAAATGATTTATTTATCATTTTAAGGATGTAATTAAGTAATAATAAATAAATAAATGCTTTATTTATCATTTTAAGGATATGGTTGAGTAATAATCAAACAAATAATGATTTATTTAATTATTTAAGGGTGAATTAGTTATATTTAACAAATAATATTATATAAATAGGATTTAAACAATTATTCTTTAGAAAATAATAAGATAAATAATGATTAATCTAATTAATTTCCTTGTTTTGGGTTAAATATAACCAGAAATATTAATTAAACTACTGTTTAACTAATTATTCCTTGAGGAAAATCAAACAAATGTATATTTATTTAATATTTCCTTATGGGGTTTCCTGTTTAGACCATAAAAAACTTAATAAAGGTGATTTACTAAGTTATTTTCATAGTGAAAGCAATTTTACTTGGAGTAAAATTGGTCTTACATGGTGTACTTGGGTCCATCTAATGATAATAGGTTAGATGACCAAAAAATGGTGTAACACCTTCCAAAAGAGCTTGGTAGGCTTAACCATCTCTTGTGAAATCTGGTTCACCGCATAGCATATGTCCAGTCTTGTATTAACTAAATACATGAGTGAACTCACCAACTGTCGATAAACAGTGGCATCCACTACCTCTGCTGATGTAGCATCCTCTTTCCTCCAATTTCCTGGAAGAGGAGTATCCATGGGCTTGCAGTCTTCCATGTGAAACTTACCAAGTATCTCTTGAGGATACTTGCCTTGAGACACAAACACTTCACCTTCTCGCTGCCATATTTCCAATCCAAGGAAATAATGAAGGAGGCCCAAATCCTTCATCTCAAACTCCTTTATAAGATCTTCCTTGCATGAGTGTATCAACTGCTCATCACCCATTAGTATTAAATCATCAACATAAAGAACAATGATTAAAAGATTACCCTCCACCAAAATTTGGTACAGGTTTGCATCCACCTCACTCTTGGTGAAGCCAAGTTCGGTGAAATAGTTGTCGATCCGTGTGTACCAAGCACGTGGTGCTTGCTTCAGCCTATACAACACTCTTTTGAGTCTGAACACATGCGACTCACTGCTGAAGATCCTAAATCATTCAGGCTACTCAATGTACACTTCTTCCTCAATGATCCCATTAAGGAACACAATCTTCACATCCATCTAATGAATGTGCCAACCCATCTGTGCTGAGAGAGCAAGGATGGTCCTTATGGAAGAATAACGTGCGACAAGTGCAAAGGTTTCTTCATAATCAATCCCCTTGATCTGTGAGAACCCTTGGGCAATAAATCTTGCCTTATACTTCTCGACGCTCCCATCAACAGCTTGTTTTACCTTGTAGATCCATCTTGATTCTACAACTAATTTACTCGCCGGCCTTGGAACAATCTCTCAAGCACTATTTCTAACAATGGAGTCATACTCCTCCAGCATGGCATCTACCCATGTGGGCTCCTATGCTGCTTCTTCAAAAGAAGATGGCTCTGTCATGATACACTTGCTCATAAGAGCCATGTATCCAATAAATCAGTCAGGTGATTTTCTTTGTTTGCGTTGTGATGTAGGGAATCCTACATTCTATGCCGCATCAAGCTTCAGTATCTCAGATTTTGTGGTACAATTTTTTCCTATTTTGATGTTTGGTTCTGCATGAGTGGACTCCTCCGCTCCATGAATCTCCTCTTGTGGCTGATCCACATCTAGAGGCTCATTTTTGGGAACAAGTAGCTCCTCCTCTGCATGCAAGTGTAGCTCCCTCTCAAGTGACAACTTCATGGCTTTCACCTCATTGAATTTTATATCCCGTCGCACCACAGTCATTCAAATATTTGGAAAATACACACAATAATTATGGGGTATTTATGTGTACCCCACAAATATCCCAACTTCTGCAGTCAGATCCAACTTCTTCCTGGCATCCTTTGTCACATGAATGTAAAAAGATGAGCCAAAAATCTTCAAATGAGAAATATCAGGCTTCTTACCAGTAAAATCTTCTTTAGGTGTACTCATGCCAAGTACTCTATGAGGACAATGGTTTTGCACATAAACCACAGTGTTGCATGCTTCCGCCCACAAGTGCATCGGTAGGCCCTGGTCATGCAACATTGCTAGTGTAGCACCCACAATCATTCCTGTTCTTCCTCTCCGTGATCCCATTCTGCTATGGGTTATGAGGCGCTATTATTTCTCTTCGAATTCCTTCTTTTCTATAGAAGTCTTTGAATTCATTCGAGATATATTCACCACCATTATCACTCCGCAGAGCCTTCACTTGCTTCCCTGACTCCTTCTCCACCAATGCTTTAAACTCACATAACTTTTAGAATGTTTCACTCTTCTTCTGCATGAAGAAGATCCAGCATCTATGAGAATATTCATCAACAAATATAACATAATATCTTTGTTTTGTTGTTGAAGAAACCGAGAAAGGTGCACACATGTCTGTGTGAATTCTCTCCAAGATCATTGAAGAACGGTTCTCCTTCTCATGAAAGGTGGTATTCACAAACTTACCCATAGTACATCCCTTGCACTTATCTAAATGCGCAAGAGTACCCTTGGGAATTATAGTAGAAATATGCTGCAAAATCTTCAAGGCGCCATGGTGAAGATGGCCCAATCTCCTGTGCCACAATTCACCCTCATCTCGGATCACCACTTCTTCTGCTTTCCCATCATTGTAGCACAACCATATACCTCTAGCTTGTAGAGATTCTTAACTCGAATCCATATCCTCTTGGTTTGAACCATTGTTTTATGTCGCATAAAATCTTTTCCCTTGATGAAAACGTCATAACCTCTATCCTCCAACATAGCGACCAAGACCAATTTCTTCTTCAGACCTGGAACATGCTTAACATATTTAAACAGAATGGTTTACCTGAATCCCTCTCAAAGGTAATGGTTCCAATGCCGGTTGCATTGTATCTACCATCGTCGCCCATCTCTTTATGAATTTGGAGATCCTTCTCCTCCAAGTCACTAAACAACTCCTTGTCTCCCGTCATATGGAAGGAAGCACCACTATCAAGATACCACACCGATCCAATTATGCTTGAAACCAAGCATGCGATCAAAGAGAAATCAAGTTGAATTTTGAGGCTAAGGCCTCACCCACTATAGCTCCAACAACCTTCTTGTTCTTCTTTTTCTATGGAAAGTTAGTGGCAAGATGCCCATGTTCGTGACAGTGAAAACACTTCACCTTGGACAAATATAGCTTCTTGCCTTTAGCCTCAGATTTTGGATGGGATTTATTCCCTTTCCCTCTCCTTTATTTGGTAGCCAAAGAAAAATTCTCTTCATCATCATTCTTCAATGAAGAGCCATCCCTGGTATTCTACCTTATCTCCTCTTGCACAAGATCCGACCAAAGTCGCTGTCAATCCGGCAGTTTCTCCCGTCCATTGACAGAGTCTTTAAAGCTATGTGAACTCTTTGGAAGCCCAAGGAGAGCCAAGCTCACCAAGTCATCATCCGAAACTGTAATTCCCACACTCCCCAGCTCATCCCTACATTGGAAAAACTTCGTGAGATATTTTGGAATACTGTCGCCGTTCTCCATTTTGATTTTTTTGAGCTTATCTTTCAGCGCCAACTTTCTATGGTCACTGCTGCTTTGGAAAATATTTGTCAAAGCCTTCCAAATTGAAAATGGAGTGGATTTCCCATGAATTCTTGACACAATATGGTCTTTCACACCTTCCAACAGAATTCCTCTTGTCTTCGCTACCTTCTTTTTCCATGCATCAAGTACTGCAGCATCGCTAGAAGTATGCTTATGAGCATCGCTATCGATCAGAACTCCTTCAGTCCATTATCTTCAAGCACTGCCTCCATCCTGTACTTCCAGGCTGTGTAATTTGAGCTACCCTCAAGGGCATACTCCAATCTCAACCCATTGAAAGACATTTCAATGAACATTCAACTGTCGCACCAAGAATTTTTTGCAGCAAGTTCGAATTTTCCACTAGCACAAAACTCAACACCTCTTCACTATTGCAATCTCCAGTGATTAACACTGCTCCGATACCATGTAGAAATGTATTAATAATGATTTATTACTCGATTCTCCTGATCTAACAATATTTATCTTCTTGCTAAATACATATTCATTCCACTGTTAATCTTGCAGAAATTAAATTGTCAATTGCAAAACTCATGAAGAAAATCAATTGCACATAAACACAGTTGTTTAATGGGAAAGTTTAAAGCTAAAAACCCAAAATATCATATATTATGTATATCAATGGAATCATGTAATAATCTCATACAAAGCTTAGTACATTAAGCTCTTAGTAGAATCAACAATCATTACACACTATCATGCAGAAATTTGCATATCTATTATCCAATTTCTTGCCTCCTGAAAGCCTGCCTCCACTGCGCAATTCCTTTTGAAGAAGACCCCTGAATGAATTCGAATTGGCCTTGCCTTGAATGCACAATCCTCATTGGAATCTCAAATGTGTGTCATATGCATTTAATGCATCACTATAGTCACAATAGATAGTCCATCTCACCCTTTCACCTATCTCTCCATTGGGTCTCCATTGGAACTGACATACAAGTAGTTAACTACTGTATTTTTTCAGTTGTAAGTGAGTCTCTAGTTATGAATTAATTAAATAATTAATTCACTAAAATCTCACTAGTTTATCTTTCAGTTAGACTAGATACAACTAGCTCAATTGAGTTTAACTCACTTAACTGAGTTAAACTAAATAACAACTCCCGTAACTACTCTTCCAACTCTGTCATAACTTTGCCACTTGAGTTATAACTGATTCCTCCATGCACAAGTCACCAATAACCCTAGGAATTGCGTAATTACTTCAGCCCATTGATTTGCCAAATATGTTCACTGAAATAAAGTGCTCCAAGAGAATAAGTCGATATTTATTGTTGGATTATTATTAAGGGCTAATAATAATCGACATGCACCTATTTTTAGATTAACGATCTATAAATAGACTTTGCCCAATATTCTAAAAATATAATTTCATCTATTTTTCACATTTGATCAACCATCTACAAATAGCATCCTGCAACTTATAGAATATGCTCACCATGTCTAAAAATAGACATACACCTAAAAATAGCCTGCGGGCCCCACTTAGTGAAGGTGCTTAATTTTCACTAAGCTCATCATATTATTGAATCTCAACACTCCTGTGCCACAACTCATTGGTATCCTGGCTCACCATTTCATCTGCTTTACTACTCAATGTTGCACAACCATCTACATCAAGTTTATAGATGTTCTTCACACGAACCCCAATATTCTTTACCTGTCCTGTGGCTTTTTGATGAAGGAACACCTTTCCTTCACTAAAAACCGCATCATATCCAAGATCCTCCAACATAACAACTGAAACTAAATTATTTTTCAAACTTGGTACATGCATGAAATTTTTTAATATGAAAGGTTTACCTAACTCTTTTTGGAAAGTAACTGTACCAATCCCAGTAGCCCTATACCTCTTGTTATCACCCATATTGATGTGCATCTAAATATCCTTATCCTCCAAGCTACTAAAGAGTTCCTTGTTTCCAGTCATGTGGGAAGATGCTCCACTATCCAAGTACCACATATATTCCATCAGAGTTGACACCATGCATGCGACGAGAGATAATTCCAACTCAAAATATGAGGCCAAAGCTTCACCCGCTACATCTCTTAGAGCCTTCTTGTTGGTCTTCTTCTTTTGTGGAAAATTTGTGGCATAATGTCCATGATCATGATAGTTGAAACTTTTCACCTTTGACATGTCTCATTTCTTGCATTCTTTTCTAGTGTCAGATTTGGAATGGAACTTCTTCTCTTTCCCCTTCTTTGCCTTACCATCCAAGGCACAATTTTCCTCATCATCAGTCTTGGATGAGGATCCAACCCTGGTGTTCCTCCAAAACTCTTCTTGTACCAAATCGGACAAAAGTTTCTCCCACTTTCGTATATGCTCCCTCCCATTCATAGATTCCTGGTAATTATGCCAGATCTTAGGAAGGCCTAGAAGTGCTAGGCTCACCAAGTAATCATCAACCACAGTAATCCCAACACTTCCAATCCCATATCGACATTGAGTGAACTTGGTAAAGTATTTCTGGATTGTATCTCCCTTCTCCACTTTGATTTTCTTGAGCTTTTCCTTGAGTGAAAATTTCATGTGGCCACTGCTAAAGTTTGAAACAAATCTGTCAAGGCCTTCCACATAGCATATGGAGTTTCATTTCCATGGAGACTCGGGACAATATGATCTCGAACTCCCTCTAATAAGACCCTCCCCACCTTTGAAATATTCTTCCTTCATGCTTCATGTTGCGCAAAATCTGCCTAATTGGGTTTAGGGATATCAGTGTCAATGAACTCCTTCAGCTCATTATCCTCCAATACTACCTCCATCATGTCCTTCCATGCAATATAGTTCGAATTTCCATCGAGTGCATATTCGAGTCTCAATCCAGTGAAATACATCCTGGTCAACTGTTAGGTAGCAAAGAATGAATCTGCAAATTTGAATACTGTTAACAAAAGCAATTTCTTCTCTTCTATTGTGATTCCTGGTGCTCTGGTACCATGTAGAAATTATACCAATGGATTCAATCCGATCATGTAATTTACTAAAACAAGATACTGAATCCTTCTACAATATTTGCAAAATATAAACACGGTCACTCAATCACATGTAAGTAAGAGAAAGAAGTAAATCAATCACACAACACAAGATGTTCCTGGGGAATGAAACTGCTAAAAACCTCTCTATCTCTATTGTATAATAAGTCAAGGAATCATGAAACAATACAATGCATTCTTGCTCACAAGAATCTGCTACACCCTACCAATTGTCTCACACTCATCTAGGAAAATTTGGACAAACACATAGTCAATTCCTTGCCTTCCTCTAGCCTGCCTTGCTCACGTAATTCCTAGAGAAATAAATCCCTATTAAATAGGAATTCCAACCTTCCTTGATTGCGCAATCCATCATGGACTTCCTCTGACTTTATAACTGCATTTAGGAAATTTTCTAATAATACAATTGATATTTATCTCCCCTTTAAAATCTTTCTCAATTGGATCTTCATTAGAGCAAACATGCATGCATCTATTAATAGAAAATCATCCGTTATTTGATTGATCACTACTTGTGAATTAAATCTAATTTAATTCACTAGACCTCTCACTATCTCATCACTCAATTAGAACTAGTTAAGCTGATTTTAACTCTATTAACTTGAGTTAACTGATTACACTCACACCATACTAGTGCATTAACTGCAGCTAGACCCCCAAAATAATATAATCACTCTATATGCCTCATCTTTGACCCTCAACTCGAAATTCTTGAGCTAACTCAGTATTTCTGACTTATTTAATTGATACAAGTTGTTATGAGATGAAATTACAATTTATTTAAGGGAAAAATATATTAGACACACACATTTTCTTGTTCAATTTCAACAAAAAGTGGAAAACAATTAATCGACATTTGAAATGGTCTCCCTTAAATGTAATAAAATTCGATTAACATTGATTTGATTTGGTCTAGCATAGTGACTAGTGTGTGATCCTGTATAATAGCGATGGTGTGTAATTAGAAGAGTTTGAATTGCATGTGTAGTTGATGGGGTAAGAGGGTGATTAGACGTTGAAAGGAAAAAATACTACACAAGTCTTGAAGGGTATGGGTCTGATTTAAATAATGAAAATACAATGGATCAACCCAATTTTACACAACATGCATATGGAGCTTTGAGTACTGAATTTTGTTGATGCACTGCGATTTGAATTATACATAAGAGAGTCTAAGTGTAATTGAATTTACTTGGTGTAAGTGAAAAATATGCTATGCACATGGGTATCATATGTGATTAAAATTTTGGAGTTGTTGGAATAGTTCTATTGAAATTTGCAACAAGAAACAATGAAATTGGCATCTAGAAATTAAATCCAGAAAATGGAATCGAGGAATGGCTACCAAATGAGGCTTTTGATTTAATTATCCCTTAATTAAATTGAAAGAAAATTGTAATTTCATCTTATAACAACTTGTATCAGTTAACTAAGTGAGATAGACTTAGTTAGCTCAATAATTTCAAGTTGAGGGCCAAAGGTGAGGCATGTAGAGTGATTCTATTATTTTTAGGGTCCAGTTGCAGTTAATACATTATTTTAGTGCATGTGTAATCATTTAGCTCAAATTAATTGAGTTAAAATGAGTTTAACTAGTTCTAACTGAGTGATGAGCTAGTGAGAGGTCAAGTGAATTAAATTAGATTTGAATTCACAAGTAGTGATCTACCAAGTAACCGTTGATTCACTATTAATAGCTGCGTGCATTTCAATTTTGATGACAACCTAGTTGAGACAAAGGTTAAAGGGAAGTAATCTATCAGTTTTATTATTAGCGAATTTCTTGGGCGCAAATACAAAGTCAGAGGAAGGCTCATGATGGATTGCGCAATCAAGGAAGGTTTATTATCCTATTTAATAGGGATTAATTACCTAGGGATTGTGTGAGAAAGGCTAGGCTAAGCAGGGGCTAAGAATTGGCTAAGTGTTAGTCAATTTTGCCTGAGAATTGCTAGTCAGTTTTGAGTAGGATCAGGGTGAGACAATCGATAGAGTGCAGGATTTTATCGCTGTGAGAAAGAATTGTATTATTTCATGATACTTTGACTATGTTCAATATATGATAGAGGGGTTTTGAGCATGTGATTTCCCCAAGAACATATTGTGTTGTGTGATTGATAATTTCATTTCTCTTACTTGCATGTGATTGAGCGATCGTGTTTTATATTCTGCAAATATAGTAGAAGGATTCAGTATCTTGTTTTAGTACATTACATGATCGGATTGAATCCATTGGTATAGAGTTTCTATATAATTTCTACATGGTATTAGAGTGCCAGGAATCACAATAGAAGAGAAGAAATTGAGTTTGTCTTGAACAAATTCAAATTTGCAGGTTTATTCTTCAGGATCCAGCAGTAGATCAAGATGTCTTTTAATGGCTTGAGACTCGAATTTTCACTCAAGGGCCAATTTGAATCATATTGCATGGAAGGACATGATGGAGGCAGTCTTGGAGGACAATGGGTTGAAGGAATTCATGGATTTTGATATTCCCAAGCCCGCAGTAGTAGATGCCCAACTTCTTGACGCATGGCAAAAGAAGGTAGAAAAGCAAGAAGGATCTTCTTAAAGGGAGGTTGAGATCATTTTTTCTTGAGTCTCCATGGAAAGGTGACTCCATATTCTATGTCGAAGGCCTTGACATATTTGTTTTAGAGCATCGGCGACCAAAGGAAGTTGGCGCTAAAGGACAAGCTCAGAAAGATCAAGAAGGAGGAGGGCGAGATGGTACCAACATACTTGGGCGAAGTTCACTCAATTTCGAGATGAGCTTGGAAGTGTTAGTGCGATTGTAGCCGATGATGACTTAGTGAGCCTAGCACTTATAGGCATTCCCGAGAGATGGCATAGTTACTAAGACTTTGTGAATGGGAGGGAGAAGTTACCAAACTAGGAGCGTTTGTGGTCCGACTTAGTAATAGAAGAGATAAGGCGGAGCACTAGAGACAGGATCTCCAACACCAAAAAAGAATAATATTGTGCATTGGTAAGAAAAGAAAAGAAATCCAAGGGAAATAAAAGGCAAAGATAGCAAGAGAGACTTATCCAAGATCAGATGTTTTCACTGCCACGAGCATGGGAACTATGCTTTGAATTGTCCACATAAGAGTGTAAGAAAGATGGAGCTTCCACTTGCAACGAGTGAAGCATTGGCTTCGTTGTTTGAGCTTGATTTTACTCTCATTGCATGCATGGACAACATTGTAATGGGATGCATGTGGTATCTAGATAGCAGTGCCTCATTCCATATGACGGGGAATATAGATATCTGCAGTGACTTGGAGGAGAAGGACGTCCAACAGAACATAGAGTTTGGAGATGACAGGAGGTATAGCGCGATGAAAAAGGTGCATTTACCTTTTAGAGGGAGTCTAGCTCCCCTCTCAAACTAGCAAATGTTTTGTATGTTCCAGGCCTAAGGAAGAATATTGTCTCCGTAGCAGTATTAGAAGACCATGGTTATGAAGTAATGTTTAGAAAATGAAAGGTGTTCCTTAAACACATAGCCATGGGACAGGTGAACCATATCAGTTCAAGATTCAAGAACCTGTATGATCTCGAGTTTGAGGATGCATGCAAATATTTTTGGAACAAAGAAGTGGTTAATGACTTGGTGGTTGAGGGGGAGAAATTACCTCTCAACATGTAGCCTCAGAAGTAGTCTCAGAAGGTTGTGGAGCAGCCACAAATGGAGAAGCAGAGAGGAAACCGAGTGGAAGAGTCCACTCAAGGAGAGACCTCTAGGAGGGGGAAATTTTTGAGCCAGATGGGCAGAGGGAGTACATGTAGCTATACCTCCAGGTGTGAGGTGGGGTGATGTGAAAATATAATCCCAAGAAGAAATTTGGGCAGGGTCCATTGAGATGGTGTGTCTCATGGATCAAGCCTGGCTACAAGGATCCCACAAGACAATAGTAGTAGGAAGGATCAGTTAGATCGATGCAGTCAGATGTCAGGAGGACATAAATCATAGTGACAAATGTCGAATACTGGAGTGCAGATCATAGTTGGCAGCAGTGCAGAGGGCATAAATACAGATGTCAGCAACAACGCAGAGAGTCCAGTAGACATGTGTAGTAGCTAGTAGCAGTCAGAAGACTCTGATGATAGATGCATTATATTGATTCAGTTGTTTGGAGTCTATTCAATTTCAGGAGAGTTTCATATGCAAAAAACACTAGAGAAGTGTTGCATGCAAGAACATGCCAACGGTACCGGATCGGGACATATTGATTCCTTTATTGTTGAGAGGGAGTGTTGATATTTGAAACAAGAAACAATGAAATTGGCATCCATAAATTAAATGCAGAAAATGGCACCCAGAAATGGCTACTAGATGAGGCTTTAGATTTAATTATCGCTTAATTAAATTGAAATAAAATTGTAATTTCATCTCATAACAACTTGTATCAGTTAACTAAGTGAGATATACTTAGTTAGCTCAAGAATTTTGAGTTGAGGTTCAAAGGTGAGAAATGTAGAGTGATTCTATTATTTTCAGGGTCTATTTGTAGTTAATGCATTATTTTAGTGCATGTGTAATCGGTTAACTCAAATTAATTGAGTTAAAATGAGTTTAACTAGTTCTAACTGAGTGATGAGCTAGTGAGAGGTCAAGTGAATTAAATTAGATTTAATTCACAAGTAGTAATCTACCAAGTAACTGATGATTCACTATTAATAGCTACATTCATGTCAATTCTGATGACAACCTAGTTGAGAGAGAGGTTAAAGGGAAGTAAACTATCAGTTGTACTAATAGCGAATTGCTTGGGCGCAATTATAAAGTCAGAGGAAGGCTTATGATGTATTGCGCAGTCAAGGAAGGTTTATTATCCTATTTAAGAGGGATTAATTGCCTAGGGATTGCATGAGAAAGGCTGGGCTAAGCAGGGGCTGAGAATTGGCTAAGTGTTGGTCAATTTTTCCTAATAATTGCTAGTCAGTTTTGAGCAGGATAAGGGTGAGATGATCGGTAGAGTGCAAGATTTTCTCGGTGTGAGAAAGCATTGTATTGTTTCCTGATTCTTTGACTATGTACAATATATGATAGAGGGTTTTATCACTCTCTCCAACTTCCTAGGCTGAAATTAAGATTGAATAAAGCTAATCACACACCAACTTTTAGCTAGGTAGCTAGCCCTACCTAACCGAAGAGGGCTCTCTCTATGTCACTTTTTAAAATATTCAATTTAAGCTTGAGTACTAGATTTTAGGCTAGATATAAGTTAATATATTTGAAATTTTTTTATAATTTGTTTGTTGGATAAAAATAATGATCATTCAAACTAAAGTTGATTTCAAAGACTAAAATGCAGAGAATAAAATAAGGAAAGTTAGGTAGACTTATTGAGCACAATTAAGTTGTCATTGTGTATGTGATGATAGAAAAGGTAGGAGTCTGAATGAGCATATAAAATGAATTCATTCTTCAGAAGAAATAAAAATTTGTGAAAATATTAATCAACGGAGCATAATATTGATTTTTGTTTATAAACTAGTAATATTTTCATACAAAAGCTGAAATGAAAGTAAAATAATAGAGAGGAAAAAACAATGCTCAAAATAAATACCACATGAATCTCACAATATCTACTATAACTTCTTTGATTTCATTAAAAAGTGTAGAAAATCTCAACAATAATACACAGAATTCTCAAAACTCAAATTATCCAACCTATAATACTTCGTTTAGTAAAGTATTTATAAAAAATTTATTTTACAACAGATTACATAAATGCTATTGTAAGAGATAGCGTTTTATTTTCCAAATTATACTCTAACTGGAACATGGAAATAAAGTCGATTAGATGCGATGGCACTGTTCTAATAGAAAATGGTTGCCGAAAAGAGAAAATTGTGAACTGCGTTGGCTGTCGGCTGATTGATGATCTGGTAGAAGTTGGCATTTCTCTTTTACCATTTACTCCTGAAATTCACACAATGTTTCCTAGTGTTTTTCATCCGGGATGGTCAATTTTATTACCTTACGGTAAAATTCATCCATTTCAGTGTACTTGGCAAAAGTGGGTCTCGCCACGAAAACGTGTTTTATCTGACACTGAATAAAAATATCATTTCTCAATGTTCCCGACAATGCCCTTCTTGTCATTGTGCCTTTGATTTTTGAAAATTTGGCGGTATCTCTGGAAATTTCTTTAAGTCTTCTCCAATAATCTTCTCTAGTCATCAATTTTTCATTAATTACAAACAGAGAAGGCAATCCCTTCTATGTGAGAGGCTCTATTCTGCTGAAAATTCTCTGCACTGTAATTTCTAGACTATGACACTTCTCCTCAAGCTGAAGAATTAAAATATTTTTTTTGAGAACCTACTTTACCTTCGGGATTGTTATTGTTCTATCATCTATGCCCAAGTCATCCAACTCATACATGTTCTTTGATTTAAGAAATTTGAAAATGTTGTTTTTTGTAGCAGCCTTGTCTCCAAGATGTGTTTTAATTGTTACAATGGCCTCATTTTCTTTCTGTATCAACTCCTTTTGTTCAAATATAATCTGTATACTTGGCCAAAATTCACTAATAGGTTCCATGATATCTGCCCATATTATTTCTTTTACTTGGCTCAGAGTGTTTCCAATGGCTAATTCCTTTTGTTCTTTTTGCAATCTCTCAATTATATTTTTAGCTCTCTGTGCTTCAGCTATATGTGAACTTTCATCTTTGGAATTCTAATATTGTAACAATTGTACTTGGTCTTGTAGTTTCTTTATCTCTTCTTCCTGAATTGGCATATTCTACACTGCTTTAGTGAGTTGGTTAGCTCCATCTGCAGTACTTGCTGTAGAAGGTTTGGCTGTAGGAATAACTGCAATAGGCACTTCTTCTAAAGGAACTTTAGATGTTTTTGTTGTTTGTTCATTTTCCTTTATCATTAATGTAGTCCAGAAAATAACTGATTGTTGATTTCCATCCTCATCCAGTTTCTGTAATGAAAAATTGAATTTGTCTCCCTGAGAATATAAAAATAGATAAACTAACACAAAGGCATATTTGAATACCTTTTCAATTGGGAATTTAATAAACTACTCATGAATGGAATCTGTAATGAATTGACTAAAATTGAATATGATGGAAGGTTTGGAATCTATGGAGAAAATGGACATGAATCCTATGATGGATTCATATACCCATTGGTCTGAGTAATAACCAAGAAGTTAAGAGATAACTATGATGATTTGTTTGACTCTTTCATGGAAAATGGATTATGGAAATGGAGGATTATTCTTGGGTAATGGAGTATTTTTAGTCATAAACAGCTCAAGGGTTTTAGCCCTTTTTGCAAAATCCAATTTCTAATATATTTCAATTAGTGCTTCTTGAGAAAATGGAGTGGCATTCCTTGTGATGGGGGCTTGCATCATTTGTTCTATGGTTTGGGAAATTATGGTTACTAAAATATCTCCTGTAGGAGAAATAATAGCTCTTTGGTTGGGAACATACTAGGCTTGGAATTTTCTGAAAAAATTCGGGGCACTGTGGGTGTGAGGGAAGGTATAGTGAGGCAAGTTTGAATCCCACAACCCAATACCATCAGATTTATCAAGAAATTTATCTTCTAACCAGAAATACATTTGAAATAGTTCAAGCTCATAAAGGGTTTCATGAATCTTATGATCTCTGTCTGCTAATGGTATATGATGGAAGTCACGCGGTAAGTGGTTTTATGAGAGGGGGGTGCGAAATCACCCAGTGTTGCCAAGTAGCGATGGGGTCAGATTACAAAACCACCCATTTCGGACCTCCCCCCCGATATTAAGTTTTATATGATGAGGGGGGGCCAAAATCATGTGCTGGCTATTGGATTAAATCATGGTGTGGCGGATGAATGGTGAGATGGCCGGTGGTTAATATACAACGGTGGTTAATGAATGGTGGGGTAGGAAGGATAATAAAAGCGATATGATTTGGATAAGTGACGGGGTAGTGATATGTAACTTTTTATATGGCTAATGGAGGATGACGCATAGGATGAATCCTTTGGTCATGAAAATGATATTTTATATTTTTGAAGAATAAACAATTATAAAGCATGCATTCTAAAATAACTTTCTAGATAATTATTTTCCTTTCTTCATGAATACAGAAAAAAATTATGAGATTCCTGTGATATATGAAGTTTTATTCGAACTATAAAAACAAGCTTTCTCCTTCAAACAGACTTTGTGAATAGAACAAAAGACAAATTGCTTTATTTGATAATGGAAGTGTAAATATTTTCCATAGGCAGTCAAAAACCTAGAATTTACCTATATGAGATGAAAAATCTAACTTTAGATCTCTAAATGGTGATGAAATGATGTGAAGGAGCAACATACCAAGATTATTACTGAAAAATAACTGAAAAAGGAAAAAAAAATTGACTAATGACCTGATGAAAAACTCTGAAAAGAGCTATTTTTGATCACTGATAAACTTACTGTAACATTGGCTCCAGCTAGGAATGACAGCTCCTTCAGGAGATGTTAAGAATAATGTAGATCAAGTAGCCTTACCATTGGGTTATGGGGTCAACTGTATTATTAAAAACTTTAAATAGATTAAAAATACTGACTTGGATGTGACTCAATAACTGACTAAAAACTTTGAACTTTAAAATAAAACAAGAGTTGTTGTAGGAATCTTATGGCATTCTCCTCGGGCTTCAAACTTCTGCAGCAATTCATGTGTCTTCTTGGATATCAAATGTAAACTGGTATATACAATGACAGTGAATTTCTTCCTTATTATTTCATGAAATATAATTCTTTAGAAACCTACCATTGATAGGTCCTCCCAACACTTCCTTCGCTTCAAGATCTTCTAGAAAAAATCCCTTTTTTATTCTGAATGTTATAATCCTATAAGTTCCTTTCCACAGATTGTCAAATTTCCCATGCTTTCCCTTTTCTTCATTTATGGAAACCCATATTAGAACAATATCTCCGATCTTGAAGTCATCAACCTTTGTTTTAATTTTTTCAAAAATATTTTCAATTTTGTCGTGCAGCTTTGAAGTATTGCTGAAAACTTCATCTCTTGATTGTTGCAAATGTATCATCTGACTGATCCTTCTCTGAATATCATTAGGCTCACTATCGACCTCCTACAAAATATTGATTACCAGAATAGCCAAGGAAGAAGGGAAAAACAGTGTCAACTCCATAAAAGCTAAAATGGAAACATGCTAATTGATATTTTTGTGCTCACTCTATCAACCCACAAATCATTTGTAAGCTTCTTGTACCAGTTCCTTTTGTTTTCCTATAACATCTTCTTGATAATACTCATCAAAGACTTATTATATGATTCTGTAAATCCATTTTCCTGAGGATAATATGCAGTAGAATGACCAAGTATAATGTGATATTTATCACAAAAATCAATCATCTTATTAGATTTGAAAGAAGCTGCATTATCAGTGACAATCTTGTATGGACATCCAAATTGAGACATAATATTATTTTCAAGAAACTAAATGATAACAAAATCATTTGCTTACAAAATGGGGATAACCTCAATCCATTTGGTAAAATAATCTGTAGCAGTGAGAATCCATTTGTGTTGAGTTGCAGATGGAGGATGAATTTCATCAATACAGTCAAGTCCCCATTGCTGGAATGGTGCTTGAACTTCAATTGGTTTAAGAGGCAAAGGTAAAAGTTTCCTTTTTCCTTGAAATATTTGACACTCATGACAACTATTGACTGTTTTATAGATATCATAAAATAAGGTGGGCCAATAAAAACCTTCTCTCAAAATTTTATTTGTTGTGGTTTTCCAATAAAGATGACCTCCACAGTCACCCTTATCGAAATCTGTCATAACTTTCTCGACGTTACCTTCAACTAAACAGTTAAGAAATATTCCACCAGGATCTTTCCAGTACAGGACACCATTCATAATGAAATATTTTAGTGATTTTAACTTCAATGATCTTGCTTTACTAGTTGGCATTCCAGGAGGAGGATTCAGATGTTGCAAAATATATAAAATATCAACATAGTAAGGAGATAAATAAAATATTTCAGCTATCTCAGGTAATGTTTCAACAGTTTGTTCATCTGACAGTGCAACAATGAATTTTATGTCTAAGGCATGAAGATTTGAATCTACCATCAACTTTTCTAAGCCTTGTCCTTTGATTAATTTTGTGGGCTTAATATCTAAATCATACTCTAGCAAGGCAACAATCCATTTACCTCTTCGACCTTTTGGATCATTTTGTGTGAGCGCTTCTTTAATAACAACAAATAGCACATAAGCAATGACATGGGAGTGTAAAATGTACACTCTGAAATCTTTCAATGCTTTGAATGATGCTAAAGCTTGTTTCTCAATGATATTGTACTTTAAGGCATCATCTCTTATTGTTCTGCTACATAAAGCAATGGGTTGTTCTGTATTTTGATTTTTCTTTTGCATTAAAACAACAACAAGCGTATGCTCTGAAGAAAATGAAAAATTTATAAAATCAAGTGTATATTCTGGGCTAATGAGAATGGGAGCATGAGATAGAGCTAACTTGATTTGATTAAATGAATTATTCTCTTCTTCAGACCATTTTACTTCAGTATCTTTCTTCAACATTTCAGTAATCTGCCTCAAATGTTCAACAAGATTGGGAACAATTCTTCTCAGAAAATTGATTTTACCATTGAAAGATTGAATCTCATTTTTGCTCCTAGGATAATATAAGTTCTGAATTGCTTCAATCCTTGAAGGATCTACTCTTATGCCATCTTTAGATATAATATTTCCCAACAATTACCTTCTTCCATATAAAAAGGGCTCTTCTTTGGATTTAATGAAATACCAAAATTTCTACATCTTTGAAAAAATGTCTTTAAGTGTTGAAAATGATGTTCGTCTGTATTTGGGAAAACAATGATATCATCAAGGTAAGTGACCAAAAAAAGATCTTTTTCTTTGAAAAAATCAATATACATTGCTCTTTGAAAAGTTTCCCTTGCATTCTTCAAGCCAAAAGGCATTTTGGCGTACATGAAAGTACCCCAAGGTGTGGCGAAAACTGTCTTTTCTTGATCATCTGGGTGAACAAGAATCTGATTGTATACTCATACTGCATACTTAGCTTTCATTTCTGGACTCAAGGATTTTGAAATCTACGCCATATTTGGCTTTTATGAAGTGCCAAGATTTAGATCTTCTACTCCCACTTCTGTTGGTGACATATTAGGATTTCTTGCAACATCATCCTAGTCAAAAATTTCTTCCAAAGGTACCAAACCTCTTGGAATATAATTTTCATTAAGCTGTAGTGCTTGCATCTCTGTAGCATGAATTTCCTAGTTATCTATTTGGGCATTGATGAATTCCTCTTATGTCTGCAAGAATTTATTGATTTGCTCATCATTTTGAAAAAATTGCCAATATTGAACATTGTCAGGGAAAAACTGGTAATGTTTGACATTTATTTCATATTTTTTTTTTTGATACAGTGGGATTCTGAAGATACTTGCAGAAGTGGCAAGAGAATCAACAATAACATTATTGTTTCTAGGAATTAATAACAAAGTATATTCAGGAAATGTTTTGAGAATATCTAGGATTGCATTTCGGTAAGATCTCATTCTGGGATGTTTGGCCTAATACTCTCCTCTGACTTGCTTGATAACTAAATCAGAGTCGCCATATACATAAAATTTCTTTGCACTAAGTTTTTTTAAAATGTTTAGGCCAACAATCAGGGCTTCATTATTTGTGCAGTCAAATGCTAGTTTGTAGGAAGACATTCTAACATTTAGAGGGATGTCCAATGATTGATTTAATGGGATATGAATCCATATTCCAATGCCAACACCTTATTTTCCCATGGCTCCATCAAAATCCATAGTACAAAGACTATTTTCTTCATCTGGAAGGTGCAAATAAGATGGCTGATTTTTGTTTTTTGTTTGAGATACCTCTGTTGTATCCAAAATTTCTGTTTTTTCTGTTGTTTTCTTATTTTCTTCTTGAGGAGATGTCTTCAATTCTAAATTTTTTGGCACTATTTTACAAAATTCTGTCTCTGCCAATTCTAAAACAGAATTTGAATTTTCTGAATTTTTTTTATTTTTCTTCAATAAAAAACTCTGAAGATGTTGAGCATTCTTCATTGAATAAAATAAAAGATTCTAAATTTGTATGTACAACATGAATGCGATGATTGTTAGGCTTTTTTTTGCTACTGATCATATAATTCATCTTGCTTTCTCTGTAAAGTTTCCTGAATTGTCCAAAGATAGGAATTGTTGCATATGAAAATTCAAGCTACAATGTTCTTCTAATCTTTGCTCCCCATGATCTAGAAATTAGAATTCCATACCTAGGTGGTATGTCAGCCACAACAACATCCATGAGGACATTCTTGGATGGAATTTGTTTTAATGAGACCACTAAATCCTTGATAAGACCAAGAAATTTCACCCTCCCTGAATCAAATGAATAGAGATCATGGTAAGGTCTTGTTATTTCTAATACTATTAGTCCATAATGGCTTTAGGCATGAGGTTGTGGGATGTTCTAGAGTGAAGAATTGCATTATGAAGAACAAAATCATGGATATTGAGGCTTAAGAAAAAGGGAGGAACTTCATTATCTTCTGATTTTCCATCAACAACAAGACCAAAAAGAAGCTCGAGATGATCATCACTCAAGTTAACTATATCAGATGTTTGATAAAATCTAAGCATCTTACCAACTTGAAACTTGTACTGATCATTTTTCATTATCTTATCCAGAGGAATATAGACCTTCAATTTAGCAATTTCATTTTCAAGGGAAAAATGAGTAGGATGCTTATTTACCTCTTTCAGTGATGTGTCTTTCTTTTCAAGCAGTTCTTTGGATGAAGAATCTTTCTTCTGTCCTCCTTCTTGAACTTCTTGATATTTTATTTGATTGCTGGTGGATGTTTCATTAGCTTTTGGAGAGGTAGAAGCAGCAGGTGCCTTTTCTTTACTTTTGTTTGGAGCAACAACTTCTTTTTGCTGATTATTGGCTTGAGAGTTCTGATTTTTTTGATTGGAAATTAGAGTAACATTTCTACTCCTCAAACCATACTGCCTTTGAAATTGGGTGAGGGAATTTTGATATCCTCTTTGATAATCTTCAGTGCACATTAAGTCTTCATTTGTCATGACATTTTGTTGGTATTCTGATGCACAAATTTATGCAGAATATTGATCTTCTTCAATGAGGAAGAAAGGTTGTTGATTTTCCTCAAACAAATGGTTTTCCCCATAAATTTATTCTTCATCATCTTCATCAGGGCCTTCAGTATAATTCTGCTAGAATTGTATCCAAACTTTCTATTGACTTTGTGGATCTTGACCCCTTTGTTCCCTTTGTTTGATCCTGTATTGGGGTTGCTGATTTTGACCCCTGAAATTGGGATTTCTTATAGAAGGTTCAACTTGTCGATCAGTACTGGACATCTTATCCATATTTTTCTCCATAGATTTGATCAAAGTATCAATTTTGCCTTCTAATAAAGTGGATGATTCTTCTTTTATTGTGAATCTTTTCTTTGTTTTGACCTTGTACTTTTTAATAATCAGATTGGCCTCTAAAATCACTACATTTCTTTGCATTTCTTCCAAATTTTATGGGTTTCTCTCCGTCAGCTGATAGGACATGTCGGGAGAAAAACCATCAGGATAATGGAGTAAGGCAAGGCCTGGGGGAGGCTTGATATTATCAGGAATTGAATCATATATCTTGTTAAATATAGCTGTGAGTTATTGTACAGATTCATTTGTATTCCTTTTCAGTGCATTATATATTCAACTATAATTTGCAGTGGATTTTTCTTCTCTTCCCATTTTTCCATGAATAAACCAATTAGCTATTGTGAGGTACCAATTGTACCAGCTCCAAGAGAGAGAACCCATTTCTTTACTTCTCCAGAAAAAATTTGAGCAATAATACGCATCTTAGAATCATCATTTTCTATTTCTTCAAGGTCTATAAAATAAATTACTTTAGCCACATGCAGATAGGCAGTAATTTCTGATCTTCCATCAAAGAGAGGTAGCCTCTGGCCATAGTTTTGAGGTAGAGCAGTAAGATGACTTGGTAGAATCAGTGGAGAAAATATGGCCATGGTTAATAGTGGAGGTGGTGGAGGCGTGAATTGTGATGTGGATTGAATAAAAGTTTGTAAAGGTAAAGATGGAATGAAAGGAGGAATAGGTGGTGTAGCTGTATGAGAAGATGAGGTAAAAGATGTACCAAAATTCTATTGTTGATATTGAAAATAGGCCTTTTCAGAGGTTTCTTGAAATTTATATACTAAGCATTTAAGTTTATGGAAATTGGACCAAATTTCCAGTATTAGTTTCAGACTCAAAGGTTTTAGAAAATGGTGTAAAAGACTCAAAATTAAAATGTTCAAAATTAGCTTCTGAGAGAAAATTTTTAGACTTGGTTCTAATTAAATATTTTTCAGATTCTGGAGAAAAATCCAAATCTTCTAAAACAAACCTCGTAGGCAAGGAATTTGATTTAATCAGTGGAGGAAAAACTCTTCCTAGCTGTCGAGACTTAATTTTCTTTTTTCTCAAAATACTTTCAGGATTATATGTAAGTGGTGATGGATTAGGGTCAGGGTTTAACCTGGTATATATTCTTGGAGCCAGCTTAAGATCAGAATGATATATTTAGGCTCAGGTTTTAACTTCAGCTTGTTCAGAAAAAATTTCCAGGGAATATTTAGCAATCGTTTCCCCGGAAACAGATCCAAAAATGTTATCACTCTCCCCAATTTCCTAGGATGAAAATAGGATTGAATAAAGGTAACCATAAACCAAATTTTAGCTAGGTAGCTAGCCCTACCTAACCAGAGAGGGTTCTCTCTACGTCGCTTTTTAAAATATTCAATTTAAGTTTGAGTACCAGATTTTAGGCTAGATATAAGTTAATATGTTTGAAATATGTTTATATTTTGTTGGTTGGATAAAAATAATGATCAGTGAAACTAAATATGATTTCAAAGACTAAACTGTAGAGAATAAAATAAGGCAAGGTAGGTAGAGTTATTGAGCACAATTAAGTTGTCATTATGTATGTGATGATAGAAAATGTAGGAGTCTGAATGAGCATATAAAATGAATTCATTCTTTAGAAGAAATACACATTTGTGAAAATCTTAATAAACAGAGCATAATATTGATTTATGTTTATAAACTAGTAAGATTTTCATACAGAAGCTGAAATGAAAGTGAAATAACAGAGAGGAAAACACAATTCTCAAAATAAATACCACATGAATATCAAAATATTTGATGCAACTTCTTTGATTTCATTAAAAAGTGTACAAAAGCTCCACAATAATACACAGAGTTCTCAAAACTCAAATTAACCAACCCATATTACTTCGTTTAGTGAAGTATTTATAAAAAAAAATCTTTACAATAGATTACATAAATTCTATCATAACAGATAGTGTTTTATTTGCCAAATTAGACTCTAACTGGAACATGGAAATAAATTCGATTAGATGTGCTGGCGTTGTTCTAACAGAAAAATTTTGCTGAAAAGAGAATTGTGGACTACGTTGGCTGTCGGTTGATTGATGATCTAGAAGAAGTTGACTTTTATCTTTTGCATTTGCTCTTGAAATTCACACATTTTTCCCCAGTGTTTTTCATCCAGGATGGTCAATTATATTACCTTACGGTAAACTTCATCCATTTCATGAGTGCACTTGGAAAAAGTGGGTCTCACCACGAAAACATGTTTTATCTCATATTGAATAAAAATATCATTGCTCAGTGTTCCCAACAGTGCCCTTCCTGTCATTGTGCCTTTGATGTTTTAAAATTTGGTGGTATCTCTAGAAATTTCTTTAAGTATTCTCCAATTATCTTCTCTGGTCATCAATTTTCATTAATTACAAACAGAGAAGGAAATCCTTTCTGTGTCAGAGGCTCTATTCTGCTGAAAAATATCTACATTGTGATTTCCAGACTATGACACTTCTCCTCAAGCTGAAGAATTTTTTTTTTTTTTGTGACAACCTTCTTTACCTCCAGGATTGTTTATGTTCTATCATCTATGCCCAAATCATCCAGGTCATAACTGTTCTTTGAGTTCATAAATTTGATAATATTGTTTGTTGTAGCAAGCTTGTCTCCAAGTTGTGCTTTAATTATTACAATGGCCTCATTTGATTTCTGTATCAACTCTTTTTGTTGAAATATAATTTGTATACTTGGAAAATTTTCACTAATATATTCCATGATATTTGCCTAGATTATTTCTTTTACTTGGCCCGAAGTGTTTCCAATGGCTGATTCCTTTTTTTCTTTTTGCAATCTCTCAATTAGCTTTTTAGCTCTTTGTGCTTCAGCTGCATGTGAACTTTCATATTTGGACTTCTAATATTGTAAAAATTGTACTTGGTATTGTATTTTCTTTATCTTTTCTTCCTAAATTGGCATATTCTACACTGCTTTAATGAGCTTCTCAGCTCCATCTATAGTACTTGATGTAGAAGGTTTGGTTGTAGGAATAACTAAAAGAGGCACTGCGTCTAAAGGAACTTTAGATGTTTTTTTCTGTTTTTTCCTTTTCCTATGTCATTAATGTAGTCTATAAAATAACTGATTGTTTATTTCCCTCCTCATCCAATTTCTGTAATGAAAACTTGAATTTGTCTCCCTCAAAATATAAAAAAAGATACACTAACACAGAGGCATATGTTGGCCCTCGTTTTTTATCTCTTTTTGTTTACGAAATACATTTTATTTGTCATAATATCCATATATAAACCATCATATCCACCTTATTTTGACCAATAAATGCATATATAGGTATTTAAATTAATTTTTTCAATTCTTAGAATTTTTTGTAAAAATTGAATTTTAAGTGCATTTTTGGACAACATCAGAAATTCCCGTAATGGCCTCATGGTTTGCATATTTTCAGGAAACTTGGGCTCGAGTTGGATATATTTCTAGAAGGCTTGGGAACTAGGATTAATTTTACACCTATTGGTACAATCAAACCAAGCTTTAATAGGCCCTGTCAAATGCGGTCAAACAAGACCTGTTTTTATGGAGGATCCCTAGGAACTAGGTCAAAATTCTTATTTTGTGGGATTTTCCAGATTTTGATGGATCTGATGGATGCATTTGACCTGATTGGATAAGATAAGGATATTAATGACTATAGGATATATTTTAGATGAATTTTTTGGATACTTTATCTATTTAAGCCTCAAACTTTGAAGGCATTGATATATAGAATTTGTATGACTTAACATTATTATTTCTGAGACTTTGGAGACCTAATTGAATATCTGCTCTATTCCATTTGCTGTTGCTATATGCTAATTGATTGACTGAATTTTCAATTAGCTGAAACACCTTCATTGTGCGAGCAAGGTGGAGGCCCCCAACACCGAGCTAAGTGCACTTCCTAGTTTATTTGTAGTTGCAATTTATGAATTAGTTTGCTTATGCTTAACTTGTTGATGCTGATGATTTATGAGTGTTAATAAATCTAATTATCATTCTTATTTTGTAGATGAAAGAACAAACAAAATTTTAAGTTAAACATTATTTCTATCTAATTAAGATCTTAAGATAGAATTCATCTTTTCATGCTTTTAATGCTTTTCTAAATTCTTGTTTCTAACAATAGCATTATTGATAAATGAATCTATGATGAAGGACAACTAGGACCTCTTCAGCGAAGAGCCTCTTTAATTATTTTTCCATGTATCTTAATCTATTGCTCAATTGGTAGTTTTGATTTCTAATTCATGAAGTAATCTTGTTAGATAAGGACAAACAAATCTCTTAAGTTAGGAGATTCTTCTGCTTCTGATTGCACACTTGAATTTAGAAATTGTTTAAGTTAGATTTATATTTGTAATATACATTTCATTAATCATTGATAAACCATCTTCTAAATTGATCATAATTGAAACCCATTTACTTTGGGGACGATTCTAAGTTCCAATAGCCTAGATTGATAATAAATACTTGCGTTAGTTTACACAGTAAATTGACCCAACATTTTGGCGCCATTGGTGGGGAAGAATATTTCAAAACGGTCAAATAGGAAGATAAAAAGATAAAAAATATATATATAATTGTCAAAAACAACAAAAACATAATTTTTCTTTCAAGTAATTTTTTCTTGTGCCTAGAAATAGAGATCATAAGGGTAACAAAACACCCCAACAGCTCATTCATCCACAGGACTAACAACACCAGTTGCTGGAAGACCTACTATAGAAGAGTACGAGGAAAAATAGAGATCAAGACAAAGATTAACTTTAGTTAAAAGAAAAATATTGTTAGCCTTCGAGGTAAAAATAAAAAAATTCACCTAAAGAACCTCCTTCCTTATGGAAACAAAAAGATACAAGAAAACCAATTGTTGAACAACTAGAGAAACCTGTCCTTGAAGAAATCAAAGTAGTGGAAGAAATACAGAATCAACCTCATATTGAAACACTACATATCTATGAACAAGAAATGGCTGAAGAAGGAGAAGCATCAACTAGAATAAACATGACTCCTGAACAAAGGCTTGAATATGAAAAAAACAAAGGGAATGGAGAAGAAAACGAGAGGAAGAAAGAAAGGCAGAAGAAGACAGAAGAGAAGAAGCACTTAGAAGGATAGAGGAAGAAGCAAGAATAGAAAATCAAAATAGAAGAACACAAGAAAATGAGCGAGAAAATAAAAATGATCAGGAAACTACTTTTGGCTTTCCCATCTTAGATGCAAGAGAAATATTAGGAGAAAATATAAAGATGAAAAAATTCCACCTTCTGTATTGCCTAATTTCTATGGAATGTTAACAGAATATCATGATGCATTCATGTTCGAGTTTGATATCTTGTGTAGAACTTATGGATATACGGATGACACACACAAGCTTCGACTTTTTCCAGCTACTCTGAAATCAACAACCTTGAAATGGTTTATGAGATTAGGAGAACATAAAATAGCTTCTTGGGATGATATGAAGAAATTTTTTCTTAAAAAGTATCAAGCATATTGTAGAGCTAGAGACTCAAAATAATACATTTTTATAATGACACAACAAGAAGACAAAAGTTTGGAAGAATATTTGGAAATATTTCTTTACAATTTACAAAAATCCAAACATCATTCTCTAAGTCCCGATACCATTCATACCATATTTCTTAAGGGTATCAGAGATGAATATTTAGACATCCTTAATGTGATGGGAAAAGGAGATATCTCCAATCTAACATTTGAGCAAATTGTTGAACTTTGTCAGAAATACTCTAGGGGAAGAGAAAAGAGTGGAAAGAGAGATATTTCATCAAAAGCTTCCAAATCTGTAGTAAGTGTAGTAATAAGAGCATAAATAGGAAGTTTATTAGAAAATTTCAAAATAGATCTCTTGAGTACTTTCGGAACACAAGTAGATGTCTTGAAAGCTAAGAAAAAGAAATAAGAACAAGATGAAATATTAGTAATTTTTTGTCCAAAGTGTAGGAAAAAACATCCACTCAGGGAATGTCCTTTGTAAGGTATACAAGTGTGTGGACTATGCATAGAAAATCATACAACAGAAAAATATCCCAAATTAAACGAATTTCAAGGAGAAGAAGTGCAAGGAGTAGATTCTCTCTACTATATGGCACCAAGGAGACCTTGGCAACCAAGGATGCCTCAAAAATTATCTCAACAAACCCCCCAGAATTCATTAGGGGAATTTTGAGGTCTAAAATGGACCTCCTAAGGAAATAATAAAATAATAGCTAAACCAATAAAAAATATTTATGAATTTGCAATTCACTTTCTGCACCACAATCCATGTAACCATAGTTAAATTCAATTCAAAAGTTGTACCAAAATAAAATTAATAAAAAAATTGTATTGATGTGACTATAAATTAAAATGATTTTTTCAAGAACAAACCATTGTCATTGAACAACTAATGCATTTGTCCTTTGTACTTAAATAACTTAAAATAAAATATAAATATAAATTTATAAATTCTTAATTATATTATATGCTATTAATTAAAATTTATATTATTTAAATTGTATAATAACATGCAATTAATATATTATATAAAAATAATATAATATAATATAATATAATATAATAAATTTATAGGGATATGCATTGTTTCTTTCAAGAAATATGAAATGACAATAATATATTTTTATTCAAAAAATGTGAAATGACATTTATTATGAGTACTTTACTTTGACTTTAAAAGTACTTAAGGTACTACCATGGTTAACCATGAGTTTTTATCCACCATTGAGAATGTGACAAGTAAGTACCTTTAACTCAAGAAATGCCACCTCAACCATTAGGGATGATGTCATCCCCTAAAATGTGATTGGTTCTCATAAAGTGAACTTTGTTTGTAAATTTTCCTTAGAAGGTCCATTTTAGACCTAAAAATTCCCCTAATGTTTCAATATCCTCAAAATTCATGGAATACACCCATGCCATGGCAGGTCTGGCCACCACAACAATATCAAAACCAACCTGCACAAGGTTGGAGGGGATATGTTTATGGAAACTAGCCACCTCAACATATGTATCCCCAACAATATCAATATCAACAACCATACCCTCCATAACCATTTCCTTAATACCAACAATTTCAAAAACATCAAACAATGCCATTTCCACCTCAAAATCAAGAAATGCTAACTCAACCACAACAGATTCAACTGCCTACTAACCATCCACCTCCTAGACCAACATAATTTCCAACTCGACCAATATCTAATCCAAGTAAAAAGGTGGATATACCATCATATCATGTGTAATATGCAACATATTATCCTACTTATTCAATTCTCCCCATACAAGATGTCAACCTAAGGTCTAGGAAGGTGTTACAGAAATATTCTCCTCCAATAATTGAAGAAAAAACTGAACAAGGAGAACAAAGTCAACAAACTCAACCAGAAGAACAAATTCAGAAAGGTAAATCTATTATGACATGGAATCCACTATATCCAGAGAGATTGATACAACAGAATATCCCAATATCTCTACCTGAATTTAAAATTTTGGATGGATTGAAGAACACATATGTCAAAATTCCTTTGTTGCAGGGAATTAAAGATATTCATGTAGAAATTATATACAAAATGCATGTATATATCCAGATTCTCCTGATCTAACAATATTTTATCTTCTTGCTAAATACAGAATCCTTCCAATGTTAATCTTTTGAAGAAATTAAAATCAATTGCGAACACATGAAGCAATAAAAACAATCGCACATAACACAGTTGTTTAACAGGAAAGCCTTAAGCTGAAAATGCCAACTATCATATATTATGTATCATGGAGATCATGTAACAATCTCATACAAAGCTTAGTACATCAAGCTCTCAGTACAATCAATCGTCACACACTAATCAGAAGAAATTTGCAAATCTATGCACCCATTTATTGCCACCTACTAGCCTGCCTCCACTGTGCAATACAAGCTGATTACAAAGACAATTCAATGCAATCCCACTCTCCTTGACTATCTAATTCTCATTGGCATCTCTAATGTATATGTAGATGCAATCAATGCATCACTAGTATTCAAAACGGATAGTCCATCTCACCCTTTCACTTATCTCTCCATTGGGTCTCCACTGGAACTAACATGCACTGTAGTTAACTGTTGTATTTTTTTAGTTGATTAATGAGTTATTATTTTTGAATTAATTAACTAATTAATTCACTCCACTCTCACTAGTGTGTCATTCAGTTAGACTAGATACAACTAGCTCAACTGAGTTTAACTCCATTAACTGAGTTAAACTGAATAACAACTCCATGAAATACTCTTCCAACTCTGTCATAAATTGCCACTTTAGTTCTAACTAAGTCCTCCATGCATGAACCACTAGTAAACCCTAGGAATTGCGTAATTCCTTCAGCCCACTGATTTTCCAAATCTGTACACTCAAATTAAGTGCTCCAAGAGAATAAGTTTATATTTAGAGTCTGATTATTATTAAGGGCTAATAATAATCGACACTTCTATTTTTAGATTGACGATCTATAAATAGACTTCGCCCAATATTCTAAAAATAGAATTTCATCTATTTTTCCAACTTGACCAACCATCCACAAATAGCATCCCGCAATTTCTGAACTATGATCACCATGTCTAAAAATAGACATACACCTAAAAATAGCTTGTGTGGGCCCCACCTAGTTTAGGTGATTATTTTACAACTAGGAACAAGGATGATGTTTCAGGATGCCTCCTTCAATGTTTCTTATTGCAAACTTCAACAATTCCGATATATGCAAAAACAATAAAGGAATTATGCATTAAGAAATCTGATAGAAGAAATAAGGATCCACCTACAATCCAGATAATTGGAAGTTTATCTAGTCTCATGTCTACAAACACAACCATTGAAAAATATGTTGATCCAGGAATTCCTATGGTTACCATTTCGATTAAAAAAATTTCATTTCCAAATAGTTTAATAGACTTGGGAGTAGCTATCAATTTTATGACTACAAAGACTATGAAACATTTGAATCTGAACAACATTAGACCTACTACTATAGTTTTAGAACTTGCAAATAGATCTAAAGTTGTACCAGAAGGTATATTGGAAGATATCATTGTCTCTATGGATTCATGGGAGTATCCTGTAGACTTCTTGCTTTTGTAGCCAAAAACAAATCTAGGAGGGCATCCCTTAATTTTAGGCAGACCATGGTTAGCCACTGCAAATGATTACATTCGATGCAGGTCAGGAAGTATGATTATTGGACATGGAGATGAAAGAAAACATGTTAAATTGCATCCTCCTGCTCAATCTCCTTCTTTATTATCATGGCTTGATGGAGAGGAACCACAAGAGCTTCAATCTGTTCTTAGTCTTAATCAAGTTTATAATTCTAGAGAGGAGGAAGAAAATGAGGACTTATTAAATCTTTTCATCTTAGAACCAAATATTTCAGAGCAACTTAGAGTAACTCAATATGAAGCTTCTAGTTATATTTTAAATGAATGTTTTCAGGAAAATTGCACTATATAATCATTGCAAAATACATTCGAAAGCATTTTTCCTGTTAATTCAATTACCAATTCAAACATAAAAATAATTGAGATCAGTCCTAAGATACATTTGAATATTGGTAATAACTTACAATCATCACAAGAGGAAAATCTAATAATATTGTTTCAAAAATATCAAAATCTTTTTCTTGGGATTACACAGACATGCAGGGAATTCATACAAAAACATGTATCCATCACATTTACACTGATGATTAAATTAAACCTGTAAGGCAACCACAAAGAAGGATGAACCCCATGATGAATGAAATACTAAAAGAATAATTATATAAACTATTGCAAGTAGGATTTATCTATCCTATTTCATATAGTCAATGGGTTTCACCCTTAGTTGTAGTACCTAAGAAAAATGGGAAATGGAGAATTTGTGTAGATTACAGAGAACTCAATAAAGCTACATTAAAAGATCATTTTCCTTTACCATTTATTGATCAAGTGTTAGATTAATTAGCTGGAAAGAAGTTATTTTCATTTCTTGATAGATTTAGTGGATACAATTAGATAAAGATAGCATTGGAAGATTAAGATAAGACAACATTCACATTCCCATTGGGAACATATGCATAGAATGTATTAACCTTTGGTTTATGTAATGCACCTGCTACCTTTTAGAGAGCAGCACTTGCAATCTTTGTTGATTTAATCCATGAGTGTGTAGAAGTTTACATGGATGATTTCACTGTGTATGGTAGAACATATGATGATTGTTTACAAAATCTTGACAAAGCATTAAACATATGCATAGAGACAAATCTATCAGTCAGTAATGAAAAATATTTTATGATGTTAATTGAGGGGATAGTGTTGGGACTCCATATTTCTTCTTCGGGAATCAAGGTGGACCCAACAAAAATTCAAGTCATTGTGAATTTAATACCACCCCCAACACAAAAAGAAGTTAGAAGTTTCTTGGGTTATGCAGGCTACTATAGGAGATTTATTGAAAACTTTAGTAAAACAGCTTTGTCGTTATTCAAGTTACTTGCAAAAGATGTGGAATTCCAATGGACAAATAATTGTCAAAATGCATTTGAAAAATTAAAATAAAAATTGTCAATTGCACCCATTCTTCGAGAACCTAATTGGTCTTTTCCATTTCACATTTCAACTGATGCATATGACACTGCTATTGGAGCATCACTTGGACAAAAAAAGAATTAGTTTAATTATGCCATATATTTTATAAGGAAAAACTTAACACCGACAGAATTGAACTACACTATTACATAAAAAGAAATGTTAGATGTGGTACATGAAGTTAATAAATTTTGACATTATATAACAGGTTATCAAGTTTACATCCACACAGATCACTCAGCCATAAAATATTTAATGAAAAAATCAATCACAAATGGAAAAATAACTAGATGGTTGTTATTAATGCAAGAATTTAACATTATTGTGCAAGATCGACCAGGAAAAGATAATCAAGTTGTAGGCTTTCTATCAAGACTACATTCACTTGGTGATCCAAATCCAGTATCAGATAATTTTCCAGATGAACGTCTATTTTCTATAAATGTAAAAACTCCATGGTTTGTAGATATAGCTAACTATTTATCATGTGGAATCCTACCATCTCATTACACAAATAAACAGAAAAGAAGAATAATTAGAGAAAGTGCTAGATATAGTTGGGTCAATGGAGATCTCTTTTATACTGGTGTTGATCTAATGATTAGAAAATGTGTTCAAGAAGATGAGATTATTGATATTTTGAAAGCATGTCATAACGAACCATGTGGTGGTCATTTTGCAGATAAGAAAACAACATACAAAGTGCCGAAACTTGGCTACTACTAGATGAATATATTCAAAGACTCCAAGGCCTATGTGAAGAAATGTGACAACTGCCAAAGAATTGGTAGACCAGTGGCATCAGATGAAATGCCATCAAAGCCACAAGTCCTAATTAAACCATTTGAACTATGGGCTTTAGATTTTGTGGGACTAATCAACCCTCCATACAATGGAAAGAAGTACATCTTGGTATGTACATATTATGTTGTGGAGGCAAAGGCAGTACCACATGCAACAGAATATGTTGTGTCTTTTTTGTTTGAAGATATATTTGTAAGGTATGGAGTTCCGAGACAGATAGTAACTGACCAAGGCACACAGTTCACATCAAAACTTGTTTGAGATCTTATGGAGAAATACAAGATCAAACACAGAAAATCAACTCCGTATCATCCTCAAGAAAATGGACAAGTGGAATCAACAAAAAAAGTCCTAGAGAACATTATGACAAAGATTGTACAAATGAACAGAAAGGACTGGTTAGAAAAATTGAGAGATGCACTATGGGCACATAGGAAAACATGGAAAAACACAACTGGGTTCAGTCCATATCAGCTAGTGTATGGAAAAGAAGTCCTATTACCCATAGAATTTCAAATACATACATTAAAACTAGCAACAGAATTGGGGATGGAATCATTTGAGGCACAAAAACAAATAATTATGGAATTAAATCAACTGGATGAGATACGACAGCAAGAAATAGAGCACACATCTCTTGTGCAAGAACAAAGAATCAAATGACATGATTGATTCATAAAGAATAAAGTGTTTCAGAAAGGAAATTGGACACTCTTGTTTTACTCCAAGTTCAAAGATTTCAAAGAAAATTTTTTGACTCATTGGCTTGGGTCATATGAGATTGAAGAAATCTTTGACAATGGAGTTGTGAAGATAAAAAAAATTGGCGAAGCATCTGTTTCATTTGTCGTTAATGGACATAGGCTTAAAGTTTACAATAAGCATATAAATAAAGAGAATTTATGAGAAAAAAATTCCATAGATTCAGATCTGGAACTAATGGGGCAGCATAGAAATATGCTTCCCATTACTCTAGTAGAAGAGGAAGAGGAAGAAATAATAATAATAATAATAAAAGAGTTTGGTTGTGAAAATCCAGGAAACTGGCACAATAAAAACTTGAATTCATATCATAAAACCAACTTGTTTGGCCAATATGAATTCTCTTTTTGGTTTCATTTTACTTCACTATGATTTTTGTAGATATACCCTCCGAGACAAGTTAGACTTGAGGACAAGTCTTACCATCAACTTGGGGGAAGGTGTGTAATAAAACTATGAAAATAGTTTCAGAAGCTGAATTGAAGACAGAATATGAATTACAATTACAAAGGAACCTGGTACATCATTCAACATATAGAGAAGGGACCTGTATCATTATGACAGAAGAATTTTTCAAACATTATTGAAAATTATGCCAGAAGGGACTTGAAAATACAAAATGTTAGAAGGGACCTGGGTTACATCAGTATTGAAGATCATGGCAGAAGGGACTTGAAATGTCAAAGTTTAACCTGCAAAAGGGACCTGAACAACATCATTCCAAATCAAATCAGATGCAAAGCAAAAATAAAGTCTCTACATAGTATGAAAGAGCCATCATTATAACAAACACAATGTCGACCATCATGAACCTTAAATGGTTTGAGGGAATACAAGTACTGTAAGTAAAACTTTTCTCTTAAAATTTCAATTTTTTGTGAAAATATTCTAGAATTGTAAAGCTAATTTAGTACTGGTTATGCATTTTTATCACCTACATTTTTCACCACCTACATTTTTCATCATCTACATTTCATCACCTATGTTCTTAGCCCTACTTTATCCATATCCATACCACTATCCTAATCAATCAATAAACATTCCATAATATATCCATACCATATGCTACCCTAATTTTCTAAACAAAAGAATCATAAACAAAAGGCTTAACATTAAACCTTTGTTGGACCTACAATAAGCAAACAAAGAGGTTAGTTCATTGTAAATATTTGATTTTAAAACATGACTATTTTATTGGTAATTTTTAAAATTAAATTTAAAAAAAAACCTAAATTCTAAATCATTTAATAACGCAACTATTTGAATTTAAAAACAAAAGTGCAATCGTGATTATGAGCTAAGGTAATGGAGCTAAAGGAGAAACCATAATGCAGCCAATGGAATGAAAACTAACCTAACGTATGATTCTATGACAAACAATGTATGGAAATGATGCATATATGGATGGACAGGAATATGATGAGACAGTGATACATACACGGCAGAGGAATGTAAATATGATGGCACATATTTGTTAACACAGTGATGTATATACAAGTGATGAAACACAAGTATGATGGCGCATATTCGACGAGGTATGATGCGTTTCAATGGAGAATGGAAGCAGACATAGCGATCAACACAAAGCATGAGAGAAAAATGTGAAAAGTACTGTGTAATAAGTGAAGTCGAGGATGAGATGTACACTATGGAGTCATCATGCCAAATCAGTCAGGAAAGGTAAGCCACGGATGCACCAGTCAAAGCAGTTGATAAGTGGTCAAAACAAATTCAAAATGAAAAATTACAACACTGTGTAAACTATTGAGAGAACCTCCACCATTTCTAAAACTTGAAGCAACTGAAACAAACTGTGTTTTTCACCATCATCACCTTTCGAAGGCTCGGTGAGAGAAGGAAGGTGTGTAATCAAAACACGCATCCATTTTGAAACTCTGTGAGAAATGAATAAACAAGAGAATACAAGGGAGATCTGTGAGGAGAATACAAGAAATATAACGCAAAAAATAAGCTAGGAGATATACCAGTGAGAAGAACAGAGGGATAAGGAGAATTGGCTGAAGTTTCAGGTCAACATATCTAGCAGATGTGTCAAGCGACCACGATGTCAGTAGGAAAAAAAGTCGTGAAGAATGAGGTAAGAAGTAAAATTATATTTTCTTGTTTCAAACAATGATGATTCACATGAGTAAATCTCGGGGTTGTTAAACAAACTGAGAGTTATAAAAGGAATTCTTCTACTACGTTTTCTAAAACTTGTCATTGCCTTGCGTTTTTTCATTGCCACCACTCATAAACGCTCTGCCACCAGTCAATGCTAAATGATCTATTGATTGAATGAGTAAATGATGAAGATACTGAGTAAGATTTTAATAAGATTGGCATTTCTTGAAACACATAGACTCTAGTTAAACCAAAACGAAATCACGAGGATCATTGCAAAGACAGGTAAACTTGAAAACGTCTTTGTGAACAATCTTCTATTTCAAATTGAATGCAAACAAAGAATAGAGAGTTTGGTTTGAAATGCACGGTGAATTCGTTTTAATTAGGTTGTGTAGTAAATTCATTTCATTTGCATACTCAGTTATATAATTTGAATAAATTTTTATGGTGAATGATTGGTTTAAAAGGCGCAATCAACATGTTTTTTCGTTTAAAAGGCGCAATCAACATGATTCCTCTCTGATACTGCTAAGGTTTTGGTCTTCTACTCCTTGGTACTAGAGAGGTTGGAGCATCTCTAGGAACTAGGTCAAAATTCTTATTTTGTGAGATTTTCCAGATTTTCAAGGATCTGACGGATGAATTTGACCTGATTGGATAAGATAAGGATAGTCATGAATATAGGAGATATTTTAGATTATTTTTTTGGATACTTTATCTATTTAAGCCTCAAAATTTGAAGGCATTGATATGTAGAATTTGTATGACTTAACATTATTATTTCTGAGACTTTGGAGACATAATTGAAGATCCGTTCTATTCCATTTTCTGCTGATATATGCTGATTGATTGATTGAAGTTTTAAGTAGCTGAAACACCTTCAATGTGCGAGGCAAGGGTGGAGGTCCCCCACACTGAGCTAAGTGCATGGAAAATTTTAGGCGCTAATATTCACAGGTGGGCTATTTTTCAATGCTTTTTCCAAAAAAAATATTCGCCAATTTCCATTTTTTTTAAATTGATTCGCCCAAATTTTATATTATAAAAATATTTTACCCTAAAATTCGCCAAAAATTTATATATACTAATATAAAATTATTAGAAAACTAAATATGTTTACAAAAATAACATAAAAAATTTTACAATTTACATATTGGGGACTACTAAGATTCGCCAAATTTTTAAAATTTAAGATAAACGTCCATCCCTAAAATTTTCCCTGGCTAAGTGCACTTCCTATTTTATTTGTAGTTGCAATTTCTAAATTAGTTTGCCTATGCTTAACTTGTTTATGCTAATGATTTATGAGTGTTGATGAATATAATTATCATTCTTATTTTGCATATGAAAGGAAAAACAAATGTTGAAGTTAAACATTATTTCTATCTAATTAAGATCTTAATTTAGAATTCATCTTTTCATGCTTTTAATGCCTTTCTGAATTCCTATTTCTAACAATAGCATTATTGATAAATCAATCTATGATGAAGGACAACTAGGACCTCTTCAGAAAAGAGCATCTTCAACTATTGTTTAATGAATCTTAATCGATTTCTCAATTATTAGCTTTGATTTCTAATTCATGAAGTAATCTTGTTAGAGAAGGAAAAACAAATCTCTTATGTTAGGAGATTCTTCTTCTTCTGATTGCACACTTGAATTTAGAAATTTTTTAAGTTAGATTTATATTTGTAATATGCATTTCCTTAATCATTGATAAACCATCTTCTAAATTGATCATAACTGAAACCCATATACTTTGGGGATGCTTCTAAGTTCCACTAGCATGGATTGATAATAAATAATTGCGTTAGATTATACAGTAAATTGACCCAACGACATATTTGAATACCTCTTTAGTTGGGAATTTAATAAACTGCTCATGAATGGAATCTACAATTAATTGACCGAAATTGAATGTGATGGAGGGTTTGGAATCTATGGATAAAATGGACATGAATCCTATGATGGCTGCATCTACCCATTGGGCTAAGTAATAACCAAGAAGGTAAGAGATAATTGTGATGATTTTTTTGGCTCTTTCAGGGAAAATGGATGATGGAAATGGAGGATTCTTCTTGGGTAATGGAGTATTTCCAGTCATTAAAATCTAAACGGTTTCACCCCTTTTTTCAAAATCCAATTTATGATATATTTTAATCAGTTCTTCTTGAGAAAATGGAGTGGCCTTCTCTATGATGGGGGCTTGCATCATTTTTTCTATTGTTTGGGCAGTTATGGTTACTAAAATCTCCCCTGTAGGAGCGATAATAGCTCTTTGGTTGGGTACATACCAGGTTTGGCATTTTTGAAAAATTTTGGGGCACTGTGGGTGTGAGGGAAGATATAATGAGGAAATTTTAAATCCCACAACCCAATATAATCATATTTATCAAGAAATTTATCTTCTAACCAGCAATACATTTCAAATAGTTCAAGCTCACAGAGGGTTTCATGAATCTTATGATCTCTTTCTGCTAATGGTATATGATGGAAGTCAATTTGAGGATGAAGTACCAGACATAATCGTTCTTCTGGTCCTTTCTTCTTTGGAGGCATGACCGGAATTGTTTGAATGGCAGAGGCAAATTTTCTGATGGAAAAACGGATGCCGAGACTGAGAGAAGGCTCTGCAAATTGGAAAAAATTTCGACAGTTGCCAAGAATGATTTAAACAATGGTCATATTATTGTTCTAGAGTTTTGGCGATCTATCTAAATTTGTAATTATAATGTATAGAGCAAAGTGAATAAAAAAATGAAGGTTTAAACAGCTTATTTAGGATGAGTTTATAAGCATTCTAGCTTAATTCTCGTTGAAAGAGGCGCAGGTACGTTAGCTTTAACGGTTAGCATTGAATTTAATTCGCTAACGATTATACGAGCACGAGAATTAATTTCATTGGAAAGTGGCACAGTCCATATGGCATGACACGAATGGTGGGCGGAGCAGGTGGTTTTCATCCAGCAAATAACGGAATTTCAGTGGGGTCCATCGACGGTAAGTGGTTTTATGAGAAGGGGGGTCAGAAATCATGTGGCGTTTCCATGTAGAGGTGGGGTCGGATTATAAAATCACCCATTTCAGAACCCCCCACCTACCCCCCCCTGACGTTAAGTTTCAGATGATGAGGGGGGGGGGGGAGGAAATCGTGTGTTGGTTGTTGGATTAAAACATGGTGCGGTGGATGAATTGTGAGATGGGTGGTAGTTACTATACAATGGTGGTTAATGAAAGGTGGGGTAGGAGGGATACTAAATGTGATATGATTTGGATAAGTGACGAGGTAGTGATATTTAACCTGTCAGATGGGTAATGGAGGATGACACATAGGATGAATCCTATGGTCATGAAAATGATATTTCAGATTTTTGAAGAATAAACAGTTATAAAGCATGCGTTCTGAAATAAATTTCTTGGCAATTTTTTTCCTTCCTTCATGAATACAATAACATATTATGATATTCCTGATACATACATAGTTTTATTTGAGTTGTAAAAATAATATTGCTCCTTCAACCAAACTTTGTGAATAGAGTGGAAGACAAACTGCTTTATTTGATAATGGAAATGTAAAGAGTTTCCATAGGCAATTAAAAACCTAGAATTGCCTATATGATATGAAAAACCTGACTTTAGACCTTTAAATGGTGATGAAATTATGTGAAGGAGCATCATACCAAGATAAGACTTCTTCAGTGACCAAAATTATTGCTGAAAACTAACTGAAAAGGCAAAAAAAATTCATTAATGACTCGATGAAAAACTTTCAAAGGTGTTATTTTTTATCATTGATAACCTGACTCTAACGGAGGGGTTTTGAGGAGGTGCTTTCCCCAATAACATATTGTGTTATGTGATTGATAATTTCCTTTCTCTTACTTGCATGTGATTGAGCGATCATGTTTTATATTCCACAAATATAGTATAAGGATTCAGTATCTTGTTTTATTACATTACATGATTGTATTTAATCCATTGGTATAGATTTTCTATATAATCTCTACAAGTTAGATTTGAGGATTGGGTGTAGAGAGATTCAAAGCTCAATGTTTCACACATGTACCTGATGTGTAACATGTATTGATTCATGGTGCTGGCTAGAGGAACTTAGGTGTATAGACATGACCCTGAATCATGAGGCGTGCATCTGGTAATGTTTAGGTTCGATTAGGTATTTGTTTAAACACATTGGTGAGATGTTGAACTTGAAAAATAAAATACAGTGTGCAAGGGCTTAAGGATAAATTTTGATGTTGGAATAAATGTAGTGTAATTTGATCAATGAGATGATCCTTGGGAACTGATATGCTAGTATGATGTGTGAGACATAGTTTTGGATTCTTTTTGGTGATACAATTGACACTAGAGGAAATATGTGATATGAGGATAAAGTTGTATTTATGAGTGAGGAGTTGTGAAATTTTTGTGATCTGTGAGTTGAGAGTGTAATTGAAAATGGGATGAAAAATAAAACTTGTGCGTATGGAGTAGTAATTGCTATACAATTTGATGTATGTTGTTGTGAAAGTTACTAGTGCATTGAAGGTTCTAGATTGGTGCATTGTCCAGTTGTATACCTAAAGAGTATTGTGTGTTGGCAATGGATGCTATATAAACCCTGTGAGAATGTTACATTTCTGCCAAGGTGTAGTGACTATTTGTGAGGAAAGGAATAATGTATTGATATATTTTTTTGTGCGCAACATTTATGTATTTTCATGTGTATTATTTCTAATAGTTTATTAATGTAATATCCATATGATGTACAACTCTATATTTTTATAGCTAAGTATGGGTTTTGTGTTAGTCAGAGTATGGGAAATGTTTATGTTGTTACTAAATTGAAGAGTTAGGAGAGTGATTAATACACTGATGTATGAGAGAGGGAATATTGGTTTGATGAGATGTGCTAGGGTTTGACATTGGATTGTTGGTATTGTTATTGGGCATGTAGAATTTTTATTGTAGATAGGATTGTTGTTTTGATGTTAATATTGAGCATATTGTATTTGGGTTCAGTATGAAAATGCATGAAAGGGTGGCCCATAATGTTTGTGGAGGTTATACCCTTTGAAATTTTTTGTCTTGCTCAAACAACGAGTAGGGGCCTCCTAGCTGGTAGAGGCCAAAAAAACGATGTAATTGTTTAAATATTAATAAAATAAGAAAGAATAAAAAATTGTAGGGTGGTTTTTCTCCCAGAAGGGTTTCCAACATAATCTTGATCTCTCATGTGATTAATGTTCTTGATGCTTATGTGATTGTTTCATTTTTTTTCTTTTGTATGTGATATTGAATATTTAATAAAATAAAAATTGGCATAGTTACATATAATCCCTTACTACTGATTCACCCCCCTCTCAGTAGTGACCTAGTTACAACAACATTTTGGCACTTCATCTTATAGGGTTATGGTTTTGTATCTATAGGGTTCTTTATTTATGTTAAAATTCCATATTTCAGCCTCTTATGATAACTTTTGCAAATGTGTGTAGTTTCCATCTCTCTCTCTCTCTTTAGAGATAACTACTACCAGTCTAGCTAGTTTGTGTTCCACAATATTCTGTGATTTTATTTAATAATAGAAGTTGGGTTTTCACTATATTAGTATTCTTTGTATTATATTTTTATGTGTGTGTTATCACACAAAAATTGGTTCCTTAGGTTATTTTATTAGGTGAAAGTGGGTTTTAATGTGTAAAACCCATGCTAACGTGGTCGACAAAATAATTAGGTGGATTGAAATACACCATGTTAGCATGGGTTTTGTACATTAAAATCCAATTTCACCTAATTAAATAGCCCAAGGAAACACTTTTTTATGTGATAAAAATGTGTGTTTCATATCCTCTCTTACCTTTTATTTCATTCCTTGTTGTTGCTGCTTCAACACCCTCCAAAATTTTTCTAGATACTTGAATTTTGGAGCCTTCCTCTTATTATGTGAAGTGTTTCTTTTGGTCATAAAGTTTCATTTCATAATTTTACACATGTTTCAAGTGTCCATGTTCCTTCCTAAGTGTCGTCGTATCATTAAAAGTGGATTTAATAGATTTTTTAAGCAATGGTGTACAAAATACACCTCCTTAGTAGTTGGTTGTTCCTTGCAAAGGAATACAGATAAATTTGGTGTCGTTAGTGTATAGACTGAGATTAACAAAACATTGCAAATGGTGTAAAAAATCCATACACAAACATAAAATAAAAAAAAAGAGACAAACACACAAATAATGCTTAATGAAGAAAACAAGTAAAAAAATAATGGAAAAAGGCTCCCTTTATTGACTGCTGGTGGTAGAGGATGAATACAATAGATGAATACTAAACACTTGAAGAGATTCTTTTGAGCTATGGTGCTAAAAAATCCTCAGAAAGGAGGTTACTTTCCTATATCTCTTTGCAATCTTCTCATGTCTCTCAAATAAGTATGAAGACTCTCTCAATGGTGGATTCTTCTTCTTTCACTAGGATGATAGATCGCTTAGAAGAAACATGGACAAAAGACTAATTCTCTTATTTTGCTTCAACAATGAAATGTGGTGTTTCTCTAATAGAAATTTTTCCAACATAACTTTGTCGCTTGTTTTGGTTCTCCCATGGCATGTTTATGTATAATTTTTGAATCTATCTTCCCTCTCTTGGTTCATGAATGATAATGACTTAAGAGTAGGAAAATATGATTCTACTAAGGTCTGCATATCTTCAAGGCGACTCAAATTTGAATGTACTTGATTGGAACATGTAAAGGAATCATATTCCAAGTGTGGGAAGTGGTCTCGAATATGCTGAGTCAAACTTCTCTTTGACCGTGTGACTTTTGAAGAAAAAACTGCGTTGTCATATTTTATTCCTTAAAATATGCTGCGCAGTCCAAATGTTATATATGAAACCTTAGGAGAAACTAAAATTTTCAAATTTCATAATATCTTCAGCTAGAAAATATTCACCTGTACGTTCTACCGGATGAATTTGGGGGTATTTTAGTGTAGAAATTATATAACTTATGTGTTATATGTCCAATATTCTCCTAATCACACACTATTTTAACTTCATGCACAATACAGAATCTATTCCACCATTGATCATCACATGCGGAAATTAAATCAATTGCAATGCACACATGAAACAATAAAAATTCACACACATTAACACAGTTGTTTAATGGGAAAGCCTGAAGCTAAAAACCCCAACTATCTGTATAAAATATATTTCATAGAGATCATGTAACAATCCTCATACAAATCTGATCATATCAAGCTCTCAGTACAATACAATCGCTACACACTAATCAGGCCCGATCTTGTAAATCCATGCACCGATCTTTGCCACCTGCTAGCCTGCCTCTACTGCGCAATCCCTGCTGAAGAATGGCTCTGAATGAACTCGAATTTCTCCATCCTTGCTCATGCAATGCTCATTGGCATCTCCACTGAGTGTTGGATGCAATCAATGCATCACTATAGTCACAACTGATAGTCACACTTGCTCTTTCACCTACCTCTCCACTGGTCTCCACTGAAACTACCATGCACTGTAGTTAACTAATGTATTCTTCAGTTGATTAATGAGTTATTATTTAGTGAATTAATTAATAATTAATTCACACCACTCTCACTAGTGTATCAATTAGTTAGACTAGATACAACTAGCTCAACTAAGTCTAACTGAGTTAAATTGAACACAACTCCACCAACTACTTCTACAACTCCACCAAACTCTGTCACATGATTTCTAATTGAAGTCCTCATGCATTAGCTCCAGTAAACCCTCAAGAATAGCGCAATTCCTTCTGTCAGCTGTTGTGCCACATCTGTGCACTTAACTGAAGTGCTCCAATAGAATAAGATAATGTTTAGAGTCCAAATATTATTAAGAGCTAATAATATTCGACATATCTGTTTTTAGACTGGAAATCTAAAAATAGATTCTGCCCAATATGTCTAAAAATAGAAGTCCATATATTTTTCCAACTTGACCAACCATCCACAAATAGCATCCTGCAACTCATAGAATATGATCGACATGTCTAAAAATGAACATAGTCTAAAAATACACTTTGCACCAAAAATAGCCTGCGGGCCCACTTAGTGAAGGCGACTCTTTTCACTAAGCTCATCATCTTGTTGAATCTCAACACTCCCTTTCAATAAGATAGGGATTATCTACCACCCCGATCCTGTCTCTATGGTATTCAAATTTTCTCTTGGTGAGCGCCTTCGTCAGAATATCTGCATCCTGATCCTCCGTAGGAATGTAAGAAAGCAACATGATCTTTCGCTGCACACAATCTCTGATATGATGATATCAAATGTCAATATGTTTAGATCTATAATGAAATAATGGATTAACCAAGAGTTTAATGCAACTCTGATTATCACAATATATCACAGTAGGATCTAAGTGTGAACCGAACAACTCGACCAGGATCTTCCTCATCCATATAGCCTCGCATGCAGCCAAACTTTCTACCATGTACTCAGCCTCTGCTGAACTGAGTGCCACGGATCTTTGTTTCCTGTTGTACCAAGAAACTGTTGTAGACCCGATACTGAATATCCCTCCAGATGTGCTCTTTCTGTCCGTTGGGATTCCTGCCCAATCTGCATCCGTGAAGCCATGCAGCTTCAACTCATCCGATTGTCTGTACCACAATCCATATCCAAATGTGCCCCTGAGATACCTCAGGACATGCTTTCCATCCTTCCAAAGGAGCTTGGTAGGCTTAACCATAGCTTGTGAAAGCTGGTTAACAACATAGCATATGTTTGGTCGTGTATTGACCAAATACATGAATGAACCAACCAATTGTCGATAAACAGTGGCATTGACTACCTCTGCCGATGTAGCATCCTCTTTCCTCCAACCACCAGGAAGAGGAGTGTCGATAGGCTTGTAGCCTTGCATGTGAAACTTCTCCAGTATCTCCCGGGCATACTTGCCTTGAGACAAAAACATTCCACCCTTCCACTGCCAAATTTCCAATACCAGGAAATAATGAAGGAGGCCCAAGTCCTTCATATCAAACTCCTTTGCAAGATCTGCCTTGCATGAATGTATCAACAGTTCATCACCTGTTAGTATCAAATCATATAGATAAAGTACAATGATCAACAACTTACACTCCACCACAATCTGGTATAGGTTTGGATCCACCTTACTCTTGGCGAAACCAAGTCCGGTGAAATAACTGTCTATCCGTGTGTACCAAGAACGAGGTGCTTGTTACAGCCCATACATCGCTCTTTTTAGCCTACACACATGTAACTTACTGTTGAAGATTTCGAATCCTTCAGGCTTCTCAATGTACACCTCCTCCTCAATGACTTTGTTGAGGAACATAGTCTTCACATCCATCTGATGAATGTGCCAACCCATCTGCACCGAGAGAGAAAGGATGGTCCATATGGAAGAATACCTTGTGACAGGTGCAAAGGTTTCTTCATAGTCAATCCCCTCAATCTGTGAGAAGCCCCGGGCAACAAATATTTCCTTGTACTTCTCGATGCTCTCGTCAGCAGCTTGCTTCAATTTTTAGATCAATCATGAACCTACCACTGATTTCCCTTCCAGCCTTGAGACAATCTCCCATGCATTGTTTCTGACAATTGAATCATACTCTTCCACTATTGCATATACCCATGCGAGATCCTCCATATCTTCCTCGAAAGAGGATGGTTCTATCATGATACACTTTCTCATCAGAGCCATGTATCCAGAAAATCGGTCAGGTGACTATCTTTTTTTGCGCTGTGATGTAGGTGCTCCTACATTCTGTGCTGCATCAAGATTCAGTCGCTTAAATTTTGTAGTGTGCTTCCGCCCTCTGATTTTTGGCGCTGCATGAGTGGTTTCTTCCACTCCATGAATCTCCTCTTGTGGTTGATCCACATCCTGAGGCTCATCTTTAGGAACAAGTAGCTCCTGATCTGCATGCAATTGTAGCTCCCTCTCAAGCGACAACGTCATGGATTTCTCCTCATGAAATTTGATATCCCATCGCACAACAGTCATCTGACTGTCTGGAAAATACACACAATAATTGTGGGGTGTTTCTATGTACCCCACAAATATCCCAACCTCTGTGGTCGGCTCCAGCTTCTTCCTGGCATCCTTCGTCACATGAATGTAAATAGGTGAGCCAAAAATCTTGAAATGAGAAATATCAGGCTTCTTACCAAAAAATGCCTCTTTGGATGTACTCATGCCAAGTACTCTATGAGGACAATGGTTTTGCACATAAACCATAGTGTTGCATGCTTCAGCCCATAAGTGTATGGGAAGGCCTTGATCATGCAACTTCGCACGTGCAGCACCCACGATCATTCTATTCTTTCTCTCCGCTACCCCATTCTATTATGCGTTATGAGGCGCTATGAGTTCTCTTCGAATTCATTCTATGCTGCAAAAGTATTTGAAATCGCCAAAGATGTATTCACCACCATTATCGCTCCTTAGAGCTTTCACCTGCTTCCTCGACTCTTTCTCAACTAGTTCCTTGAACTCACAGAACTTTGAGTATGTCTCGCTCTTCTTCTGCATGAAGAAGATCCAGCACTTACAAGAAAAGTCATCAACAAACATCACATAATACCTGTGCTTTGCTATCAAAGCTACTGAGAAAGGTCCACACACGTCTGTGTGAATTCTCTCAAGGATCATTGTGGCGTGACTATCCTTCTCATGAAAAGTGGTCTTCACAAATTTTCCCAAAGTACATCCCTTACACTGATCTGACTGCGCAAGTGTACCCTTGGGAAGCCTGGTAGAAATCTGCTGCAAAATTTTCAAAGCACCATGGTGAAGATGGCCCAATCTCCTTTGCCACAATTCGCCCTCATCCCGACTCACCACTCCTTCTGCTTTGCCTGCCATTGCTGCACAGCCATCTACCTGCAATTGATAAAGGTTCTTAACTTGAACCCCTATCCTCCTGGTTTGGCCAGTTGTTTTACTGTGCAGGAAGGCTTTTCCCTCGCTAAAAAAAACATCATAACCCTTGTCTTCCAACATCGCCATAGAGATAAAATTATTCTTCAATGCTGGAACATGCATGACATCCTTCAATATGAAAGGTTTACCAGACTCACTCTCAAAGGAAATGGTCCCGATACTAGTCGCATTGTATCTACCATCATTGCCCATTTCGATGTGCACTCCAAGATCCTTCTCATCCAGATCACTAAACAAATATTTGTCTCCGGTCATATGGAAAGACGCACCATTGTCAAGAAACCACACCGATCCCATCATACTTGAAACCATGCATGAGATCAGTGAAAAATATAGCTCAAACTGTGAGCCTAAGGCCTCTCCAGTTGTAGATCTATTAGCCTGCTTATTTTTCTTCTTCTATGGACAATTAGTGGTGTAATGCCTGTGTTGGTGACAGTGAAAGCACTTCACCTTGGACAAGTTCTGCTTCTTGCCTTTTGCACCAGATTGAGAAGGATTTTTCTTTCCCTTCCCTTTCCTTGCTTTGGCAGCCAAAGTGCAATTTTCTTCATCTTCATTCTTTGATGAAGATCCATCCCTGGTACCCTGCCTTATCTTCTCCTATACAAGATCCGACCAAAGTCGCTCCCATCTTGGCAGTTTCTCCCGACCATTGACAGAGTCCTTGTAGCTATGCCAACTCTTTGGAAGCCCAAGGAGAGCCAAGATCACCATGTATTATTCATCAACAGTAACCCCCACACTTCCCAGCTCATCCCTGCACTGGAAAAACTTCGTGAGTTACTTGGGTATGCTGTCACCCTTCTCCATTTTTATTTTCCTGAGTTTGTCTTTAAGTTCCAACTTCCTCTGGTCACTTCTGCTTTGGAACAAGTCTATCAAAGATTTCCACATTAAGAATGGAGTAGCTCTACTGTGAAGGCTGGACACAATGTGATCCTTCACACCTTCCAACAAAATCCTTTGACACTTCGCTACCTTATTTTTCCATGCATGAAGCACGGCAGCATCGCTAGAACCAAGCTTTGGAATATCAACATCTATGAACTCCTTCAGCCCATTATCCTCCAGAAATGCCTCCATTCTGTCCTTCCATGCAATATAATTCGAGCTGCCATCAAGGGCATACTCCAATCGCAATCTGTTGAAAGACATTTCAATGAATGCTCAACTTCGACACTAAGAAAACAATGCAGCAAATTCAAATTCCACCAACACAAAACTCAACCACTTCAATAATTGCAATCTGATCCAATGATCAACTGCTCTAATACCATGTAGAAATTATATAACTTATGTGTTATATGTCCAATATTCTCTTGATCACACACTATTTTAACTTCATGCACAATACAGAATCTATTCCACCATTGATCATCACATGCGAAAATTAAATCAATTGCAATGCACACATGAAACAATAAAAATTCACACACATTAACATAGTTGTTTAACGGGAAAGCCTGAAGCTAAAAACCCCAACTATCTGTATATAATATATGTCATAGAGATAATTTAACAATCCTCATACAAATATTATCATATCAAGCTCTCAGTACAATACAATCGCTACACACTAATTAGGCCCGATCTTGTAAATCCACGCACCGATCTTTGCCACCTGCTAGCCTACCTCTACTGCCCAATCCCTACTGAAGAATGGCTCTGAATGAACTTTAATTTCTCCAGCCTTTCTCACACAATCCTCATTGGAATCTCCACTGAGTGTTGGATGCAATCAATGCATCAATATAGTCGCAACTGATAGTCACACTTGCTCTTTCACCTACCTCTCCACTGGTCTCCACTGAAATTTCCATGCACTGTAGTTAACGGATGTATTCTTCAGTTGATTAATGAGTTATTATTTATTGAATTAATTAATAATTAATTCACACCACTCTCACTAGTGTATCAATTAGTTAGACTAGATACAACTAGCTAAACTGAGTCTAACTGAGTTAAACTGAACACAACTCCACCAACTACTTCTACAACTCCACCAAACTATATCAGATGAGTTCTAACTGAAGTACTCATGCATTAGCTCCAGTAAACCCTCAGGAATAGCGTAATTCCTTCTGTTAGCTGTTGTGCCACATCTGTGCACTTAATTGAAGTTCTCCAAGAGAATAAAATAATGTTTAGAGTCCAAATATTATTCAGAGATAATAATATTCAACATATCTATTTTTAGACTCGCAATCTAAAAATAGATTCTGCCCAATATGTCTAAAAATAGAAGTCCATCTATTTTTCCAAATTGACCAACCATCTACAAATAGCATCCTGCAACTCATAGAATATGACCGACATGTCTAAAAATAGACATAGTCTAAAATAGACTTTGCGCCAAAAATAGCCTGCGGGCCCACTTAGTGAAGGCGACTCTTTTCACTAAGCTCATCATCTTGTTGAATCTCAACATTTAGAGTGTACGATTTTCTAGTGTTAACATTACCAATCACACACTTTTGAGTCATAATACACTTTTTGGCCACAAAAATGAAACTTTTTGTCGCCACTGCACATACTTTCTCTGTTGTACTTGGAGAACGTTTTTGAACTAGAATTTTAACGTATACTTATTAGTCTTAGGTCCTGTCTAATTTTTAATGATGAATTGAGTTTTTTTACGCTTGATTTTATTCCTAACTTACTGTTTTTTCCAATGTTTTCACACTTCTAGATGTAGACAATTTTTGACTTTGCAAGCCTTCCCTCTAGGCTATCAATAATGCATTACACACTCCTAAATCCTAGTGAAGACCCTCCTTTTTGGTTAAAATTGTGCCCTGCACCAAGCCTAACCCTTCCTCCCTCTCTAGCACACAACATACTCCCAGTCATCAGATACTCCCAGTTGAGTACAATGCACACTCTCAGTGTGAAGTGAGGCCTTCCCTTATGGATTTTTTCTACATGATCTCCCTTCCCAACATACAACAGATCCTCAGTAAACAATCATGTTTTCTTGTCCCTTGAATCCATGCCCTATTCCCATCAGGACTTCTCCTCCTCCAAAGCATCACATATTGCACCATTAGTGACCAGTGAATCCCCTCCTTACCCCTTGCAAGTGCCCCCTGCACCCATAAATATTATCTCTCTCCCCTTAGCAGATTGTTGATCCACAAATAGAAAATTTACATGAAGCATGATATAATAAGAGATTTTTGGGCTAATTTTTTCTTGCCATGAGTGATACATACCCGCAGGTTGTCAATGAAGCATGGAAAACATGTGTGAGGAGATATGTCAATAAAAATTTCCTAAGGAAGCATCTTGACAAAAAAAGGCACAAAGGTACCATGTTGCAAAAGTTGAAAGAACGATGGATTTCAATGATAAAAGTGACTTGTGAAGACTCTGTGGTATCTCAAGATTATTTGGAGGGTGGAAGGAAATCATAGTACAAGATTTGTTACGAATATTGAAGACATAGTGGCAGTGTTGTCACTTCTCGAAGAACTCTAGGTATAAGTCACCATGGATCCAAGTCATCGATTTCTATCAGACTTGTCATTTTGTCATCACATGATGATGTAATTTTGGAAATTATTGTAAATGTAAATATGTGGAAGCCTAAGAGTCACATATGGAAAAAATAATCACATGGAGAAGTCAAATAGTCATATAAAATTTCAAAAGTAATGTATAAGTCCAAAGGTCACATTAGAAGTCTTAGAGTCAAGAGGAAGTTTGAGAGTCATAAGGATATGAAAGGTCATTCTTTTTGTTATAAAAGAGGCCTCATTACTCAAAGAGAGGAATTTTAACGTTGGTTTCTCCAACTAGGCACTAGAGAGGAAGATAGTTCTTTTGCAGGGCAAGTAGTGGCTCAACGCTCCACTATTGGAGCTAGTGGTGTTTCATTGTATCAATGTATCATGGAACTTTCATGTAATATTTGAAGCTCATTGAGGCAACACATTTTCATGTGTATATCATGAATGTTTTAAGACTAATATTTGGATGTTTTTGGTATATGTGGGCATTCATATATGATAAAATAATTAAACTATTTCATTGGATTTTATTCTCATCTTATTGAATATGTGTTGTACCTACTTTATTGATCGTTACATCTATGTGCATTATTTTTCTTGATGGCTAATGATTCTTTCATACATATGTGCATGTGTTTTTATTATAATATCATTATCATTTTTCTCCTAAAGACTCATTTTTTTTTCATTCCAGTGAAAGAACCTTGATACATCTGCAATTGAGCTGTTTCACAAGGCATTCTTAATTTCTCATTCCAAAGTACATATGTGTCGCTCTCTCATGCTAACTACTATAACTAAGGAAAATATTTAAGTACATGGTAACCAGGAAAAATTTTCGGATGGGGATCCTATCCCAAATGGTGTGAGGTCTAATTGGGACTTAACTGTCAGAGAGACCCCTTATATGTTGGTGGGATCCAACACCATCAACATGCTGGTGCTAGAAGGAGGGATTATTTTATATTGATGAAAATTCACCACATCATAACAACCAACCATCCATGCAAGGTAGTAACATTCTGAGTTCAACTCCAACTCACATTCCTAAGATAGGAGACTCCTCTCATCAAATTACAGAACAAGATTTTGAAGTCTCTTACAATCAATGCTGGAAAATCTGCTTTATCACTCGTCAGTTTGCAAGAGCTCTTGGTTTAATTCCTATCGATGCTATTCTACCTCATAAGCTGATAAATAAATCCTAAAAACTTGCAATAGTTTATTGGTTTCTTCGATGAAATATTTGGTTATTGAAACCCTTGTAGAGTTAATTGATTCGTCTGAAAGAATAAATCAACAAGGGAAACTTCCATCTATTGAGTAAGATTTGGACGGTGAAGGGGAGGATTTTAAATTTTATGATGAAGAGCCAATTTATAAAAAGGATTTGAATGGAGAGGGGAAGAATATTTATATTTGGAAGGACAAGAGGAAGAGGAAGAAACCATGGCTAATGAATAGTTGGATTGGATGGCCCAAAGGCCACTTACTCTTCTAGGAAATTTACATCATATGTCTAAACACTCATAAAATCTACTTTCAAATTATGGTCCTGATAAGAAGACAAAATATGAATACCATATTGATGACTTCTACATGAATTTGCAAATGCTCAAGGTATGTTTGATGATGTTTCATGTAGAATTTTTCCTTACACTCTAGAAGGTATATCACCAGTGTGGTATCACAATCTTCTGCCTATCTAAATCCAAAGTTGGAGGAAGTTCAAGAAGTTATTATTGGATAAATTTGTTGATGACAAAAATCCTACCATGTTCCTAAAACAACTCAGGAATATTAAGATGGGGGATAAGGAAAAAAAAAGGATTTCAGTCAAAGATTTACCCGTTTATTAAATAAGTTCCCAAAAAATGTTTAACTACATGATTCAATAACCAAATATTATTACACAGCTGCCTTTCCTACAAATAATTCCGTAAATGTTAAAATAGATGCAAAGGGTGCATTGGATTTGAAATTTTTAGAAGCAATTATCGTCGAGAAGGACTTGCATTCCATTGGAACCACTGAGGATCATGAAGATTCTAAATACTCCAAAGATACTGGGAAGAAAACTCAAACCTCTTAAACTAAAGAAAAAGAGAAACATCCTTACGATATGGAAAGCTTGGCTAAATATTTGAAGCTACTCACTAATGAATTATTTGAACTTAAGAGAAGGTTAAGTGAGGCAACCACTACTAGTAAGTCTTTCAAGTTGTATTTATTTAAGAAGAAGAATAATAATAAACTGGATAAATATTATTAGAGTTCCAATTTTGTGTTCAATGTTGAAAATTGGGGCATGGAAAACTATTGTACTTTCCAGCAGGAGAAGAATTAAGAGAAGACATGTCCCAAATGAAAACATCATGAACACTATGATGACTAATTTTGTAGACACTTTGTTAGAAGATGAACATTTTGATCAGATTGAAGAAGAAAATGAATCTACCGTGATTGAGGAAAATTCAAGTGATATACATGTATTCAATACATTTGATTCCATATTTAATTTTGATAAAAGACGTGTTGATGAACCACCAATGAGTGAGGCTCCTCCTTAGCAAACAATGGACTGATATAATTTGAGGAGCAAAGGACCTATTTTTGAGAAAGAGTTTAGAAAAAAAATATTGAGAAGGATTTACCACCTCCTAACCCTACTCAGAACTTGTAGAATAAGTTTGGAAGTTCTCCTCCTTCTAAGAACACTTCCACAAAGAACAAGAACAATTCCACCACTCTTGTTGCCTCTAACAAAGATACACCACCTGATACTTCAACATAACCTATGAAGAATGAAAGTATTGATTACAACATTATTGAGGATATGAAGAGATATCGTGCTAACATTTCAATATTTGAGCTTGCTAAGATAACAAAACAATGTGAATTTTTAATACAAACATTCTCATCAAAACCTCCATCTGGTAATGAATTTTATGCTTCTCAAGTTTTTTCTGGTAAGTCTTGTGATATTCTCAAGTCTATAGTTAATGATGTTAATTTTAATTCCAATACTCTCTGCCCCCCGTTCCTTTTTATGTTTGAAATATTTAATTGTAATATCCATAATTGTCTAATTGATTTCGATGCATCTGCAAACCTTATGCCTTGATCTATTGCCAATAATATTAATTCTAAATGGGAGAAGACCAATGCCAGAATCATACAATTGGACAGATCATTGGTCCAAGCAATTGGTGAACTCCATAATGTTATCATCCATTTGTCATCATACCATAGAGTTTAGTAGTGCATTAATACTGTAAATGTGGACATTCCAGAAGGCTATGGTTTTCTTTTGAGTAGATATTTCTCTAGCAAACTACAAGGGTATTTCTCAATAGATTGGACACATTTATGGCTTCCTTACAAGGGAAGGAAAAATCAAACTCAAGTAGAAAGTGAGCCTTACATTAAGTACACCATGACACCACTTGAGGGACATAATGATCCAGTAGGCTTGCGAATAACATCTTTGGAATTTTTTTCTAGAGGTCGATCAAAGGTTCTACTAGGAACAACCATCACTTTACACAATTGGATCTCCTTCCTTGTAGTCCGACTAGAGCAAATGAACTCTATAATATATATGTAAATAATACTAGTGTTGGAGCTAGTTTAGTAGTTGTTGATATTTGGAACTTATATTTTCATAGTTATAAGATGTAGGACGATTCCGGAGTTAGTTTTATTCTTATTGATGCTCAGAAAAAAATGTATATCTTGTCATGTCGATTGGAGTCCTAGTGCAAAAATAACATTTTTGGCTATGAGGCACTCATTTTTGGGTTAAATAAATCCATAGAACTCAAGGTAGAGGTACTTAAGGTAATGGGTGATTCAAAGATCGTTACCCATCATGTCTGAAATACCATTCAATGTGTTTCACCTAGAATTTTGAAAAACTACCAATAAGAGTTATGGTGACTCTTTTCATTTTTTAAATAATTTAATATTATTTATGTTCCTAGGATACACAATGTTGCCGCATACATATTAGCCAATACAACTACTAGAATATCACCATTAAAAGATGGTTTTTCTATTGAAATTATTTATAAGCCATGTGTGCTCGATAATGTAAATGATTTTCATTTATTTAATGATGACCAGTTGATATTTCACTTCATGGAAAATGTGGATGTGTTGAATTATGAAAATATTGAAGAAGATGTGTACAATCAGGATTTGCAGGATGCAGTTCAAGCATCTAAGGGGAACATTATGCCGAAAGGTGCGTTATCTCTTGAGAAACTTTATGACCTACAAAAATGTTTCAGAGGACCAATGAACACAAATAATTAGTGCTCAAAGCTGTCATACGAACAAGTCAATCTAGGAACCAAAGAAGATCTGAAGTATGTAAATCTTGGTACATGTTGTTATTCTCAAGAATGAAGATATTTTATTCATCTCTTCAAACAATACTGAAATTTATTTTTTTGGACGTATGATGATATAAATACTTATGATACACATATCATTCAACTTGTTATTCCTATCAAAGAATGGGTTAAGCCTTTTCAACAGAAACTAAGGAAAGTTCATCTGACACTTGAACCCTGATCCAAAAGGAGTTAAGGAAATTGTTGGATGCTCAAATCATTTTTAAAGTTCGACATTCTACATGGGTTTCCAACATAGTTTATGTCAGAAATAAGTCCAATGAGATACACCTATATGTCAAATTTTTCAACCTTGACTAGGATTCAGATAAAGAGAATTACCCCGTGCCATCTATGGAGCAGATACTCTAGACAGTATTCGGGTCGGAAATGTTGTTGTTACTAGATGGATTCTCAGGATATAATCACGTGCTAGTAGCAAAACTAGATCGTTTAAATACCATGTTCAGGATGAAGTGGGAAACTTTTGATTTTAAGCGCATGCCATTCAAGCTTATTAATTCTGGTGCTAATTTTCAACAAGCCATGGAAACCACATTCCGTGGATTTATTGGTCAAAGTATATTTTTCTACTTGGATGAAATAACATTTTTTATAAGAAGAGATCAGATCATACTCGTCATCTTAAGCACATTTTCAAGTGATGTTGCAAGTATGATATTTTATTTAATCCAAAAAAGACCATCTTTAGTGTGTCCGAAGGTAACCTCTTAGGACATATCATTATGAAGAGTGGAATCATCAAAGTTGATCTAGAAAGGGTCAAATCTATTGGTCAAATCCATTTTCTTGTGAACAAGAAGGCAATGCAATATTCTTGGGGAAGATTAATTTCCTACTCGAGTTCATCTACGATTATGCTAAGATTTTTAAACAATTATGGGAGATGATAAGGAAGGATGCTACATATAAGTGTGATAAAAGGGACAAATACGCCTTTTCTCGAATCAAGCAAGCCATAGCTGATGCTCCATCCTTATATAGTACTGATTTTGGCAAATATTTCATGTTATATACTTTTTCTTTCAGCGAATCCATCACGATCGTATTAACAAAAAAATAAAATCAAGGGAATGGATGACATATATCTTTCATGAGTGCAGGATTATAGGGGTCATAGCTGAATTATCCTACCATTTATAAGAAAGCATACATAGTCTACAAGGTGGTAAAACACTTTAGGCCCTCCCTCTTGAAAGCTCATATTATTATCTATGTGCCTAATCTAACTATTAGGAAAAAATTTTTACAACAAGAATTGGGTGAAGTGAGAGAGAAATGGATAACATTTTTATATGAATATGATCTTGAGTTCAATCTAGTTCATACTTTAAAAGGTCATAGTCTCTATCGACTAACACTTGAAGTTCCTCCCATAAGTACAACCATGTCTTAGTATTCAGACATTCAAAAGTACTTAGAGCATGGCACCTTGCCTTCGAACTTATTGAAAAAACAAATGATGGAAAATTTTCTTAAAGCTGTATCTTACCAACTTGCGCATGGTGTGCTTTTTCGAAAGCACGATAATGGTGTCTTTCTTAGATGCCTAGAGCCTCCATATTCAAATAGGGTTTTGAATGATAGACATGATGGACCAGCAGGAAGACACTTCACCAATGATACCACTGCAGATAAGGTGGTGAGGGCTAGTTACTATTGGCCCACATTATTTAAGGATGTTCATGCTTATGACTGAAGGTGCCTAATATTTCAATGGTCTGATGGTGTTGTGTAACCAGCTCCAAAAATAGAAGAAAAGAGATATCAACGCCTTAGAAATAAGCCACTTCGAGGTGGCAACCTCCAATACATTACATAAATGAACAATTCTTGGATGATACAATTTACAAAACCTCCTTTCTATATATAGGAGTCCATGGGGCCATAATGTAATCCTAGTGGGCCACAATGTAATCCTAGCCGACCTAGCAATAATAATTTAAGGGCACAATAATAACGAAATGGGGGTTACAAGGGTACAATAATAATAATAAGGGGGTTACACTAACAACAATAAGGGACTATACTAGTAATATAGGCACCTAACATGCCCCTCTCCTTCAAAAAAAGTGTTGTCCTCAACGCTTGAGTAGCTCTGGGTGCTTTTGTATAAAATTCTCATCCTCCCATGTAGAATCTTCAGTGGGTAAGTTCTTCCACTTGATGAGATACTCTGAAATTGATCGATTCCGTAGTTGTCGAATTCTTGTTTCCGTGACCGCTTCCGGTTCCAATATGATTTTTCCTTCCTCATCAAGTTCTGGCAATATTGTTTGAACTGGAAGATTTTCACCTATAACCTTCTTTAAGCATGAAACATGGAAAACTGGATGTACTCGCGAAGAAGCAGGAAGCTCAAATTTGTATGCCATAGTACCAATCTTTTGCAACACCTTGTAAGGACCATAGTACTTTGGCGATAATTTATTATCCTTCTTTTCTTGCTTGAGGGACATTTTTTTGTATGGTTGTAGCCGTAAAAATACCCAATCTCCTACATCAAAACTTCTCTCGCTGCGATGTTGATCTGCCTGTTGTTTCATTCGATTTTGTGCCAAATTCAGGTTATCCTTTAAGAGTTGGAGAACTTCTTGTTGATGCTCGATGTGATCTTCCACTGCTTGAACCTTCGAACTTTCCCTTAAATATGATGTGATGGATGGTGGATGATATCCATAAAGTGCCATAAATGGGGTCATTTTTGCTGCAGTATGGAAGGAAGTGTTATACCACCATTCAGCAAAAGGTAACCATTTGACCCATTGTGTTTGTTTATCAGATACAAAAAAACGAAGATATCCTTCCAAACATTCATTTACTATCTCAGTTTGACCATCAGATTGAGGATGATAAGATGAGCTATGAGCTAATTGAGTACCCAAACAAGAAAATAAATCCGTCCAAAAATTTCCAGTAAAAATGGGATCTCTGTCACTCACAATAACCCTTGGGCTTCCATGTAGCTTTTGAAATCTATCCATAAATGTAGTAGCAACTGTACTTGCTTTAAATGGATGAGATAATGCACAAAAGTGTGCATACTTGGTAAGTCTATCAACTGCCACCATGATGACACTCTTTCCTTCAAACTTAGGTAAACCTGTGATAAAATCCATTGAAATCTCCTCCCAACGTTGACTTGGAATGGATAAAGGTTGTAGAAGTCTTAGGGTATTAATTGTTTCCACTTTATTCTGCTGGAAAACCAAACATTCCGCCACAAAATTTTGAATATCAGATTTAAGGCCATCCCAAAAAAATTCTTTCTTCACCCTGTGGTAAGTTTTTAAAAATCCTGAGTGTCCTCCTAAAGGAGAAGTGTGCAATTCCAGAAGAATCTTCTGTTTTAGTTGGGAATTCTTACAAAGATATAAGCGATCTTTGTACCATAAGGAATCATTTTTCCAACTAAATGTATCAGATGTACTAGGATCTTGCCGCAAATTTTGAATGAGTATCCATACATCTTTGTCCTTCTTCCATTCATCTCTTGCTTCAGTTATCCAATCTGGTTGGATAATAGAAATGGCACAAAGCAATGCTTCCACCTCTTCATTCTTTCTTGAGAGTGCATCTGCAACAACATTAAGCTTTCCTTTTTTGTAGATTATTTAAAAGTCATAACCCAACATCTTTGTGACCCATTTTTGCTGCTCTTCTGATGATAGTCTTTGTTCCAAAAAGTGTTTAAGACTATCATGATTAGTTTTTACATTGAAGTGTCTTCCCATTAGGTAAGTTCGCCATTTCTTTAGTGCATGTAGTATTGCTAACATTTCCTTCTCATAAATAGGTTTCTGTAAATACTTTCCTTTAATTGGACGACTTTCAAAAGCAATGGGTCTTCCTTCCCGCATTAAAACTGCACCAATTCCATTTCCTGAGGCATCACATTCCACAATAAAGGTTTTTGTGAAGTCTGGTGTAGCTAAGACCGGTGCTAGGCACATTGCCTCTTTAAGACGTTCAAAGGCCTTAGTTGCTTCAGGAGTCCATGAAAATGCATCTTTCTTCAATAATGTTGTTAGAGGTGCCGCTATTCTCCCATAATTCTTAACAAACTTGCGATAATACCCTGTTAACCCGAGAAATCCTCGCAACTGCTTTATGGTTGTGGGGACTTCCCATTCCTTAATGGCTTTAATTTTGTTAGGGTCTACTTTAACACCCTCGTGAGATACAATATGACCCAGATATTCCACCTCTTGTACTCCAAAGAAACATTTGGATTTTTTTGCACATAATTGTTTCTCCTGCAATAGTTTGAGCACCCCGTCAACATGTTCAACATGATCCTTCCAAGACCTGTTGTAGATTAGTATATCATCAAAAAATACTAGCACAAATTTTTTAAGGAAGGGTTTGAAAATGGAATTCATCAACCCTTGAAATGTAGAAGGTGCATTGGTAAGGCCAAAAGGCATGACCAAAAATTCATAATGACCCTCATGAGTTCGAAATGTTGTTTTTGGAATATCTTCAGTCTTCATTCTAATTTGATGATATCCCGAACAAAGATCCAACTTGGTAAAATAAATTGCTCCATGTAATTCATCCAATAATTCATCAATCACAGGAATGGGAAATTTATCTTTAATGGTGAGCTTATTGAGCTCCCTATAATCCGTACACATTCGCCATGATCCATCCTTCTTGTGTACCAATACTACAGGAGCAGAGAATGAACTTTGACTAGGTTGAATTATACCCGCCTCTAACATTTCTGCAATCATACGTTCAATTTCGCTCTTTTGGAAGTAAGGATATCTATAAGGCCCGATGTTTGGAGGAACACTTCCTGGAATCAAATGAATAGCATGATCATGATCATGAATAGGTGGGAGTCCTTTGGGAGTTTCAAACACCTTGGAATGATTGTCCAAGACTTGTTGGAGATCTGCAGAAACAGATGATTTTGATGTCGGAACTTCTAGTGAGCATAATTGTGCAATTACGCCTCGTTGTTCTTTCTTTAGAAGCTTTGTCATGACATTAGAGCTTATTATCCTTCCCGACTTCCCTTCAATACCCCGTAATTCGACTTCCTTTCCTTTTGAAAAAAATTTCAAGAAAAGTTCTTGAAAATTAAAAGCTACCGTCCCCAAAGATTGTAACCATTGTACTCCTAGTACAACATCAACACCTCCCATAGGAATGGAAATAATTGGACTAGTCAATACATATTCCCCCATGGTTAGCTTGATATTTTCCATAGCAATTTATAGTTCCTCCATTTGCAACCATCACTTGACATTCTGGTGCTGGGTATAGGAAACAATTTAGTTCCTTGGCTACCTTACAATGAATAAAATTATGGGTGCTACCTGAATCAATCAACACTATTACCTTTTTCTTCTTGATTTGTCCCACTATCTTGAGAGTTTGAGGAGTGGTAATTCCTGCCAGTGCATTACACGATATGGTCGGATTCATTTCTTCCTCTTCTAGGGCTGGTTCCTGGTGTATATCCTCTTCTTGTTCATTTTCATCTTCCTCTTCACAATCTATGTAAAATAATTTCTTCTCAGCACACTTATGACCTTTAGTGTATTTGCTATCACAACTGTAGCAAAGCCCTTTTGCTCTTTTTTTCTTCCAATTGTTGTGGTTTCAACCTTGTAGGTTGTGGAAATCTAGGCGTAGCAACACTTCCTTCTTTATAGAATTGAGTGGTAGGCTTCCTTGTCGCCATAATTTTACATTCAACTTTTCTTGCCAACCCGAATGCCTTCTCCAATGAATCAGGTTCCAAAACGCGAACTTCATGTTGGATGTTATCCTTTAAAGTGCCTATGAAGAGATCAATCCTGTGTTCCTCTGGAATATCAGTTACCCTTATATTCAATTTTTGGAAGTCCTCAATGTGCTGCCCCACTAAACCCCTTTGTTTGAGATTTATCAATTGGCTAAAGAAGGTGTTGCTCTTTGTATCCTCATAATGTGCTATCATTTCCTCCATAAAAATTGACCAAGTGACAATTTTTTTATGGGAGAAAAGCAATCGATACCATACAAATGTATTTTGTTCTAAATGTAAAGTTGTAATGCGTACCTTTTGTGTGTTTTGCACGTTATGGAGATCAAAATATTGCTCCATCTGTAGTATCCATGTTACAGGATCCTTTCCATCAAACTTCCTCATATCCATTTTTGGAATATGGTGGTTCTTCCCGCCAACATTAGAGTTTATGAAATCAAGATTAACATTTATTTTGTCCTCATCATGAGGTTCTTCTACTATCTTTTCACCATTAGGAAACATTTCTTGTATCAACTTTGTCAAACCTTCGATGTCTGTTTTTAGATCATTCTTCATGTTTTCCATCTTAGCTTCCATACCAGCTTCCATCCCATCCATCTTCGCTTCCACACCTTTCTTCAAAACTTCCATTTCATTTTTTGTTTCTCTTTGCGAGAGTGAAATTTGTTGCACTTGCTCTTGTAATTTTGATAGATCATGTTGCAATTCTTCATCTTCATGAGTCATAGTAGAGCCTTCTGAAGGCTTAATGGGTGTTGAATTATTTTTATGAGGCATATTTTAGAACCCAATATTGATATCTATTCTACAATATGCCCTTGGAATCAATTAAAATTGATTCTTCAAACAAGACTTATGCAATTCGGAAAAAAATACACACCTTTTTATTGCTTTTGAGGAGCTCGATATTGAAATTGGATTATCTTTGTGATTGCAGCACTTAAATATATGAATTTTAGTACCAATGTAGCCCTCCGAATTATCTTTCTAATGCCACAGGTATGACCTGATTTTGATTCTCCAAGACAAATTTGTGTCCAATCTCCCACAATGACCTAATTATGGACTGGTTCAGTAGAGCGAACTTGTATGACTTTCCACGTATCACTGTTTCATCCTTTGTCTCTGAAATTGATAGAAAAGAAACTAAATTCTATGTACTTATTACCACTTTTTACAGCACTCCAATCCAATGCTCAGAGAGAGAGTTATTGAACTTTTCCCACGATCACCCCTTTCAGATGAAATTCAGGAGCCTGAAAAAGCACTACCTTCCACAGATCATATCTCCAAAAATATTGTGAACCAAGCTCTGAAATTTTTTGACGACTTTTCTCAGGATTTCAAATTCGCACCATACGAATTTCAGATTATGAGCCTTCGTAGAAAAAAGTTTATAGCACAAATTCCACGATGACCTGTTTAGGATCCCGAAAAAAAACCTAAATTCCACAGATCATATCTCCGAAAATATTGCGAACCAATCTCTAAAATTTTTATAAAATCTTCCTCGAGATTTCAGCTTCGCACTCTAAACATTTCAGCTTTTGAAACTTTGTAGAAAAAAAGTTATAGCGAAAATTCCACGATGACCTGTTTGGAGCAGCGAAACCCTAGAATCCAAAGCTCTGATACCAAATGTTGTGTAACCAGCTCCAAAAATAGAAGAAAAGAGATATCAACGCCTTAGAAATAAGCCACTTCGAGGGGGCAACCTCCAATACATTACATAAAATGAAAAATTCTTGGATGATACAATTTACAAAACCTCCTTTCTATATATAGGAGTCCATGGGGCCATAATGTAATCCTAGTGGGCCACAATGTAATCCTAGCCGACCTAAAATTAATAATTTAAGGGCACAATAATAATAAAATGGGGGTTACAAGGGTACAATAATAACAATAAGGGGGTTACACTAACAACAATAAGGGACTATACTAGTAATATAGGGACCTAACTTATATAGTCCTGATTTTGGCAAATATTTCATGTTATATACTTTTTCTTTCAGCGAATCCATCACGATCGTATTAACACAAAAATAAAATAAAGGGAATGGACGACATATATCTTTCATGAGTGCAGGATTATAGGGGTAGTAGCTGAATTATCCAACCAATTATAAGAAAGCATACACAGTCTACAAGGTGGTAAAACACTTTAGGCCCTCCCTCTTGAAAGCTCATATGATTATCTATGTGCCTAATCTAACTGTTAGGACAATTTTTTTACAACAAGAATTGGGTGAAGTGAGAGCGAAATGGATAACATTTTTATATGAATATGATCTTGATTTCAATCTAGTTCATACTTTAAAAGGTCATAGTCTCTATCGACTGACACTTGAAGTGATGTATTCACCAGAAAAGAACCTTCAAGCTGGGAAAAAAAAAAAAAAATGTATAATGTTCAACAAGTTCCTCCCATAAGTACAACCATGTCTTAGTATTCAGACATTCAAAAGTACTTAGAGCATGGCACCTTGCCTTCGAACTTATTGAAAAAACAAATGATGGAAAAATTCCTTAAAGCTGTATCTTACCAACTTGCGCATGGTGTGCTTTTTCGAAAGCACGATAATGGTGTCTTTCTTAGATGCCTAGAGCCTCCATATTCAAATAGGGTTTTGAATGATATACATGATGGACCAGCAGGAAGACACTTCCCCAGTGATACAACTACAGATAAGGTGGTGAGAGCTAGTTACTATTGGCCCACATTATTTAAGGATGTTCATGCTTATGGCTGAAGGTGCCTAATATGTCAATGGTCTGATGGTCATGATAAGAAGTCAACTACCCCATTATTATCCATATCAGTTGAGGAAAAATTCCAACAATGTAGATTAGATGTTATCGGTGAAATATTTCCTCACTCATCAAAGAAACACCGATACATTTTAACAAAAAACAATTATTTCACTCGGTGGACCGAAGAAATTATGCCAAGACATGTTAATTATCAAAACCTCATCCAATATCTCAAGAAGAACATCATAACTAAGTTCAAAATTCCTACATCGCTCGTCCTTGATAATACAAATTAATTTGGTTCATTAAATATGTATGAGTTTTCATTAGAAAATGGTATTGTTTTAAAGCATGCTTCTAACTATTTCTCACATGGAAACAATTTATCCTAGTCTACAAATAAGAACCTAATTTGTATTATCAAGAAAATTGTTCTCTATGAGAAAAATAAATGGAATAATGATTTGGTGAATGCACTATGGGTGACCGTGTCACCCCCAAGCCTTCTCTTAAAACCTCTCCATGATTCCTGGTTTACAGAAAATATGCTATCCTTCCGCTAAAAAATTACCTTCCCGCCTTGCAGCTTTCTTAGGAATCTCAAGAAAAACCATGTCTCCTTGTTCAAAGTCAGATAAATTCTCTTCTTAAGTTCAAGGAAGAAATTCTCAGAGAGAAATAAAATTTTGTTGTACATCGGAAATGAATCAAGCATTGGTTTGATAAGAAGTCCATAGGGAACAAAAATTTTAGTGTCGGTGACCTAATACTGAAGTGGGACAAATCCCACAAAGAGAAAGGGAAGCACACCAGGTTTAAACCTCTATGTATTGGACCATTTACCATCACTAAAGAGCTTGGCCACAATTCTTATAGGTTGATATATTCATAGGGGAGGACTGATCCTCTTCTCATCAATGACCAAGATCTTAAGCACTACTTCCAAAAGTAGCCCCGACCTGCATTCCTCTCTTTGTACAATTTTATTTCCTTGTTTTATGTTGTTTTTTTGTCATGTATCATACATTTTCGTTCAATGTCTATGTTAGTGCACATAAATAAGACATTTTGTGATGGTGCATGTATGGCTCAAAAGATTATGTGGCAAAACAAATAGGAATTGTGGCAACCGCAACACATGGATATTTGTTTATTCTCCTTCCTTGTTTGGGAAATTCCTTAAGTCATGTAATTTACAAATGGATAATATGATACATTTAAGGGGAAATTCTTGAGTATAACCAGGAAAGAGATATCTATTAGCATCCTTTTTCATTAACTTGGTGTTAAAATTACTTTTTGTTCTTCATGCTAATTCAATTAAGTAGAGAAAGGAAAGGGGAAAACCAATAGTGAGAAAATCAATATCAAAGGTATATATAACCTTCTCCGAATGAACAACCTCTTCTTCTATCAATAATTAGAGATCTCTCTTCCAACCCATGAAATAATAAGTTCCTAAGCATAGTTCTATAAATAAAATAAATAAAGAGCAAATGAAGAGAAAGGATTCCTACACAGAGGTGAAGCAAACAACTTCGTCGGGGTGTTGATCATTATCACTAGTAGTGAAGAGATGCCTGTGTTCATGAAATGACTCTATTAATGTAATAAATAGGCCCATTGGCAACAAAGCAACATGGGAGATGAAAAATAATACTCTTATTATCTTTAACTTGTGATTATATATTACCTTTCTCTTGGATCAAAACAATTTTGGAATGGAATTTTTTTTTGTGTGTTAAACAAAGAAAGGGAATGGTGGGTCCTACATCTGTAATCGTGTTAAGTGGGGAAGCCATAACAACCTCGTTGATGAATCAATACATATTTAAGGGCTAAATCTTTGATCAAAGATATTTCTAGATAGAGAAGCACCCTCTAAAAATTTTCTATATACTTGAATTTTGGAGCCTACCTCTTATCATGTGAAGTGTCCCTCTTGGTCCAAAAGTGTCGTTTCATGTTTTTACATATGTTTCAAGTGTCCATGTTCCTTCCTAAGTGTCTTAAGATCATTAAAAGTGGAAATCAAACACTTTGGAGTCCTAGTACACTTTCTAGCCACAATAATGTCACTTTTGGTCACAACTGCACATACTTTGTCTGTTGTACTTGGAAAATGTTTGTGAACTAAATTTTTGATGCATAATTCTTATTCTTGGATCCTTTCTAAGTTTTAATAATGATTTGAGTTGTGTCACACATGATTTTACTCCTAAATCAATGTGTTTTCCAAGATTTTCACCCTTATGGACATAGAAATTTTTTTACTTTGGAAGCCTTCCTTCTAGGCCAGCAAGAGCACATTGAGCACTCCTAAGGCCTAGTGGAGAACATAATTGCTGGTTGAAAATGCACCATATTCCAAGCCTAACACTCCCTCCATCTGTTGTGCACAACACACTCCAAGTCATCAAACCCTATTTCTTATTTCGTGTTTCTACACCCTGCACCAACCAAGCCTCCACTATCCCAATTGAGAACACTCCGCACTCTCAGTGGGAAGTGAGGCTTTCCCTTATGCCTTATTTCTGTAACTTTCACCCTCCTTGTGGCCCTAGATCTCCCTTCCCAGTTCACAACACATCCTCAGTGAAAAATCATATTGTCTTGTCCCTTGAAGATACACCTCATGCCCATCAAGCCTTCTAGTCTTCCATAATAGCGCAAATCAAACTCTTAGTGAGCAGTGAAGCCCCTCCATGCCTCTTGAAATTTCTCCCTGTGCAAAAAAGTATTCTCTCTCTCCCCTTGGAACATTATTAATCCACAAAGAGAAAATTTGCATGAAGCATGATAAAATAAGATATTTTTGAGATACTATTTTCTTTCCATGAGTGATGTATACCCACATGTGTTCAATGAATCATGGAAAATATGTGTGAGGATATATGTCAAGAAATGTTTCCCAAGGAAGCATCTTGAAGAAAAAATGAACAAAGGTACCATGTTGCAATAGTTGAAATAACGATGGATTTTGATGATCAAAGTGACTCGTGAAGACTCAGTGATATCTTAAGACCCTTTGGAGGATGGAAGCCAATCACAAAACAATATATGTTACGAGTGTTGAATACATAGTGGTAGTGGTGTCACTTCTCAAATAACTCTATGTATAAGTCTCCATGTGTCCAAGTCATCAATATCTATGAATTATCGTGTTGTCGTCACATGATGATGTAATTTTGGCAATTATTGTAAATGTAAATATGTGGAATTCCAAGAGTCGCATATGGACAAAAGAGTCACATGGAGAATTCCAAAATTAATATAGAAGTTCAAAATTCATGTAGAATTCCAAAGGTCACATTAGAATTCTAAGACTCGTGAGGAAGTTCAAGAGTCATAAGGATATGAAAGGTCATTCCTTTTGTTATAAAATATGCCTCTTTACTCAAAGAGAGGAATTTTCACCTTGGCTTCTCCAAATAAGAATTAGAGAGGAAGATACTTCTTTTGGAGGGAAATTAATGGATCAACACTCCACTATTGTAGCTAGTGGTGTTTCATTGTATCAATGTATCTTGGATCTTTTCATAATATTTGAATCTCATTGAGGCAACACATTTTCATGCGTATATCATGAATGTTTCAAGACTAATATTTGGATTCTTGTGGTATATTTTGACGTTCATATGTGTTAAATAAATAGAACTATTTCATTGGCTTTGGTGCTCATCTTATTGAATATGATTTGTACCTAATTTAATGATCATTACATCTATGTGAACTATTTCGATTTATGGTTAGATATTCTTTCATATGTATGTGTGTTTGTCTTTGTTAGAATAGTACTATTAATTTTCTCGTAAAGACTCATTTTTTTCCTTCCAATGAAAGGAACTTGATACATATACAATTGAACACTTCACAAGGCATACTTACTTGCTCATTCCAAAGTACATGTGCTTTGCCTTATCATGATAACTACTAAAACCAAGGAAAATATTTAAGTACATGGAAACCGGGCCACATTTTCGAATGGGGCTCATATACCAAATAATGTGAGGTATAATTGGGACATCATATTGGGGAGACCCCCTGTATGTTGGATGGATCCACCACCGTTAAAACTTGTATAGCTCCGATCAATGGTATTAGAGTAATATGCTCCTTGTTGTTTCTTAGTGCATGTGACCAATGAGGTTAGAGTACTAAGAGTTGGGTCTTGAGATAGTTTCACTAGGGAAAGATAATTCTCACCAAACCAAGTAGCCTCCCAAGGCAAAAGAAAAGAGAGACGATGGAGTAGGATATCCTATAAATATTTTTCTTGAAGACTCACTCTCGTGACAAAGGATTGAGATGATGGAAAATTTTGCCTATATTCTTTGATGAATTTGAGAAAAGGCTGAGGCACCTTCAACAACAAATAATTTCAGAGTTGGAACACCCTTCAAAATAAAATATAAATTTACCATCCCCTTATTTGAATGAAAAATATGTATATTATTTAGATAAACGGCTAAATATGCTATGATACTAGATAATGAAAATATCACCTTCACTTTCTTGAAATCCCTTCCCCATGAAAAAAATTGGTGGGAAGGTTACTAGGAGAGACACAATGAAGACGAGTTTGAAAAATCCAAGGTAGGACACACTTGGGAAACTTTTGTTGATGTTATCTAGGAGTAATTCTACCTTATAGGGTGTTATCGTTCTGTAATTTATGATATTTTGAGAAGAAAAACATAGGAATACATCAAAACCACTTTGGACATTAGGATCTAGCCCTACCAACTTCAGAGAGGGATCTCTCTGTAAAATTTAGCTTTGTTTGATGTGAATTTTAGGCTAGTTGTGATTGTGCTTGATTTTTTGGTTGATTAAATGATTATATTCCCATTAGGCTATGGAGTCAAAAATATAATTGGTTTTGCATCAATATTTAAAAGAGTTATCATAGGGAAATCTAAGTTACATTACATAGATATTTTAAGATTTTAAATGATATATGGATGTGGAAGAAAAGTGAATTTAAGTAGAGATTGAAAATAAATTAAGTATTCATCAATCTAACTTCAGTAAAAAACATATAAATTTCAAAACAACCAAAATAAGGTGTTCTAATTAACATATCCTATTCATTACAGTTTTTGTTTTACAATTAAGATTTTCCAGATTTACAAAGAAAGGAAAAAACAATGAAATAGCACAGTTACAGAGGAAGAACTTCACCAGTGAATACACCACATGAATCTTGTAATAAGTCCTGGTATTATTGATACTCCAACAAACTTGAAAATTACAATGCTCAGTAGGAAAAATATATTCAGAAAGCAACCTATAATACTTCGAAAAGTGAAGTATTTATATTAAATTTTTCAAAATTGATTACATCAATGTTGTCTCAACCGACAACGTATTATTATAAAAAAACTAAATAATAAACTCTAACTGTGACAAAAAATAGGCTCAGTGGAGATGATCTAGAACATTGACACTATTTTGGAGGAAACAGTTGCTGAGTGGACCTATTTCTGGGCTTACGCTGGTTGGTGTGCTAACTGATGCACTGGTTGAAGCTGAATTTTCTTAATTTAATTCTTACTCCTATAGGTCACATAGTTAATCCCATCGATATTCATCTGTGATAGTCAATTTGATTACCTTTCTATAAATATCATCAAATTCTGTATATCTAATAAAGGTAGGCTTTACCACGAAGATGTCATTTGCCTCATGTTTAATAAAAAATTCATTACTGATCGATTCCAAAAATGCTCTGCCAGTCATACTTCCTTTTATGTTGGAGAATTTAGTGTTGTCCTGGAAATTTCGTTTAATTTATGTGTTAAAGGCTCTATCCTATTGAAAAACATGTTCATTTCTATCTTCAAGTTGTATCATTTCTCTTCCAACTGAACAAAAAAATTCTTCTTGGTAAGAATCCTCTTTACTTATAAGATGGTCTCTATTATATCATCTACTCCCAATTCATCTAACTCATATATGTTCTTGGAGTTCATAAAATTGATAATGTTATTTGTTGTAGTAAGCATATCCCCAAGCTCCTACTTAATATCTGTGATAGCATCATTGACATTTTTAATTAAATCCTTTTGTTAAAAAATAATCCAGATGCAGGGCCAGATTTCATTAATAGAGTTCATGATATTTGTCCAAATGATTTCTTTGGATTGGGCCAAGGTTTGTCCAATTTTTTATTCTCTCTCTGACTTCTGCAATTTCTCTATTAATTTCCAAGCTTTCTTTGCTTCTGCTGAATGTGAGGCTTCACTCCTTGATCTATGGTCTTGCAACATTTTGACTTGGTCCTATAGTTTCTTGATTTCCTCTGTATGAATAGACATATTCTCCACTACCTTTTTCAACTGCTTTGCACCATATGTTGTCTATGTTGTAGAGGTTGTAGCAGTGGGGATGGTTGTAAGAGGTTCAACATCTAAAGGAACCATGGATATTTCTGCAGCTTTCTCCCTCTATTTGATCATTTTTTCCATTTATGTATCCATTTGTTGCAACTGTGCATTTTTCTCCATGATGAGCTTCATCATATCAGTCTTTTGGGCCTTTGTATCTTCAATGTATTTGGTGAGAGGATCTTCAGTAGCTAACAGCTTCAGCTATTTCCTCAATGTTTCTATGTCAGAATTATTCTTTTTAACTATATCCTCTACAACCTTCATGTTAGAGCGATCGTATCCTATTTTAACCACCAAGTCCTCTAAGGATTTAATCCTTGTATCCTTAGCAAGAGAGGATATTTTCTCCATTTTTAGCTGTGACTAGATATTGGCCAAAGAAACCTGCAACTTGGAGAGACTCGCTGCTATGTTATTCAAGGTAGAGGAGATCATTTCACCTATTTTCTTTTGCATCTCCATTTGATCAATGGGATGAATGTATTTTTTTTCAAACTTAAAAGAATTATCCTTATAATCAGCTGATGTCTTTGGCTGTGAAATTTGTGCCTCAAGGAAGGCCATCTGCATTTTACCTTTCTCAGAATCAAATGCTAACAACAACATACTTTGAGAACTGGAAGTCTGCTTCTAGAATTAACTATAAGTGTTGTTCTTCAAAATTTCATTCTTCAATTTTATTTCCCTGAATGTATCAAAAACTGTCTTCTCTTTCTCCCCTTGGAAAAATTTAGGTTTTTGAATAGCTTGTTGTTGGTCTTGTGAAGCTAAAGAAATAGTAGGAGAAATGGTGGATTGGACACCAAATTGAGAGGATGAAGGTGTTTCCTTAGTGACAATAACAACTTCCCGTTCTTAATCTTTGTCTATATTTGCTTTAGGATTAAGCTTGGTCCTTTTTTAGTACATTATTTTGAACTCCTTGCTTGTTATAGTGTTAGTAACTGAAGGTGACTCTTATTCTCTATGCCTTTTTCCTAATTTTTCCTTTTTTTTCCTGTGGGACAGGAGTCTTTGATGTTGATGTCGAAATACTTCCCAAGGGATCATAGGACTAGGTAAATCTTAGGTTGAAATTCATTTCCTTCAAGATCTTGTCTCAGCTCTCACCGCCGAATTGTTAAAATGAATGGCCCAATTTTTGCTTTATCCTAAACTAGGACTTCTTCTTTTCATTGACAAAGTGGATTTCATTAGCATTTAACATATGTCTAAAACCTATCTCCTGATAATACATAAAAATTTACACTAAAACAGAGGAGTATTTGAACACCTCTTATGTCTGAAATTTAACAAAATAATAATGAATATTGTCTGCAAGGAATTTTCTAAAATTGAAGATGATGGATGGTTTAGAATCTATGGAAAGTATGTAGAGGAAGCCTATAATGGGTTCATCTATCCATTGGTCTGAATAGTAGCCAAGGAGGTATGCAATTACTGTTATATTTTTCTTGGCTCTATCAGGGAAAATGGAGGAAGGGTATAGAGGGTTCTTCTTAGGCAGCTGAGTGTCTTCAACTAGAAAGTCAGATTTACTCCTTTGAAAAATATAATTTTGATATAATCTGTAATTGTGGCTCTGGGAGAAGGTATTCAGATGGGGTGGCTTGCACACTGGACATGATTGTGCAATGACTGTGAGTGTGATGGCAGGCACCAATTTTAGTAGGGTAATTATGTGATCTTTGATCAGGTATATAGCAGTTTGAAATGGTTTGGGATGAATTCCTGGGCACTTTCTAAAGTAGTTGGGTGAAATATTATATGAGGGAAATTGATCTTAAACTAAATACCACACCAGAGCTTTTCTATGTATTTGTCTCATCCATCAGTTATGTTATCCTCCAAATAGATTTTGAATTATTAGGAGGTTTTCACACTGATATTATAATCTCCATCAGCTAGGGGGACATGGTCTAAATCTACAAGAGGGTGGATCAAAGAGTTACATGGATCCTCCTATTTTTTCTTCTTTGGAGGCATTATCAATTTGTTTCAGAGGAATTGAAGGGATTTAACCAAGAATACTTAGAGCTCTAGATTGGTTGAAGGAGGTGAGGTGGACACAGTTTCTTTTATTGGCGATGAACTAATAAATCAAACTGGAGCTTTGTAAACCTGTCAAAACAGTGTAATTAACAGATAATTGAGAAGAATAAAGGTCAAAATGGTTACAATGCATGGTTTTATAAGAAATTGGGTTTTTCCGTTAAAATGGCGCAGATCTGTTAATTTAACGGTCATTAGTTTAATTGAATTCATTAATAGATTCATTACCATGGGAAGGAATGTGATTGAAAACACATATATGAGTTGGCGCGATGGGATTGGAGGGTGTAACGGACAAGTAAGTGGTTTTGGTATTGTGGGGAAAGGTAGTTTTCGGGGGGGGGTATCAGGTGGTAAGTGGTATGAGCAGAGAGGGGTGTGAACAATGGAGAATATGCCATGTAGTCATGGGCCCGAAACATAAAACAACCTTTTTCGGACCTATTAGCCCCCTATAAATTCCTTGACAAGCAAGCAGGGGGCTAAATTGTTTTTGAGCCTTCAAGGAATGCATTTTTCTTGAAAAACACATCATCCTTGAAGCCTCCTTGTGCCTTTTTCCTTTGATGAAATCCCCTCTGCTGATTCCCATTATAAGGTTTCACTGATTGTAAAAAGTTGTGCACCAGAAGGCCTTCATTTGCCCCTTGTATCCCTGCAGAATGTCTCCATTTCATCCCTTTTTTCCCTTTTTACAAAGCCTCCCTTCCACCCCAAAATCCCTCCCCTAGTCCTCCTAAACCATTCTAAAATCCCCTTTAAACCACGCATACACCCTTGGTTTGGCCAAGCAACCCCTTTTTTCCTCTATTGTTATCCCTATTTGGCTTTGATTTTCATTAAAAACGAGCCAAAAAACCCATTTTCTACCTTTGTAATGGGCCAGCCCCCTTCGGCCAGCTCCCTTGACCTTTTCCCCACATGACCTGGGCACCAAGACCAGGCGCTAGCCTGAAAAGCGCTTAGCGCGTTGGGTTATCAGAAGCGCTGTTAACCGTCGATCTGTACAGATCGGACGGTCGTCGCAATCCCCACAGCGTCCGTCGTTCAACCCTTTCACTGCCCAGACCACATATCTGTCGTCCGTTAATCCGCAGATCAACGGTCAGAAGTTCACCTGCCTCGGAGGTCCCCACACCAACGCGCCCTGTTTAAATTCCGCTGGTTTCCATCGCACTGCCTTTTGAGGGCTGGCGGTATTCTTCGTTTCGAAGCGATTCCACTCATTTCATGATGCGTTTCCCCGCACACTGTTCAAAAACTTCCCCCCATCGTGCATTAAAGTTCGGCAGCAGATCCGGCGCGATATCGCTATACACCGTCTGATCTGGGGTGGGCCATCCGACGGTAGTCACTCCCTGAAGATGCGCGGGAGTTAACCAAGGCAAACAGTACCCCTGGCCCACCATCCGTCACCCTTCGCTACGTTTTCCATCGTCGATCTCCTCCTGAGATCGGACGGTCCAGATTCGATCGCCCCCGCCATTGACCCAGTCCCGCCATGTCACCCATTCCACATGTTTCATCACTTTTTTTGTCCGTCCCCTTTATAATTCATTCAAAGGTCAAATTTTAATGTTTTATGTTAAAATTTCTACCTCGCCATCCTCCAAAGCATCTCCCGTTGTTCCATGGTTTTCCTCCACAGTAGCCACTGCATTCATCGTCCTTCATCCATGCCACGTTGCCATTTTTGTAGTCATCCACACCACCCTCACCATGCATGTTTTTCTTAATGTGTTTTCATGTTTTGCAGAGTTACAGGCAGGCGGAAAACCGCCATGATTCATATGCACTATTGTAGTGGCACATTGCACAAAAGAAGCTCAATTTAGAGCCTGATATTATAGGAAGGTGTCCGGAAAGGTGTCTGCAACATAAATTTCATCAAAGGACAGATTTCAAACCCTGCAAAACCTCTTCGACAACATTAAAGCACAGATTTCACAGTTAGAGGCAATCGTGGAAGTGGCAAAGCGTATCAGTGAAATATCAGAGAATTTAAAGCCAGTAATCAGAGATTTCTGAAGTCTGGAGTCAGTAATTGAAAGGCAGAGTACTAGGTCAAAGACCCCAAGGATCAATCAGAAGGTCCAATGCACAAAAAATAATACTATCAGGGTTTCTCAACAGCGGAATGTTTTTCCATAAAAGGACAAAGTGCCCATACTGTCTGCATGCTATTTCGTGTCCCTAAGGAAATTCAGCCCTGACAATAGTCCTAAGCTACCGGAGAATTTGTTATGTAGTATGGAAGACTTCACAGTCATTTATTTACCTTTTTGTTTATTCACCAAAGGTACTACAGAATACTACAGCCAAAGTACATCAGAGGCATACTGGAGTAAATGGAAGCCTGGAGAAGACCACTCTTTCACCCAAAGAGTGCCATAGATAAATGCATAGAATTAAAACAGAATGGGCTTCGGCCCTCTTTCTTTTCTGAGTTTTAATGCTTCATTTAGTTTTTCACCTACCTCCTCTGCTCTCTTCAGCTATAAAATTCATGAAGGAACTCATTGTAAAGGTTGTTGATCGGCTATCTGTGAATTGCAAGTTGTTTCTTTGAGACATGTTCTCTATGTAAAGTTGAAAGATAGGCTGAGGAAGATGTATTCAGACTGAATATTCAAGTTGTTGGAAATTTTGTACATGACTGGTGTTGCTCTTAATATGACAAGAACATTTCTTTGGATCCTGATTTAAAGAAGCTGGTGATGTTTTCTATCTCTGTGTTTTATTTCATTTCATTACATTTCTTCTGGCACGCATCATAAATCTGGCATAGGATTTACCCTTGTTAGGTACCCTATGTCTCTGATCTCCCTGCCTTTAATGTTTTTTTGCTATATGTGTATCTGAGGATTGATTTCAATTGATCTAACCAGTTTAGTGGTCAGATATATCACTAGCTGATGTATGAATTAATGAGGTCGGTTTCTTAGATGTTCTTGTTAGGATTTAATTGAATGAATTGGGAACACTGGGAGGTATATAATTTGGTTTCTATCTCACTAGGATCCTTTTCAACTGGTTAAAATTTGATAATTTTCCTTAAGCTAGAGGCCGAAGCATTGAGAGTTCAAAGTCTCTCTCTGATCTCAGGTTTTCAACTTTGTGTCCTAAATCTTGAATGTTCCTTGTCCGAAGAGTTAGCCTTTTTAGATTTCGGATCACAGGTGTTCAATGGCATGTCCTGTCCCTGGACCTAAGTTTTGAAAGGTCACCTTGGAGGTTTCCTTGCTTTCACCTTCTCTCTTGTCTTTCCATGCCACACTATCATCTTTAAGATCCAATGCTTTAGATGACTAGCCCAACTGAAAGCCTACATATTGATTAGCAAGTAAACCCTTTCCTGACTCCATTGCCCAATGGTATTAAATGTTTCCTGGATTATCTCTCCTTTGCCTAAAATCCTCTTTGCTCATCCTTGTCTTATATTGAACCCTTCTTTCCTAATTCCCAACAACCAAACAAACATCAAACAAACAAACCTTGTGCCCATAACTAGCCTAATATCTTAACTTTGAGCTTCAAAGACAAAAACATTTGCTCATATAGAGAGATCCCTCTCTGGACCCAGGAGGGCTATATCTTGAGGTCCGAAAGTGGTTTTGATGTTGTCTCATCTTTTGGTCTTGCCAATCTGGCCAAAACATGGGAACCCCAACATAATGGCGGCTCCACTGGGGAATAAAGACCACTTAGCCTAGATTGGATTTTAATTGCTGATGGTGGACAGAAGCCTGCTCCAAACAGTCAAATTCTTCCACCTGGCAACTCCACAGTCCATAACTCCCAAAATACCAAATGACTCCACTGGTAGAAGACTCTGAACTAGTTGAGAAGATGCAGTGACCATCTTTGCAGGAACATGGATCCAAACATGGTTAGAGATACAAAGCTAGATGCTTTGTATGACCAATTAAAGGGAATAGCAAAAATGTTTGGGAAAGTGCTGGAGATGTATATGGCTAATCTGAATGCAAATGATGATTATTTAGAACAGCTTATGCCTCTTCCATAACAGGAACAAACTCAAGACCTAGATAATGAGCAAGACATGTATGATTCTCTAAAATCTATGGAAGATGAAGAGGAAAATGATCAGGAACCACCTGATCACCTATCTACGTCTTGTACTATGCTGAACAGAGAATATCACGCTCTATTGGCAAAAGCTAATAGGGAATGTTGCTTTGAGGAAATAAGAGACCACATAGAAGATGCAAAATCTGATGTGGAAGAAGAAACCACTCATGAGACTTGTAGTCTAACCGAGTATCATCAAGTTCATGAGGATTTGTTTGAATCAGAAAAAGATCAAGAAACATCAGAAGATCCTCAAGATTTCCCTGCAAGAACAAATGAAGATATTCTAGAAGAGGTTCAAGAAGACATCCTGCCTCCAAATCAGCTAATACAAGAAACAGAGAACTGTTGCACCTCTACTCAAAGAACCACAAGAAAATCTTCCCATTTGACAGAAGAAGAGATTGATCAGATATTAAATCAGCAGTCCACCTCTGAAGTCTTTTATAGAACACACACTCTTGCCCATTCCTCTTATGAGTTTGATGATACAGATCGAGAAAGCTCCTCTAAGAACCAGAACGAAGAAAGACCTGCTGGATGTCATGAATGGTTGACTTGGTTGAGCCAGCCTATTTATGACACTGATGAGGAGAGCTACGACAGTATAATAGTAGATGAATATTCGTTGAATATTCATTCTGCTTTTTCACAGATCATCAGTGAGACTGGAAGCCAACAGCCTTCCTTTTCAGAAGATGAGGAGGAAAACAAGGAAGCCTACTCAAGAATACATGGATCTTTTCACAGAGCTTAGCCCAGCAGATCAGAATATATCAGAGCTCCAATAGGACAACACTGCCATATATGATGAGTCCTCTGGTTCAGAAAATGAAAAGGATGAGGGAGATTCTCTTTCTCAAGAGAGTCTTGTTCTTAATCCAGTGGAAGAAGAGGAAATCCTAGTTGAAGCCTGCCTGACAGATATTCATAATCAGGTATCATTTCATGATCCTTATGTTCATTTCCTGCACACATTTGAAGAAGGATCAAGGGTCTTTTTGAGCAGCATGTTGCAAAAAGAAAGAAAAATTTTCAAAGCTGCTATTGTGGAACAAAAAGAGTGGGAGCAGCCCTACCTATCCAGCATGCTCAAAGAGTTGAGCAAGAAAGACCAGTCATGGGATCAATTGATGGACTGGTTGCATTGGAAGACAATGTTTGTGAGCTAGACTTGTAAATATTTGAGATAGAGTAGGGTAGATAGGAAAAGCTCAATAAAGCTCAGTCTGTGAGCATGTAGTTAGTTGTTTTTAATTTCTGCAAACTCCAGCAAGCCAGAAAATCTAATCTTGGCTTGGCTGTTTGTTTTTTAATTACTGTCCTAGAATGTAGAGAAGAAGTCTGCTATACAGTTTAAGCCTAGCAGACATTTGCCTAGGTAGAGAGTTATGAGGCCAACAGTTTAATCTGGTCTCATGGAGTAATAAGGGTAGAAATAGAATAGGTTTATTTTCTTGTTTGAAAAGAATAAATGATGTAAAGGGTCTGCTAGTCCAAATGCATCCTAGAAGAAAAAATGCTAGGATTATGGGATGGGTAGGTAGATTGTTTGAGAATTTTTCTGCTGATTTGATGTCTTCACAATTTGTGGCAATTGATCCAAGAGAGAAAATGGATAGGTCAAGTAGCAGGCATCTGGCCTACACCAAAGATCATTTCTAAATTCTTGACTCCTTCACGAAGAAGCCATTCCCATGTGGAGCCACTGCTAGCCCCCTATAAATTCCTTGACAAGCAAGAAGGGGGCTAAATTGTTTTTGAGACTTCAAGGAATGCATTTTTCTTGAAAAACACATCATCCTTGAAGCCACCTTGTGCCTTTTTCCTTTGATGAAATCCCCTCTACTAATTCCCATTATAAGGTCTCACTGATGGTAAAAATTTGTGCTCCAAAAGGCCTTCATTTGCCCCTTGTATCCCTGAAAAATGTCTCCATTTCATCCCTTTTTTCCCTTTTTACAAAACCTCCCTTCCACCCCAAAATCCCTCCCCTAGTCCTCCTAAACCATTCTAACATCCCCTTTAAACCACGCATACACCCTTGGTTTGGCCAAGAAACCCCTTTTTTCCTATATCGTTATCCCTATTTGGCTTTGATTTTCATTAAAAACGAGCCAAAAAACCCATATTCTACCTTTGTAACGGGCCATCCCCCTTCAGCCAGCTCCCTTGACCTTTTCCCCATGTGACCCGGGCACCGAAACCAGGCGCTAGCCTAAAAAGTGCTTAGCGCATTGGGTTATCAGGAGCACTGTTAACCGTCGATCTGTACAAATCGGACGGTCATCGCAATCCCCACAACATCCGTCGTTCAACCCTTTCACTGCCCAGACCACATATCCGTCATTCGTTAATCCACAGATCAACGGTCAGAAGTTCACATGCCTCTGTGGTCCCCACGCCAATGCGCCCTGTTCAAATTCTGCTGGTTTCCATCGCACCGCCTTCTGAGAGCTGGCGGTATTCTTCATTTCGGAGCGATTCCACTCATCACATGACGCATGTCCCCGCGCACTATTCAAAAACCGCCCCCCATCGCGCATTAAAGTTCGGCAGCAGATCCGGCGCGATATCACTATACATTGTCCGATCTAGGGCAGGCCATGTGACGGTAGTCACTCCCCGAAGATGCGCGGGAGTTAACCAAGGCAAACAGTACCCCTGGCCCACCATCTGTCGCCCTCCGCTACATTTTCCACCGTCTATCTCCTCCTGAGATCGGATGGTCTAGATTCGATCGCCCCTGCCATTGAACCGGTCCTGCCACGTCACCCATTCCACATGTTTCATCACTTTTTTCATTCGTCCCCTTTATAATTCATTCAAAGGTAAAATTTTAATGTTTTACGTTAAAATTTCCACCTCGCCGTCCTCCAAAGTATCTCCCTCTGTTCCATGGTTTTCCTCCACAGTAGCCGCTGCATTCATCGTCCTTCATCCATGTCGCATTGCCATTTTTGTAGTCATCCACACCACCCTCCCCATGCATGTTTTTCTTAACATGTTTTCGTGTTTTGCAGGGTTACAGGCAGGCGGAAAACCACCATGATTCATATGAACTATTGTAGTGGCACAGTGCACAGAAGAAGCTGAATTTTGAGCCTGATATTATAGGCAGGTGTTCGGAAAGGTGTCTGCAACATAAATTTCATCAAAGGAAAGAGTTCAAACCCTGCAAAACCTCTTCAGCACCATTAAAGCACGGATTTCACAGTCAGAGGAAATCGTGGAAGTGGCAAAGAGTAGCAGTGAAAGATCAGAGAATTTAAAGCCAGTAATCAGAGATTTCTGAAGTCTAGAGTCAGTAATTGAAAGGCAGAGTACCAGGTCGAAGACCCCGAGGGTCAATCAGAAGGTCCAATGCACATAAATTAATACTATCAGGGTTTCTCAACAGTGGAATGTTTTTCCATAAAAGGAAAAAGTGCCCATACTGTCTGCATGCTATTTCGTGTCCCTAAGGAAATTCAGCCCTGAAAACAGTCCTAATCTACCGGAGCATTTGTTATGCAGTATGGCGGACTTCACAGTCATTTATTTACCTTTTTGTTTATTCTCCAAAGTTACTACAGAATACTGCAGCCAAAGTACATTAGAGGCATATCGGAGTAAATGGACGCCTCGAGAAGACCACTCTTTCACCCAAAGAGTGCCATAGATAAATGCACATAATTTAAACAAAATGGGCTTCGGCCCTCTTTCTTTTCTGAGTTTTAATGCTTCATTTATTTTTTCACCTACCTCCTCTCCTCTCTTCAGCTATAAAATTCATGAAGGAACTCATTGTAAAGGTTGTTGATCCGCTATCTGTGAATTGCAAGCTGTTTCTTTGAGACATGTTCTTTGTGTAAAGTTGAAAGATAGGCTGAGGAAGATGTATCCAGACTGAATATTCAAGTTGTTGGCAATGTTGTACATGACTGGTGTTGCTCTTAATATGACAAGCACATTTCTTTGGATCCTGATTTAAAGCAGCTGGTGATGTTTTCTATCTCTGTGTTTTATTTGATTTCATTACATTTCTTCTGGCACGCATCAGAAATCTGGCATAGGATTTACCCTTGTTAGGTACCCTATGTCTCTGCTCTCCCTGCCTTTAATGTTTTTCTGATATATGTGTATCTAAGGATTGATTTCAACTGATTTAACCAATGTAGTGGTCAGATATATCACTAGCTGATGTATGAATTAATGAGGTCAGTTTCTTAGATGTTCTTGTTAGGATTTAATTGAATGAATTGGGAACACTGGGAGGTATAGAATTTGGTTTCTATCTCACTAGGATCCTTTTCAATTGGTTAAACTTTGATAAGTTCCCTTAAGATGGAGGCCGAAGCATTGAGAGTTCAAAGTCTCTCTCTGATCTCAGGTTTTCAACTTTGTGTCCTAAATCTTGAATGTTCCTTGTCCGAAGAGTTAGCCTTTTTAGATTTCGGATCACAGGTGTTCAATGGTATGTCCTGTCCATGGACCTGAGTTCTGAGAGGTCACCTTGGAGGTTTCCTTGCCTTCACCTTCTCTCTTGTCTTTCCATGCCACACTATCATCTTTAGGATCCAATGCTTTATATGACTAGCCCAACTGAAAGCCTACATATTGATTATCAAGTAAACCCTTTCCTGACTCCATTGCCAAATGGTCTTAACTGTTCCCTGGATTATCTCTCCTTTGCCTAAAATCCTCTTTTCTCATCCTTGTCTTATATTGAACCCTTCTTTCTTGATTCCCAACAACCAAACAAACATCAAACAAACAAACCTTGTGCCCATAACTAGCCTAATATCTTAACTTTGAGCTTCAAAGAAAAAAACCTTTGCTCATATAGAGAGATCCCTCTCTGGACCCAAGAGGGCTAGATCCTGAGGTTTGAATGTGGTTCTGATGTTGTCTCATCTTTTGGTCTTGCCAATCTGGCCAAAACATGGGAACCCTAAAATAATGGCGACTTCACTGGGGAATAAAGACCACTTAGCCTAGATTGGCTTTTAATTGCTGATGGTGGACAACAGCCTACTCCAAACAGTCAAATTCTTCCACCCGGTGACTCCACACTCCATAACTCCCAAAATACCAAATGAATCCACTGGTAGAAGACTTTGAACTAGTTGAGAAGATGCAGTTACCATATTTGCAGGAACATGGATCCAAACATGGACAGAGATACAAAGCTAGATGCTTTGTATGATCAATTAAATGGAATAGCAGAAATGTTTGGGAAAGTGCTAGAGATATATATGGATAATCTGAATGCAAATGATGATTATTTAGAACAGCTTATGCGTCTTCCAGAACAGGAACAAACTCAAGACCTAGATAATGAGCAAGACATGTATGATGCTCTAAAATCTATGGAAGATGAAGAGGAAAATGATCAGGAACCACCTGATCACCTATCTACATCTTGTACTATGCTGACCAGAGAATATCACGACCTATTGGCAAAAGCTAATAGGGAATGTTGCCTTGAGGAAACAAGAGACCACATAGAAGATGCAGAATCTGATGTAGAAGAAGAAACCACTCATGAGCCTTGTAGTCTAACCGAGTATCATCAGGTTCATGAGGACTTGTTTGAATCAGAAAAAGATCAAGAAAAATCAGAAGATCCTCAAGATTTCCCTGCAATCACAAATGAAGATATTCTAGAAGAGGTTCAAGAAGACATCCTGCCTCCAAATCAGCTAATACAAGAAACGGAGAACTGTTGCACCTCTGCTCAAAGAACCACAAGAAAATCTTCCCCTTTGACAGAAGAAGAGATTGATCAGATATTAAATTAGCAGTCCACCTCTGAAGTCTTTTATAGAACACACACTCTTGCCCTTTCCTCTTATGAGTTTGATGATACAGATCCAGAAAGCTCCTTTGAGAACCAGAACGAAGAAATACCTGCTGGACGTTCAGACTGGTTGACTTGGTTGAGCCAACCTATTTATGACACTGATGAGGAGAGCTATGACAGTATAATAGCAGATGAAGATTCATTGAATCTTCATTCTGATTTTCCACAGATCATCAGTGAGACTGGAAACCAACAGCCTTCCTTTTCAGAAGATGAGGAGGAAAATAAGGATGAAAATTTTTAGCAGACTGAAAACAAGGGACCTTCTCTTGAAACAGAGGAAGCAATAGACCAAACCCCTGCTTAAGAATACATGGATCTTTTCACAGAGCTCAGCCCACCAAATTAGAATATATCAGAGCTCTAAGAGGACAGCACTGCCATATATGATGAGTCCTCTGGTTCAGAAAATGAAGAGGATGAGGGAGATTCTCTTTCTCAAGAGAGTCTTGTTCTTGATCCAGTGGAAGAAGAGGAAATCCTGGTTGAAGCCTGCCTACCAGATATTCATAACCAAGTATCATTTCATGATCCTTATGTTCATTTCCTGCACACATTTGAAGAAGGATCAAGGGTCTTTTTGAGCAGCATGTTGCAAACAGAAAGAAAAAATTTCAAAGTTGCTATTGTGGAACAAAAAGAGTGAGAGTAGCCCTACCTATCCAGCATGCTCAAAGAGTTGAGCAAGAAAGACCAGTCATGGGATCACTTGATGGACTGGTTGCATTAGAAGACAATGTTTGTGAGCTAGACTTGTAAATATTTGAGGTAGAGTGGGGTAGGTAGGAAAAGCTCAATAAAGCTCAGTTTGTGAGCATGTAGTTAGTTGTTTTTAATTTCTGCAAAGTCTAGCAAGTCAGAAAGTCTAATCCTTTCGTGACTGTTTGTTTTTTAATTGTTTTACTAGAATGTAGAGAAGAAGTCTTCTAGACAGTTTAATCCTAGCAGACATTAGCCTAGGTAGAGAGTTATGAGGCCAACAGTTTAATCTGTGTTGGGAAAAATACTGAGAGGGGGGGGTGAATCAGTATTTACTGCATAATCAAATCTTTTACTTTTTCATTCCTTAAAACTCATACGCTACTTTCTTTCAGTAAACTAGCGTATATACGCGGATCCCCTTTATGAAACTAGTGTATACACAGAGATCTAGATCAGTCATTAGACCTTTACTTATTATTCCATCATTCATTCATCAGGTGCTCAATAAACAGTAAACAGGTGCAGTAAGAACAGAATAAATCAACACACAAAGCATCACACATGAACACCAGGATTTTTAGGTGGAAACCCAAATCGGGAGAAAACCACCGCTGCAGTTGCTCAGCCTTCAATATTTTATTATAGAGAAAACATCTTACAACATATGTGCTGGCGCAGACTTGACCAGCACGCAGGCACCCACCTGCGCTCGTTTACCAGCCTCTCCCGGAAGGGAGCTCCAACCCCCTGACTCGTTTACCAGCCTCTCCTGGAAGGGAGCTACGACCCCCCGATCTCGTTTACCAGCCTCACCTGGAAGGGAGCTACAACCCCCTGACTGAAGGCTACAACCCTCAGCACCACCTTGGACCACGTTTCACCAATTTTCACACTGGATCCAACAACTTCAATAGAACACCACTTGCAGGCCACATTTCATCATATTTTCATACTGGACCCTTTCCATACTTCTTAAGCACAAACATACATCACCAACAGATACTTATCAACACAGATCAGATAGCAGAAACACAGCAGAACAGATCAGATATTTCATACCCCTTGCTTCAGCAAACCCTAGTTTGCATACGCGCTTTCCTTTTACTGATGTCGCGTATATACGCGCTTCCGTCCACACAAACCAGCGTATACCTCAGTGTATATTTCATTGCGCATAATGTCATTCACTTCAGCCGGCTTCGCGTATATACGCGCTTCCACTATAATAAAGTAGCGTATAGATCTTCAATCATTACAGAGCAGCATACTTCTTCAGATCAGATATTCAGTTCAGATTTACCCTTTTACTTCAGACAGATGTTCGCCTAGATGTTCGCCTCATCACAGATCTAATCACTCCATAAACAGATCTAGCCAATACAAGTACATTTCAGATCTAAAGATCCCGCTTCATCATTTCTTCATAAGTGCATCATAGATTCAGATCTATCAACAAACCTTTACCCTTTCCATACAGATATACTTCATAGAGAAGTATTCATTCAAGCTCAGACATCTTGCTCCCACACTTATCATTTGCACAATGAATTTCTTCTCCTTATATAGGTTTATCCTTTTTCAATACCATGAGCCCCTTTTTCAATACCATGGGCCAAAACAATACCATGAGCCCAAAACTACCTAGACGGGGTCAATTAGGCGGATCATTACCCAATACAATGGGTCAATACCATGGTGGTTACCCTTGGTTTTGCACTTTTTGAGCGCTTTTTCCCATACGCGACTTGGAACGTTTATTCCCGCGTGCATACGCTACTTCCATTAGACATATCCGCGTATGCCTAGAGACATACTCTTTTCATCATACTTTGAGCACATTCTGAATTCCTTTCTTCATTGCCTTCTGTACACACTGTAGATACATCATATTTTCTTCATCAAGAACATATTCTATCAAGCACAACTTCATCAAGTAAGTTGCCATCATCTTCATCAAGTGAGTTGCCTTTCAAGGACAACACTTAGCAGCATATTGCTAACTAACGTCATATCACATCAGACACTCAGCATCATATTGCTAACAACCATCATATCACATCAGATTTACATTGTTTACCAAGTCCATCAAGTCAAGAATAACTTCATCAGGTGTATTTCCATCAAGGACAACACATGTCAACTGTCACATGTCTTCATCTTCATTCAGTGGGTTGCCATCAAGGACAACACTCTGCATCATATTTCCAACAATCTCCCCCTTTGGACTTGATGGCAACCATGATGGTGTTTGGTTACCACAACAGATAAGTACATTGACACCATGTCACTCTCCCAATTCTTTGACACCATTCTTCATTCAAACACCATGTCACTCTCCCCCTTTGACATCAAGGGCAAAGGGCGGATCAAAACCAACACACTCTCCCCCTTTTCTCCTCATGTAGAAGAAGCGTTCTGCAGATCTGATGTATACTGAAGTGACCAAGCTCCCCCTGAGTTCATGATGAATCTTCAAACATATTTTCAATGAAGTACATGACTCTATGAATTTCCTATCACCAATGACTCATACTTACATCAAAGATCCATCCAAGTGGATTTACATATGAGACTCAAGTACCCAACTAAGTGGGTTTACACATTTCAACTCATCTACCCAACCAAGTGGGGTTACAAAATTTGACAAGTCCTTACATGACTGAATATTACAAGTTTACATCATGGGTCTCAACAAGACCTTTTCATCAAAATACACATATAACTTCAAGACCAACACCAGAAATTCCTCAAGAAAGAGAACATATTTCAGAATCATCATAATGCCATCAATGCATTATACTCAGCAAAGCTAATGCTCCCCCTACAACTGTGCATCCAAGCATCCTTTTCATATGACTAATGCTCCCCCTTAGTTTGTGCATCCTGAACACTTTCACCAACAAAACATGAGGAATAGAATTATGAGAACTGGAACACCACCAGATATACCAAACAGTATTAGAGATACCAAACAGCACTGCAACTGTGCTGAAAAGAGCTGATTCCAAGCAAAAATTTGTCAGCAATCAGACATACGCGGCTTTCTGTGCATGAACTCGCGTATATACGCGACTGTGTTTCATGAAACCTGCGTATCCAATCCCATCTTCTTCATTTTAACCAGATCTGATCCTCTTGTGAGAGAAAGACAGTGTTCAGCTTCATTCTGGGATATCTGAATGCTTTCCTGGACTACAGATAGATAGAACAGTGTAGTTGTGTCTTCAAGCGTCATCCAACGGTTGTAGCATAAGCACATTAATAACCAAGCCTTCAGATTCTTTGCAGCATCAATACAATCTTTTCAAGAGAGATTATCATACCAGAACAACATCTTCAAATATATGTCAAGCAATCATCCAAATGGTCCAATATCATCGAGATCTTCAAGATTTAACATGAAGTAACATATGTAGGCAAAAGATCTCAACCATAGTAACAAACTCTGCATGATCTATTCTTATTTCTGAATCAAATGACTTCCAACTCATCCATGTGTGAGCACACAAGATACTTATAAGCAACCAGGATTAAAAACTCATCATAATAAACCATGTACCAAGTCATCATCATTTGAGCATGAGTATCACAAAAACCAAAGAATAAGCAGTCATATTGCCAACAATGCAATCATTAGTATTCAACTCCAAGGATACCTAAACCAAGGTTTTCCCAATTTGTGCAACTGAACACCAATAAAGAAGTCATCAAAGAACAATTTACGATCTCGCCCTTATCTCCGAATTATAGGACTTTCATCTCAACAATAAATGCTCTTCATCATAAAGCAACCAAGCTTCATCCATAATATTCAACACAAGAACCCATGTATCATTTCATTATCATGAGTATAACCAGAATGATGCCAACAGTGCAATCATCAGCAGTCATACTGATGCTCCCCCTGGACCTCTGCTCCAGATCTTCAGCTATCAGATAAATTCTCTTATCATCAATGAATACGCTGGTCGTGTCGTAATGAATTGCAGACACGCGACTTTGTTTCATAGAACCCGCGTATGGAAAGTGAAGCATAGAAAATTTCATCTTCCTTCATTTCCTTCTGAGCTTGTACCTCTTGTACCTGTCCTTTCCACATCAGAAGCGCTGTCAGAAGTAAATATAACCAGAATAATCAAATCAACCTTGAGAGTCATCATGCATTGCTCCCCCTGTGACGATACATTACTAAAACTCATAATGTATCCCACATCATTCCTGCAGTCAATAAGAAAATTCAGCTTCAGAAGCGGATGACTGCAGTAGGGTCAGAATTCCCTACGTTTCTGATCGGTCTTCTATCCTTTTCCAGATTTGTTTGAACTTTCCAACTGTGTGCTGAAAATCGTCCACTTTCCCAGATCTGTTCATCCTGCATTCTTTTTCTACATGTCCATACTTGTTACAAGCATAACATCTCATGTGGCCAGAGAAATACGCATAAGAACCATAATGAGTATTTCTATTCTTCCTCCTTTTACAATCAACTGCTTTATGTCCATACATGTTACATGAGAAACAATATCCCCTGAAGAAACTAGAGTACCTTTCTGAGTAGAACCTGTTTGTTTGTGGCTGAAATGATCTTCTCCTGCAATTTGCTGCAACATGCCCATAGTTATGACATTTAAAACATTCAACGTTCTTGAATGAATTCATGATAGTTGGTTGATCTTTTATTTCTTTCAACACTTCAGGTTTTGCATTGACATCCTCTGAATTTTTAACACTTCCTTGTGAGCTAGATTCTCCTTTAACAGTTTCATGGAAACCAAGACCATGTTTGATAGCAGGAGACCTTTGATTACTCAGAATATTGTCCAAAATGTTATTACTATCATGAAACCTCAAAAGTTTAACCTTTTCTTCTAATTTACCTTTGAGAATGTTTACCTCAACCTCCAAGGCTTGACATTGCTTTGTCATGCTTTCTTCTTTTCTTCTTCCATCTTCAACTTGATCCTTCATATTTAGAATCTCTTCTTTCAACCAATCTTCGTTTCCTTCACATGTTTGTTGCAGCTCTTCATTCTTCTTATTTGATTTTTCCAGATCTTCTTTGAGAGAGATGATTTCTGCTTCAAGGCCTTCCTTTTCAAATGACAGAGGTTCTTCATTCTTCTTATTTGATGCTTCAAGATCTGTTTGTAGAAAGATGATTGCAGCTTCAAGTCCTTCATTCTTCTTGCTTGATTTTTCGAGATCTTCTTCTAGATCTTTAATTCGATTGGACGCATAAGTATGAAACCTTTGATACTTGTCCACCTGTCCATTCAACATTTCTATTTGATCTTTCATTTGAGAGGTCATTTCTTTGTAAATAGTTTCTTGCTTAGAAGTTGAACTTTGTAGTTCTTCAACTTTAGTCTTGAGAGCTTCTACAACTTTACTTTCACTATCTTTACTATTGTTTGCACAAAGAAGAGTATTACAAGTGGCCTTCTTCTTTTCCTTCTTTGCCATGAGTACTTGTAGAGCTTCGTCAGAAACTTCTGGATCCATACTGTCACTTTCACTATCATAATGTTTGCACATGCAGTTAAGTAAGAGACAAGAACAACGATTAATACCTGGTTCATCTTCTTCAATTTTTGCTATACATGATTTCTGAGGTATCTTCTTGTTTCGAGTAGCCTTCTTCTTTTTCTTCTTAGCCATGAGCACTTTCAGATCTTGGTCAGAATCTTCTTCATCTTCACTGGACACTTCATCATCATCTTCTTTTGCATAATAACTCTTTCTCTTTTCAAATTGTTTCCCTTTACCATGTTTTTCTCTATATGGACATTTAGCAGCATAGTGACCAAATTTTCCACACTCAAAACATTTGAAGGGAAGCTTACCTTTGAATCTTCCAGTACCTAGTTGGAGCTTTCTCACGAAATTCGCTTCTTCTTCATCGGATATATAGCTGGATTCTTTGACAACTTCCTTTTCCTTTCCTTTTGTAGATGCCTTAAAAGAAGCTTCTCTTATTTGAGAAGGACCTCCTTGTCTCATTTCAAAAGCAGTCAGAGTACCATGTAATTGAACAATAGTAAGAGTTTGCAGATCTTGTCTTTCTTCAATAGCTGAAACTTTAGAGTCAAATTTTGAAGTCAAGGATCTTAAGACCTTTTCCACCAGAGTAGTATCAGTTATGGTTTCACCCAAATTTCTCATTCGATTTACAATATCATCCAGACGAAGAAAGAAACTGGCAACACGCTCATCACTATGCATCTTCAAATTTTCATATTCAATTCTAAGAGTTTGGAGTTTTGCACTTTTTACCTTTGTGTCTCCTTCATAGCTTAGAATGATTTTGTCCCATATGTCTTTTGCCGAATGTAGCTGCATCACTTTATCAAATTCTGATTCAGAAATGCTTCCCAATAAGACATTCACTACTTTGGCATTGATTTCATACTTCTTTCTTTCAGCTGCATCAGTAGGAATACTTGCCGGGTATTGATAACCTTCTTCCACGGTTTCCCATACATCTGCACCAAGACTTTGCAGATATGCTTTTGTACGTACCTTCCAGAATATCAGATTGCTTCCATTCAATAGAGGTGGCTTTATAGACATTACTCCTTCTTGACTTCCCATTGCGACGGATCTCCTTTAAGCGATCAAGCTTATGCACAAGGACCTGCTCTGATACCAATTGTTGGGAAAAATACTGAGAGGGGGGGGTGAATCAGTATTTACTGCATAATCAAATATTTTACTTTTTCATTCCTTAAAACTCATACGCTACTTTCTTTCAGTAAACTAGCGTATATACGCGGATCCCCTTTATGAAACTAGCGTATACACAGAGATCTAGATCAGTCATTAGACCTTTACTTATTATTCCATCATTTATTCATCAGGTGCTCAATAAACAGTAAACAGGTGCAGTAAGAACAGAATAAATCAACACACAAAGCATCACACATGAACACCAGGATTTTTAGGTGGAAACCCAAATCGGGAGAAAACCACCGCTGCAGTTGCTCAGCCTTCAATATTTTATTATAGAGAAAACATCTTACAACATATGTGCTGGCGCAGACTTGACCAGCACGCAGGCACCCACCTGCGCTCGTTTACCAGCCTCTCCTGGAAGGGAGCTCCGACCCCCTGACTCGTTTACCAGCCTCTCCTGGAAGGGAGCTACGACCCCCCGATCTCGTTTACCAGCCTCACCTGGAAGGGAGCTACAACCCCCTGACTGAAGGCTACAACCTTCAGCTCCACCTTGGACCACGTTTCATCAATTTTCACACTGGATCCAACAACTTCAATAGAACACCACTTGCAGGCCACATTTCATCATATTTTCATACTGGACCCTTTCCATACTTCTTAAGCACAAACATACATCACCAACAGATACTTATCAACACAGATCAGATAGCAGAAACACAGCAGAACAGATCAGATATTTCATACCCCTTGCTTCAGCAAACCCTAGTTTGCATACGCGCTTTTACTTCACTGATGTCGCGTATATACGCGCTTCCGTCCACACAAACCAGCGTATACCTCAGTGTATATTTTATTGCGCATATGCGCTTTCTCTTCGCTGAAGCCGCGTATATACGCGCTTCCTCCGCGGCGAAGTAGCGTATAGATCTTCAATCATTACAGAGCAGCATACTTCATCAGATCAGATATTCAGTTCAGATCTACCCTTTTGCTTCAGACAGATGTTCGCCTAGATGTTCGCTTCATCACGGATCTAGGCCTTCCATAAGCAGATCTAGTAGATACAAGTGCATTTCAGATCTAGATCCCCTTCTTCATCATTGGTGCATCATACATTCAGATTTATCTTCAAGTGTAACCCTTTCCATTCAGATCTACTTCAGAGAGAAGTATTCATTCAAGCTCAGACATCTTGCACCCACACTCATGATTTTCATAATGAATTTCATCTCTTTATATAGGTTTATCCTTTTTCAATACCATGAGCCCCTTTTTCAATACCATGGGCCAAAACAATACCATGAGCCCAAAACTACCTGGACGGGGTCAATTAGGCGGATCATTACCCAATACAATGGGTCAATACCATGGTGGTTACTCTTGGTTTTGCACTTTTTGAGCGCTTTTGCCCATACGCGACTTGGAGCGTTTATTCCCGCGTGCATACGCTACTTCCATTAGACATATCCGCGTATGCCTAGAGACATACTCTTTTCATCATACTTTGAGCACATTCTGAATTCCTTTCTTCATTGCCTTCTGTACACACTGTAGATACATCATATTTTCTTCATCAAGAACATATTCTAGCAAGCGCAACTTCATCAAGTAAGTTGCCATCATCTTCATCAAGAGGATTGTCATTCAAGGACAACACTCAACATCATATTGCTAACAAACATCATATCACATCAGACACTCAGCATCATATTGCTAACAAACATCATATCACATCAGATTTACATCGTTTACCAAGTCCATCAAGTCAAGAATAACTTCATCAGGTGTATTTCCATCAAGGACAACACATGTCAACTGTCACATGTCTTCATCTTCATTCAGTGGGTTGCCATCAAGGACAACACTCTGCATCATATTTCCAACAATCTGGTCTCATGGAGTAATAAGGGTAGAAATAGAATAGGTCTATTTTCTTGTTTGAAAAAAATAAATGATGTAAAGGGTCTGCTAGTCCAAATGCATCCTGGAAGAAAAAATGCTAGGATTGTAGGATGGGTAGGTAGATTGTTTGAGAACTTTTTTGCTAATTTGATGTCTTCACAATTTGTGGCAGTTGATCCAAGAGAGAAAATAGATGGGTCAAGCAGCAGGCATTTGGCCTACACCAAAGATCATTTCTAAATTCTTGACTCCTTCAAGAAGAAGCCATTCCCATGTGGAGCCACTGTTAGCCCCCTATAAATTCCTTAACAAGCAAGTAGGGGGCTAAATTGTTTTTGAGCCTTCAAGGAATGCATTTTTCTTGAAAAACACATCATCCTTGAAGCCTCCTTGTGCCTTTTTCCTTTGATGAAATCCCCTCTACTGATTCCCATTATAAGGTCTCACTGATTGTAAAAAGTTGTGCTCCAAAAGGCCTTCATTTGCCCCTTGTATCCCTGCAGAATGTCTCCATTTCATCCTTTTTTTCCCTTTTTACAAAGCCTCCCTTCCACCCCAAAATCCCTCCCCTAGTCCTCCTAAACCATTCTAAAATCCCCTTTAAACCAAGCATACACCCTTGGTTTGGCCAAGCAACCCCCTTTTTCCTCTATCGTTATCCCTATTTGGCTTTGATTTTCATTAAAAATGAGCCAAAAAACCCATTTTCTACCTTTGTAACGGGCCAGTCCCCTTCGGCCAGCTCCCTTGACCTTTTCCCCATGTGACTCGGGCGCCGAAACTAGGTGCTAGCCCGAAAAGCGCTTAGCGCGTTGGGTTATCGGGAGCACTGTTAACCGTCGATCTGTACAAATCGGACGGTCATCGCAATCCCCAAAGCGTCCGCCGTTCAACCCTTTCACCGCCCAAACCACATATCCACCGTCCGTTAATCCGCAGATCAACAGTCAGAAGTTCACCCGCCTCGGTGGTCCCCATGCCAACGCGCCTTGTTCAAATTTCGTTGGTTTCCATCACACCGCCTTCTGAGGGCTGGCAGTATTCTTTATTTCGGAGCGATTCCACTCATCACATGATGCGTGTCCCCGCACACTGTTCAAAAACCGCCCCCCATCGCGCATTAAATTTCGGCAGCAGATCCAGCGCCATATCGCTATACACCGTCCGATCTGGGGCGGGCTATCCGATGGTAGTCGCTCCCCGAAGATGTGCGGGAGTTAACCAAGGAAAACAGTACCCCTGGCCCACCATCCATCGCCCTACGCTACATTTTCCACCATCGATCTCCTCCTGAGATCGAACGGTCCAGATTCGATCACCCCTACCATTGACCCGATCCCGCCACGTCACCCATTCCACGTGTTTCATCACTTTTTTCGTCCCTCCCCTTTATAATTCATTCAAAGGTCAAATTTTAATGTTTTACATTAAAATTTCCACCTCGCCGTCCTCCAAAGCATCTCCCGTTGTTCCATGGTTTTCCTCCATAGTAGCCGTTGCATTCATCATCCTTCATCAATGCCACGTTTCCATTTTTGCAGTCATCCACACCACCCTCCCCATGCATGTTTTTCTTAACGTGTTTTCATGTTTTGCAGGGTTATAGGAAGGCGGAAAACCGCCATGATTCATATGCACTATTGTAGTGGCACAGTGCACAGAAGAAGCTGAATTTAGAGCCTGATATTACAGGAAGGTGTCCGGAAAGGTGTCTGCAACATAAATTTCATCAAAGGATAGATTTCAAACCCTGCAAAACCTCTCTAGCACCATTAAAGCACATATTTCACAGTTAGAGGCAATCGTGGAAGCGGCAAAGAGTATCAGTGAAATATCAGAGAATTTAAAGCCAGTAATCAGAGATTTCTGAAGTCTGGAGTCAGTAATTGAAAGGCAGAGTACCAAGTCGAAAACCCCGAGGATCAATCAGAAGGTCCAATGCACATAAAATAATACTATCAGGGTTTCTCAACAGCAGAATGTTTTTCCATAAAAGGACAAAGTGCCCATACTGTCTGCATGTTGTTTCGTGTCCCTAAGGAAATTCAGCCCTGACAATAGTCCTAAGCTACCAGAGCATTTGCTATGCAGTATGGAAGACTTCATAGTCATTTATTTACCTTTTTGTTTATTCACCAAAGGTACTACAGAATACTGCAGCCAAAGTACATCAGAGGCATACCGGAGTAAATGGAAGCCTGGAGAAGACCACTCTTTCACCCAAAGAGTGCCATAGATAAATGCACAGAGTTTAAACAGAATGGGCTTTGGCCCTATTTATTTTCTGAGTTTTAATGCTTCATTTAGTTTTTCACCTACCTCCTCTCCTCTCTTCAGCTATAAAATTCATGAAGGAACTCATTGTAAAGGTTGTTGATCGGCTATCTGTGAATTGCAAGTTGTTTCTTTGAGACATGTTCTCTATGTAAAGTTGAAAGATAGGCTGAGGAAGATGTATCCAGACTGAATATTCAAGTTGTTGGCAATGTTGTACATCACTGGTGTTTCTCTTAATATGACAAGCACATTTCTTTGGATCCTGATTTAAAGCAGTTGGTGATGTTTTCTATCTCTGTGTTTTATTTCATTTCATTACATTTCTTCTGGCACGCATCAGAAATATGGCATAGGATTTACCCTTGTTAGGTGCCCTATGTCTCTAATCTCCCTGCCTTTAATTTTTTTCTGCTATATGTGTATCTGAGGATTTATTTCAATTGATTTAACCAGTGTAGTGGTCAGATATATCACTAGCTGATGTATGAATTAATGAGGTCAGTTTCTTAGATGTTCTTGTTAGGATTTAATTGAATGAATTAGGAACACTGGGAGGTCTAGAATTTGGTTTCTATCTCACTAGGATCCTTTTCAACTGGTTAAACTTTGATAAGTTCCCTTAGGCTGGAGGCCGAAGCACTGAGAGTTCAAAGTCTCTCTCTGATCTTAGGTTTTCAACTTTGTGTCCTAAATCTTGAATGTTCCTTGTCCGAAGAGTTAGCCTTTTTAGATTTTGGATCACAGGTGTTCAATGGCATGTCGTGTCCCTGGACCAGAGTTCTGAAAGGTCACCTTGGAGGTTTCCTTGCTTTCACCTTCTCTCTTGTCTTTCCATGCCACACTATCATCTTTAAGATCCAATGCTTTAGATGACTAGCCCAACTGAAAGCCTGCATATTGATTAGCAAGTAAACCCTTTCTTGACTCCATTGCCCAATGGTATTAAATGTTCCCTGGATTATCTCTCCTTTGCCTAAAATCCTATTTTCTCATCCTCATCTTATATTGAACCCTTCTTTCCTGATTCCCAACAACCAAACAAACATCAAACAAACAAACCTTGTGCCCATAACTAGCCTAATATCTTAACTTTGAGCTTCAAAGAAAAAAACCTTTGCTCATATAGAGAGATCCCTCTCCGGACCCAGGAGGGCTAGATCCTGAGGTCTGAATGTGGTTCTGATGTTGTCTCATCTTTTGGTCTTGCCAATCTGGCCAAAATATGGGAACCCCAACAGGACCCCCCCAGAGGTAAGGCTTGGATGGAGAGGGGCGGTCGAAGGTCAATGTGGGTCGTCGATCAAGAGGCAGATGGGATGGATGAAGGATAGATGGGCAGGATTTAAAGGTAGTGACTTGATGGATTTGTAACGTAGAAACATGTTTAATCAAAGGGAAAAGTTTGGATATATGGCCAATGTGCCGAATATTTGATTTATGAGGCCAGTTGTTTTAAAAGTTAGGATAAAGTGATTTTTTTCACTTTTTCCCTCTTATGTGCATATATACATTTTAAAACCAAACTTAGAATAACCATTTTAATCCTTTTTCAAGGCTGCAAAAACACTTTTACCTACCCATTAAATTTTATTCTTTTTTCTAGACTAACATTTTTTCTTCTTTGTTCTAGGGGTGCATTTAGGCTAGCAAAACCACATCTCTTGTTTTATAAAATTATAATCTACTCTATCTCTTATTTCTCCTATTGATTCAGATTAAGCATTTAAATCAATTTCATTTTCTACAACTATTGATTTACCAAGATTAAATTTTTTGGAAAATATTTATTCACTAACGCAATTGACAAAAAATCACAATTGTTCAATCATGATTAGGTTGTATGATTTGAACAAATATCTAATCATTTTGGAATTTTTAAACAAGCTGCACACAACCTTATTTGATTTTGACGTAAAGAAAACTAATCTATCAGCAGTGGCATTTGAATTTGCGGCACTTTGAGTATTATTTTTTTTCTATTTTTTCTTTTGTGGGGTTCTTATTTTCTTTTTATTCTTTTCAACTTTTATTTTATTTTTCATATACCCTCTTTTATTTTCTTTTATATATACCTTTTTTGGAAATCATTTTCACTTTGAAAATTATTTACAATGTAAGGTTACTCAGACAAAATACTCAATCACCTTGAGATCATATAAATTATAGGACCCTAATAGTGGCTCTAGTTGGGTATGGCACTTCTCCATGTGAAGTGTCAATAACTCATGATCAGTATCCTTGAGTGTCTTTATTTTAGCAATGTATGCATCTTATTTCTTTTACTATTGGAGTACTTATGGTAGCATATCAATCGAATCTTAGGGCCTTCTCTTCGGGCTCCAACTTTAGTCAACAATTTACCAAATCAAAATAATGAAGACTATGATATTTACAATGGTGTGATGTAAGAAAAATATTTATTCTAAGAAAAGTAATGCTTCAACATCCTGCCATTAATAGGCCCACCAAGCATTTCTGCTCCATCTAGGTCTTTGATAAAGAATGCATTGTGTCCTCTGAAAGCATAAATGATGTAAGGTCCCTTCCAAAGATTGTCAAAATTTCCATGTTTGCCTTTGTATTCTCTTCTAGAATCCCACTTCAAAACTCTGTCACCCAAATTAAAATCACCAACTTTAGTTCTTATGTCAAAAATATTTTTGACATTCTCTTGGATGAGTTGAGTTTTATTGTAGACTTCTTCCCTTGATTGTTGCAACTGAATAGTCTTATTAACCCTCCTCTGTGTGTCATTTGGCTCAACCTGCAATTCTTGAATTATCTTCATTACTGGAACTCCCAAAGAATATGGAAAACCAATATCCATCCCATAAACCAATTGGTATGGAGACATGTCAATTGACTTATTTGTAGTTAATCTTTCAACCCAACGTGCATTAATTAGCTTGTTGTGTCATGACTTGTTTTTGTCCTCTAACAAATTTTTAATGATATTTACCAAGCTCTTATTTGAGGATTCAACCAACCCATTACCCTAAGGTTAATAATCCATTGAATGTCCCAACATAATATGTTATTTACTGCAGAATTCAATCATTTTCTTAGATTTAAAGGCTGCAACATTATCATTAATAAGATTACTAGGACAACTGAATCTAGAGAGGATATTTGTTTCAAGTAATTTAATGATGACAACATCAGTGGCTGATTTGGAAGGTGTGGCTTCGATCCATTTAGTAAAGTAATCAGTGGCTGTGAGAATCCACATATGTTGGGCAGAGGAAGGTGGATGGATTTCACCAAAAAAATATAGTCCCCACTGTTGGAAAGGGATTTCAAGAGATATATGCTTTAATGGCAAGGGTAAAAGCTTTCTTTTTCCTTCAAATATCTGGCACTTATGGCATGAGGTTACTTTCTTGTGAATATAAGGAAAAAGGGTAGGCCAGTAAAAACCAACTCTAAGGATTTTTTTAGCAGTGGTTTTCTGCATCATCCTTCAATAAGCACTTAAGTAAAATACCACCAACATCTTTTCATTAGAAAACATTATCTATGATGAAAAACTTAATGGCTTTTAACTTTATAAATCTTGCCTTTGTTTTTGTTAGACTAGAAGGAGAATTTAAATTGAATAAAACATATAAGAGGTCTGCATACCAGGGTGAGTTTAGAAATTCTTCATCAATCTATGGAGTCACCTTCTCCTCTTGATCATCTAATGCAACAACAAAGTTGATATCCAATGCATGGTAATTTGACTCAGCCATCAATTTGGCTAGTCCTGGTCCTTTGATTAACTTGGTGGGTTTTATTTCTAAGTCACAATCAAGAATGACAACAATCCATTTACCTCTTTTACCATCAGGTCCATTCTGCGTTAAAATATCCTTTACCACTGAATTTGGTACATAAGAAATTATATGGGAATGCAAGATATACACTCTAAAGTCTTTAATTTCTTAAACCAATGCAAAGGCTTATTTTTCCACTATGTTATATTTCAAAGATGCATCTCTTAAAGCCTTACTGAAAATGAAATGGGTTGTTCAAATCCTTCATTATTTTTCTACAACAAGATAGTTGCAACAATGTGTTCAGAAGAAAAAGAGAAAATAATGAAATATGTAGTAAAATCTAGACTGATTAAAACTGGTGCTTTTGCCAATGCTTGTTTAACTAAATCAATGGATTGTCTAGCCTCAATACTCCATCTAATTTTTGAACAAATTTTCAACGTATTTGTTATATTTCTCAGAAGTTCTGCATGGTTAGGAATGAATCTCCTTAGGAAATTAATCTTGAAAATAATTGATTGAAGCTCCTTAATGTTTCTAGGATGTTTGATTTTTAATATGGCTTCAATTCTATTGGGATCAATCCTAATACCATCTTTAGAAATGATATTACCCAGAATATTTCCTTCTTCGCGGCCAAAAAGTGTTTTATTAGGATGTAATGAAATGCCAAACCTTCTGCATTTTTCAAACACCCTTCTCAGATGTAAAAAATGTTCCTCATCGGTTTTTGAATAAACAGTAATATCATCTAGATAAATCACAATAAATCAGAAAATTTCATCAGCAAAGGCAATATCCATTGCTCTTTGAAATGTGGCCCCAACATTCATTAATCCAAAGGGCATCTTCACATACATGAAGGTCCCCCGTGGAGTACTGAAAGTTGTTTTATCCTGATCATCAGGATGGACTAAGACCTAGTTGTAACCTGAGAAACCATCTAATAAGGAAATCCTACTAGATCCAACTACCTTCTATAATATATGATCCATTTTTGGAAAAGGGTAGTTGTCTTTTAAGGAGACCTTGTTAAGATTTCTTAAATCAATGCATAGTCTAATTTCTCCAGTTTTCTTCCTAGTAGGCACTATGTTAGACACCCATTCAGAGTATCTAAGAGGAACTATGATATTAGCATCATACATATTTTTAACCTCTTTCTCAATCAAATGCATCAGAACTAGATTTATCCTGCGGAGTTTTTTTTTAAATGGTTATTAATATTCCTTGATTAGGATTTTATGTTGTATGATACTAGTGTCATATGCTTTGAGGTCCTTGTAGCTCCAGGAAAAAAAATCAATGAATTATTTGAATAAACCTATGCATTTTTGTTTTTGAGCAGCATCCAGTGATTTTGACAGTTTTATCATTTTAGGATCATGTTCACTACCTATATTGCATTCTTCTACACTTGCCCCTGTGGGCTCTATTTTTGGATTTTTAGATACATCGTTGAAATCAAACAATTCTTCTAGTGGAATCAAACCTCTAGGCAAGACATTATATTTTAACTGAATTATTTCAAACTCTTCTTTTTCTGGATCTATTTCATATAATTCTAATATATTCACAACTTCATATATATGAATATTTACATCTGATTCATCAAAAAATTTTCCTAAATTAGTATGTACAACTATTTGATTTTCTACTTCACAATTTAAATCTATGCTACTTTCTTCATACTTGTCTTTAGACTCCAAAAAATTTTCAATATGTTTGTCATTTCCAAATGCTTTCCAATACCTCATATTATCTGGTTCAACTGGTTGATGTTTCACTTCCACTGTATATTATCTATTGGGGTGAGGCATTTTACATGTGTTAGCTGAAAAAGCCAGACCATTTGCAAGGACATTTTGATTTATAGGAATAGTAGTAAGATCATATTCTACAAAAGTTTCTAGAAAATCAAGCAAAACATTTATGTATGCTCTCAATCTAGGATTCTTTGTAGATTATTTTCCTTTAATCTACTTCATAATTAATTCAGAATCTCCATGAATGGAAATTCTCTTAGCACCTAATATTTTAAAAAATTGCAATCCTCATATAAGTGCTTCATATATGGCTATTTTATTGGTACATTGAAAATTTATCTTATATGAATGACCTTCAGTATGGTTGTTTCCTATGTTTGAGACCCACACTCCTACTCCAGAACCCACTCTACTACAAGATCCATCAAAACTCATGTTCCAAATAGGTTCAAGTTCAGTGGTTTGTTCAATTATTTGTTTGTTATCTTCATGTGTTTCACAAATATCATTTTCTGAATTGGTAACTTGAGTATTGATATCTCCATCATTATAAAGAATGAAATAATCTAAATCTTAGTGAACAGAGTAAAGGGGATAGTTATGTGGTTTATCATGACTACTCACCATGAATTTCATTAAAGTTTCCCTATGCAGTCTTCTCTATTGACCAAACACTGGTATGGTAGCATAATTCATGTCCGTTTGTAGGGTCCCTTGTAATTTTTCTCCCCGTGAGCGTGAAAACAACATGCCATACTTAGGGGGTATATCTGCAACCACTATATCCATTACTCTACTCCTAGCTAGGATTTGAGATAGAATAACACATATATTTTTAATGAGACCTAAACATCTTACTTTGCTAGATTCAAATGAATATAAGTCTTTATAAGGCCTAGTAATGTCAAGACCAAGCCTCTCCATAATAGCTTTGGGCATCAAATTTTGCGAAGCACCTAGATTTAACATAGCATTATGGATAATATTATCATGAGCGTTGAGGCTAACATAGAATGGAGGAACTCCTCCTTCTTGTGGTTTACCATCTACCTCTAGAACAAATAAGAGTTCTGGATGATCATCATTCAAATTGACAGTGTCATTTTTTTCCCCTATGTTTAGAGCCTTCATAATCTGAGTTCTGTACAAATTTTTGTTCATTAAATCTATTAAGGGGATGGGAATTTTTAGTTTTTCTATTTCATTTTCAATTTTGAATGATGTTTGAAACTTATTTAAGTTTAGAAAATCATATTTATCAGCAATTTCTTTTGACGCAGGTTCTTTTTGGTGATTGGTGGTCGAGATGTCAGTTTGAGTAGTTTTATAGGTACTCTCAACTATCTTTTTGACAACAATTTATGCTGTATTTTTTCCATAAATATCAGTAGTTTTCTTAGCAGCATTTTCTTGGGTTTTCTTCACAACAGTATCAGAAGTTTTCTTAACGGGATATTCAGAATTCTTTTTGTATGGGGCATCTGATGTTTTTTACTCCTAATATTATATTTCCTATGGACTTCCATAATATAATTTTCAAATCCCTGCTTGTAATCATATAATTCTTTTGATTCAAGTTCTGTATGGGAAAGTTGAAAGAGCTTTTGTTATTCTTGAGTATGAAAAACAATTTCATCATCATTAATATCCATCAAATTTATTTGGTTCTATTCTACTTATTCTAATATTTCCCCATGATCATTAACATAATTCTTCTGAAATGGAGGTCTAATTTGTTGATCAGGGCCCCTTTGTTACCTCTGTTTGATTTTGGGAGGATTTCTTCTAAGATTTTGATTACGATTTTGAGGTGCAGGCTGATTTTCTTTAGGAGCATCCATTTCATTTAGATTAATCCTTTATATCATTCTTTCTACTATTTTGACTAATGAATCAATTTTGGCATCACTAGAAGGAGTAGAGGGTTCTTCTTTCATGGTCACTCTCCTTTCAGTCCTAATTCTAGCCCTTTTTGCTAACATATTTTCTTCTACACTCACTGCATCCCTTTCCATTTCTTCTAATGTTGATGAATTTATTTCTCTAAGATTGTAAGACATGTTTGCCTCAAAGCCATCTGGGAATTTAACTTAGGCCAAACCTTGTGTTGGTTTAATTTTGTAAGGAATTGCATTGTATACACTGTTAAATCTAGTGCAATAGTCCTTAACACTTTTCCCTGGTGCCCTCCTAATGCTTTCATACTCAGATAAACTCCGAAGAGGATTATTTTTATAAATTTCCCACCTATTAAGGAATGTTTGATGGAATGCAGGGAGATCATTTATACTAGCAGAAGGAAAAGCTTTAAACCATTTCCTAACTTCTCCAATGAGAATTTGTGCAAAAAACCTCATTTTTACATTTTCCTCATCTACTTCCAGAAGGTAAAAAATATCATTCATCCTATCTACATGTTGTTGGACAGTGATAGGTCTGGTTCCATCAAATTGCAGAATCTTGTCTGATAGTCTTGTGGCATGTTTTCCAAAGGATATTGAAGGACAATGGGAGCATATCTAGTTGTTTTTATAAGGATTTGAGGATGAACAATATGGGGATTGATCAAAGGTGGTTGTTGGATGACCGGTGGAGGTTGAATTAGAGGTGGAAGCTAAACTAAATGTTAAGGTTTTGGTGAGGATGAAAGTTGGACTATGGATGAAGATTGGGGAGAGGATGGGGTTTGAGTAGCTTGATGAGAAACTACTAGAATAGTAGTGGAAACTATAGAAGGGGTAGGACTAGATGATCTAGGATGTACAGATTGTGATGAGGTGGATGATTATGCAAAATAAGTGAGGGCAGAGAGTTATATAGACTGCTGGACATAAGCCTCATGAATAGAAAGGTCAAGACCTAAAACTAATCCTTGCAATTTATAAAAAATATTGAATAATCTGAAGGTTTATATCAAAAGGAGAATATTGTGCTTCAAAACAATGTCGTCTTAATGTAGCTTGGTCTACCACTATTTGATCTACCCAATTGGCTGACTTAGTTCTAAATAAACTTTGTTCAAAAGGTAAGTCAAACTCAATGTCTTGTAGAGTAACAAATTATTTTGGGAGTGAATCTGCTTTATGGGGAGGGCTACTACTTCCTTGGCTCTTTGCTATGCTTTTTCTTCTCACCAGATTCTCAGGGTCATCAACAATAACTGCAAGCTTTGGATCAGGATGAGATCTTGTGTAAGCTCTTTTGGGAGCTAGAGTTGAAAACTAAGGCACACGCACACTTATTTTAAAAAATTAAAAGGAAACAATCTCACGAAATGTTCCTATCATACACTTTTTACCAGGGTTATGAATTCGACGAAAATTTCAATATTTTGAATTAGTCCCCAGTATGGTCGCCACTATGCTATCATTCTATAATTTACGATATTGTGAGAATAAACACAAAGGAAAATATCAAAACCACTTTGGAAGCTTGGATCTTGCCTTGCCCGCTTTAGAGAGGGATCTCTCTGTAAAATTTAGCTTTGTTTGATGTGAATGTTAGGCTAGTTATGATTGTGCTTGATTTTTTGGTTAATTTTGATTGTTTGGTTGATTAAATGATTATATTCCCATCGGGGTATGGAGTCAAAAATATAACTAGTTTTGCATCAATATTTAAAATATTTATCACAAGGCAAGTTAGGTTGCATTAAATGGATCTTTTAATATTTTAAATGATATATGGATGTGGAAGAAAAGTGAATTTCAATAGAGATTGAAAAGAAATTAAGTATTCTTCAATCTGACTTCAATAGAAAACATATAAATTGCAAAACAACTAGAATAAGGTGTTCTAATTAAGATATCCTATTTATCACAATTTTTGTTTTACAATTAAGAATTTTTAGATTTATAGAGAAAGGAAAAAACAATGAAATAACACAATTATAGAAGAAGAACTTCACCAGTGAATACACCACATGAATCCTATAATAAGTCCTTGTATTATTGATGCTCCAACAAACTTGAAAATTACAATGCTCAGTGGGAAAAATATATTTAGAAATCAACATCTAATACTTCAAACAGTGAATTATTTATACTAAATTTTACAAAACTGATTACATCAAAGTTGTCTCAATTGACCATGTATTATTAGCAAAAAATTGAACAATAACTCTAATTGTGAAAAAAAATAGGCTCGGTGGAGATGATCTGGAACGTTGGCACTTTCTTGGAGGAAAAAGTTGCTAAGTGGACCTATTTCTGAGTTTCAGTGGTTGGTGCGTTGGCTGATGTGTTGGTTGAGGCCGACTGTTCTTAATTTACTTTTTACTCCTACAACTCACATAGTTTATCCCATCGATCTTCATCTGGGATAGTCAATTTGATTACCTTTCGGTAAATATCATCAATTTTACTATATTTGACAAAGGTAGGATTTACCACGAAGATGTGATTTACCTCATGTTGAATAAAAATTTAATTACTAATCACTTCCAGAAATGCTCTGCCTATCATACTACCTTTGATGTTGGAGAATTTAGTGTTGTCCCTGGAAATTTATTTTAATTTCTTCACATTCGTCATGAGCTATCAACTTATCATTACTAACAAACAAACAAGGAAAACCCTTCTACGTTAAATGCTCTATCTTGTTGAAAAACATGTTCACTGCTATCTCCAAGCTATGTCATTTCTCTTCGAGTTGAACAACTAGATTCTTCTTGGTAAGAATCCTCTTTACTTCTAAGGTGGTCTTTATTCTATCATCTACTCCCAATTCATCGACTCCCAATTCATCTAACTCATATATGTTCTTGGAGTTCACAAACTTGATAATGTTATTTGCTATAGTAGGCATATCCCCAAGATCCTTCTTAATCTCTGTGATAGCATCATTGGCCTTTTTAATTAACTCCTTTTGTTAAAAAATAATCTGGATGCAGGGCCAGATTTCATTAATAGAGGTCATGATATTTGTCCAGATGATTTCCTTGGCTTGGGCCAAGGTCTGTCCAATTGTTGATTCTCTCTATGACTTTTGCAATCTCTCTATTAATTTTTGAGCTTTTTGTGCTTCTGCTAAATGTGAGGCTTCACTCCTTAATTTCCGGTCTTGCAACATTTTGACTTGATCCTGTAGTTTCTTGATTTCCTCTTTTTGAATAGACATATTCTCCATTGCCTTTGTCAACTAATCTACACCATCTGCTATCTGTGTTGTAGAGGTTGTAGTTGTGGGGATGGTTGTAAGAGGTGCAACATCCAAAGGAAACATGGATAGTTTTGCAGCTTGCTCCCTCTCTTTGATCATTTTTTCTATTTCTATCTCCATTTGTCTCAATTGTGCATTTTGCTCCATGATGAGCTTCATCATATCAGTCTTTTGGCCCTCTATCTCTCAATGTATTTGGTGAGAGTATCTTATGTAGTTGACAACTTCAGTTGTTTCTTCAATGCTTCTATGTCAACATTATTCTTTTTAATTATCTCCTCTGCAGCCTTCATGTTATACGGATCATATCCTATTTTAACCACCTAGTCCTCTAAGGATTTAATCCTTGTTTGCCTAGCAAGAAAGAATATTTTCTCCTTTTTTAGCTGTAACTTGATATTGGCACAAGAAACCTGCAACTTAGAGATACTTATTGTTGTGTTAGTCAAGGTAGAGGAGATAATTTCACATGTTTACTTGTGCATCCCATTTGATCAAAATGGGATGAATGTATTTTATGTCAAACTCAAAAGATTTATTCTTGTAATTAGATGGTGTCTTTGGCTGTGAAATTTTTGCCTCAAGGAAGACCATCTGCATTTTAACTTTCTCATAATCAAATGTTGACATCAACCTACTTTGAGAACTGGAAGTCTGCTTCTAGAATTAACTATAGGTGGTGTTTTTCAAAATTTCTTTCTTCAACTGTATTTCCCTAAATGTATCAAAAATTGTCTTCTTTTTCTCCCCTTGGACAACTTTAGTTTTCTGAATAGCTTTTTGTTGGTCTTGTGAAGTCGAAGAAGTAGTAGGAGAAATGGTGGATTGGCCACCAACTTGAGAGGATGAAGGTGTTTGCTTAGTGACAATAACAACTTCTTGTTTTGAATCTTTGTCTATATTGGCTTTAGGATTAAGCTTGGTCTTTTTTCTGTACATTATTTTAAATTCCTTGCTTGTAGTGTCAGTCACTGACACTAGAAAATTTGGTGCAATTTCCGATGGCCACTTCGTCGCTATTCCGAAAAATAGTCATCGCAAGAGCGATAGTTCAAGGACGGGCAAAACGTGTTTTTCCATAACGTCGCAATTCCAACGCACTAACAAAGTGTTGCACTACCGACACTTTTTCCGTCGCTTCCAAACAAGCATCGCTCTTCTGACGTTTCCCAAATCGTCGCACTTCCGACGTTTGTAAACTGTCTCAATTCTGACGAAATGTGGTCTGACGTTTTGAACGTTGCTCTTCCGACCTTTGTAAACTGTCGCAATTCTGACGAAATGTGGTCCGACGTTTTGAACGTCGCTCTTCCGACCTTTTTATACTGCCACTCTTCCGACTTTTTTAAGCTATCGCAATTCCGACGCCGAACAAATGTGTCGCAAGACCTACGCATTGCAAAAGTGTCGCAAGACTGACGCGTCCCATAGGCGTCGCAATACCGACACATTCCAAAACTGTCACAATACCGACCCTAGGAAGAACTGTCACAATATCGATGGACGTCACAAGACCGACGGAAATCGTTCAAGACATCAGAAGACTGACGCTTACAAAGCGTCGGTATACCGGCGGCAGGTTCAATTAAAAAAAAAATGAAACTTTAAAACAGGATATTACAGGACAGTAATATCCAATATTTGTTATGAATTGTGGGCATTCCAATGACCATGAAATATTAATATAATAAACCACCCCGCAGCGCTTCGACTATAAACAATCATATAAACATGGCTCTATATTTCAAAAAATAGGTTTAAAATAGAAACAGGGAAAAAAAAATTTCTTCCAATTGTTATGAACATAATTCGACCATGAAATATTAATATAATAAACCACCCTGCAGCTCTTCGACTATAAATAATCATTTTTTTTCACAAGAGAAAAAACGTTGTTTTTATATATTATATGAATAAAAACAGTCCATGAAGTCATTACATTTTCACATCTGAAGATTGGAACCCAAATATCCATCCAGAAAAGTGGAAGTCCCACCCCAGACAATGATAGAAAAATACCCATGTCACATACAGGGACATGATATAAAACCCAGTAACGGTCCACATGGAGATTATCGACAATCTGAGAAAGCATCCAAATATGCCCGAGGCATCTATAAGAAAGTGAAATAGCAGTATGTAGAATAGTAAAGCAACAGATAGAGTAAGTACCGATGTCCATTGTTCCAAATACAAATTAAAGTACCCAAAATCCTTGAACAGAGAAAAACGCTAATCATGTGAGGAGTGTGATATGTCCAAAATATAAAAAGACCATCTGAACATATCAATAAACCAGCAACATAGACCAGCATCGCTATTTTTGAAGGCAGAGTGATAACCTGTCAACACATAAAATAGTATCATAAAGTGGATACAGGAAATGTGTAGAGACATGTACTCTTGATATACGCCTCACACAGAAAGCATCCATGATAGAGCAAAAATATGTATAAAACCAGGGTCGATTGTATGTTATGGCTCGCTTGTTCCCGGAAATAAAAACCATCTGCAGAAACCCAGGCTCACTTGTAAGATCAGGCTCGCTTGATTCCAAAATTGGTAACCATCTGTTGCATCTGAGATGTAAGGTTCAGGCTCACTTGTTTCCATTAGTATCCCACTACATCATCCACCCTATTCATAGCAAAAAGGTTCCTGTAGATATACAGAGAAAGAGTATAATACGTAGACCATATAAACATGGTTCTGTATTTCAAAAAACAGGTCTAAAATAGAAACAGGGAAACATTTTTTTTTTCCAATTGTTATGAACATAATTCGACTGTGAAATATTAATATAATAAACCACCCCGCAGCGCTTCGACTATAAACAATCATATAAACATGGCTCTGTATTTCAAAAAACAGTTTAAAATAGAAACAGGGCAACATTTTTTTTTTCTAAGTAAAGTTAATCTATTAACAGTGGGAATAAAATTACAGCATGACCAAAGTCAAAAACATTGCCCAGACTTATGGCAAATTTGTCATCAAAAAATCAAAAAAGAATACTACCCTCATATGGGGAAACCAGTCTTGAACGTTTACAAAATTCAAAAATATTACAGAGGTCTAGCACAGTAATATAGTCTAAAACATTCCCAATTAAGTGGGTCGCGAAGCAAGAAAACCAAATTAACCAAACTACTCCTCTGGTGGTTCCTCGACGATTCGGCACCATCCTTCGGAAGGTCTAGGATAGCCAGGTGCTATCTCCACATTCATGCCACTGCTCCCCTCCTGAAGGCCCGAATGCTGGCCAGATTTTTCTGAGCTCAGACCCGCCAGACGGGTGCATTTTTCCTCCACTTGGGCCTCCTCACGGAAAACCACAGTGATTGAAGCTGTGATTTGTGGGCAGTTCAGAGAGAAATTAAAGGGAAAAATTGAAGTGCGCGTCATGGGAGAAGGTGAAGCGGTGGGGAAATGAGGAGCAGGGGAGCCCATATGGTGGCCAGATCCTAGAACCCGACCCCGCCCACTTCTAGTGTTTGGATAGCGACCTGCATAATAATCACTGGACTGGCCGGAAGACGACTCGGTTGAGGGGCTAGAGAGAGCGCGCAGGGGTTGACCTCTAGTGCTCCCCCTGTGGCAACATATCCTTTGATGCAGGCGAGGCATGGGTGCAGTCTCAGCAGTGAGCACAAGACGAGACAGAGAAGTAGGATTCCAAGAAACTGAGGAAGACAGACACAGACCAAACTGAGAGAAATGCAGATTTGCACCAAGGTCTAAGCAGCAGTTCAGCTGGCCACTTCTCCTTCTCATCATAGTGAGCAGGTAGTGTAACCCAGCAACCGGAGAGCATCTGCAATTCAAAGGTTGCGGCTTGTCTGAAAAACCATAGCGAAACGCCATTTTATCGACCCGACTGCAATGGCATCGAAGAACACCCGTCATAATTAATCTCTCATTGATGAGAGTCGAAGGCCAGATCATATTGGAGCATGCGGAATCGCTAACAGGAGTGGAGGTCTGATCTTGAACAAAATTAAAGCTTAATGCGATTTGATGTGAAAACCTTGGAACTTAAATATCGGTTGATTGAACAACGTTAAAACTTAATGCGATTGATATGAAATCGCCACATCCATGTCCCATCGCCTTAAACACCATCGAATGCACCCGCATCTGGGAACAGGGCAACTTTTTATTGAGGACACGTGGCAGAAATTGATTTGAGCGAATCTTTGTTTGGGTCGCTCGCGCAGTGGAAAACCGGACCCGAAAAAGATTAGGGCGAATTTGATAAGAAATTCACGTCACAACTCTCTCTCCGTACACCAGCCCAAATTCAGACCCGAAAAATATTAGGGAGGAATTCATTTGGTTTTCGCATCACAAAATTGGCTGACTTCAGCAGGCTATTTTGGAACGCGAATTTGGTTTGAATTATGGTTTATCGTCGCTTGAAGTCCAACAGGCTCCATGGCTAAAGGGTTTGTTTGAAGTTTTGACAAAGGTTTTGTTATATATTTTATTTTATATAACACGTGGCGGAATAGTTTTATTGTTTGTTAAAGTCCCACACTGGTTTTGGTAATATTTTGTTTTAAATGCGACGTATATATGTTTTATATATATATATTTCATATATATATTAAAACATTTATAAATTGTGGACCCTAGGAGCATTTTAATAGATTTGTTATTTGCATAGTTTTGTTATGGTTTTTATATATGTGTTGCATATAAAAGAAAAGGGTTGTGAGCCTGTTTTGGAATGTAGTTGTAGAGTTTATTACTAGCAATTGCACCAGGAGGTGCAAGGGAACGCCGAAATGAGGCAATAACATTACTTGAGCTCACATTAGTGAGGCTCATTGACCTATTTGAGTAGAAGGATACAGAAATGGTTTTCAATCCCTCTCAAGCCTCTAGAAATGGAATTGATATTGGTTGCCACAAACTGAAGCTTGTGTTGATTAACATCACTAAAGTTTGAGGCATGATAAACCAAGATACCCAATATTAGTGCTACAAATTCAAATCGGGAATTATTGTTAATATAAAGAAAATAAATTGCCCGATTTTGATAAACCAACACTAATCTCTGCACGTAAGGCTGCTTTAGGACTCTTGAGGGGATATGAAACTCAACATGTAGAGTAATTTCATTATGCAAAAATTCAATGCATGCCATGGTCACTGGAAAAATAAAATATGGAACACTACACAATTAGAAAATGACATTGCAATAGCAAGTCAACAGAAGGTCAACACATGCGAGGACAGGTGGGTGACACTGTTCAAGATTATGTCAGTGATGACGAATCGGAACAGTGTCCTAAACATAAACCCAAAAATTTTCCATTTCCTTTTAAGAAACCAACACAAATTATGCAACACGTATACAATTGGGTAGGGATAGAATAATGTGAAAGAAATATTAACGGAAACTCTAAATTTCCATATACACTATTCAAATAAGGAGATACTTCAAAAAAATAAATTATGAAAGAAATAAGAAGAAAGCCATTCAAAAACTGTCAAATTTGGAATTTTAGAAAGAATGCCCTCAATTGAAAAGTCAGATATAATCCATCTACAACTTTAGACTTCCAATATAACAAAAAAATATCTTAAGCATATCCAAATTTAAATATATTTAAATATGTATCAGGTGGGAAACCTAAAACAACTCTAAACTTGGTCTGTAACCTAAACTTCTTCCACAAAAGTTTCAAGTGACTCCCAAATTCAAATGCAGGATTCTACAAGATCACGATAGTGCTTGGCATATTTTCTCTGTGCAAGGAAAATAAAACAATAGACCCTTTTCTTTGAACCATGCTTGAGCAACATGCTGAAAAGATGCCTTCCACAGGTTTGTATCATAGTCTCAAAGATGTAAATATTGTCAAAGCCACTGTCACGGTCTTGTAGGCAAAAAAGCAATGGGCCATTCTCTTTAAACCACGCCTGACTGAGCAACATGCTGAAAAGGTGCCTTCCTCAAGTCTATATCTGTCTCTCAAAAACATTAATATGATCAAAAGCACAACCACAGTCTTGTATATCCCCAGAAACATACAAATAAACTGATATATTCCAAGGAATGAACCGTCATTAGCTAACCCAGAAGAGTGCCACAACTTACACATTAATTATTAGGATAACAACTTGTTTGAGGACCAATCAACAAATAGCATAGCACCATTGCTTCACTGTGAAATCACTGTAAAGATGTAAGAGGGTTACATGAGTATTGGTTGACACTTGAAAGGCATTAGATATGTGTAACAGGAGAACAAAAAACATAGAATGAAAAAGAAAGGCAGAACAAAAACTAAGAATGCATTTTCAACTTTTTTTGTGTTGTTTTATAACAATGACGAATGGATTTGAATTTTATGAAAATAAGAGCAAAGAAGGAAATATTAAGGGGAATATAAAAGAATGTGACAGAAAATGAAAGATTTAGGCTGATCAAACCTGATCACCCACCTTGGATACACTACATACGAGAGAGAGACGAGCAAAAGGACCTCCTAAATGAGACAGCAGAAATAGGAACAAAAGAACTCAACGAGGATGACATGAGCAGTGCAGTTGATTGTTCATTGTCTGTTGTAACTATAATTTTAAAGAAGACACACTTAGTGATATAGACACCACCAAGTGAGAGTAGAGGTTATGAAATTATAATGAGAATTATTTCAAGATATCATATTACTCATAATACAATTAATTGTTTAATGTTTGGTGTAATAATTTTTTATTATTTATAAACACAATCAAACATATTATGAGGGACGGTGATGAAATTGACAACGGTCTCATAACAAACCATAACGGGCACATCCCCTAGCAAGATAGACTCTGAATAAGAAAGAAAGAAAAACAAAGTGATTACTTACAAGATCATAGGCTTCCTGAAGAACAAGATCCAGAGCAGCATCTGTAACCCCTAAAGCAACACCTCTCTCTGCAAGACGAATCGCTACATCTTTCATATGTAGTCTAGCAAATTTTCTGAGCTCATCACAAGAAAGAGGATCAAATAAAACTATCTCATCAAGTCTATTCAATAGCTCTGGCCTGAAATGTCTTCTAACCTGCAAAAATATTCAAAGGCATGTCAAAGTACTGTATCCAACTTCATGATAAAATTATATGAAAAATATGCATACACAGAGTCCAGGAGAATGAAACGGCAGGTGTATTGGCAGCTGCTGAAATGCAGCAACTAAAACGGCAGGTGTATTGGAATTTGCGAAAATGAAGCTACTAAAATGGCAGGTCTGTCGATGGTTGCAGGTGTGTGGATTGTTGCTGGTATTTTCAGACCGATTCTATGGAAATATACCAGAAACCAGTGGTATGTCAAACCTAGAAGGTAACCCAAGAGACTATGACCGTCAGATTAAACAACTAGCAGGTGTCATGCCTAGATAAGAAATGTTGACGAAAAAAAATTCATATCTTTCATAACAAAAGGCCTATAGGCCTAAATATCTAGGACATGTGGCACTCCATGATAAAGACACATGGTGTGTGGATTTGAGTTTTTCAGGTGGTCAAGTGGGCCGAAAATAGGTGAAATGTGGCACCACCCAGAGATTGACATGTGCCAATTGGTACAAGTGGGAGACAATTGGCATGCTCAAACAACGAGGTGATGCAGGAATGACATGAGGGAGAAAATACCAGAAAAGCCCCAAATTTTGAGAACTAAAGCTCATCACCAACCTGAGATTGAAAAATTTACATGATGTAACCTATGAAATCGTAAATGGAGAAATCATAGTAACAATAAAGTAACCTATGTAACAATAAAGTCAGATTCATCCTAGGAGTGGTAATGGGAGAAATCATAGTGAACAACAGGAAACATGCAAAGTTGCTTACAATCAAATAGATGAAAAAACACATACAAAAAACCTAGATAATAATCATGAACAAGTTTAATATTGAATTATGAACTGTAAAGGAACTTACAAAATGTGACATTACGAACTTGGTCAAGCGCACAAGCAAAAATATCCTGGACATGACCCTGGTTGACAAGTTGTATTGCTCACGATGCAAGAGGATTTGTACCTGCACTGCCAAGTCAATCAAAATCCATCATTATCTATACAATAAATACAAGTAATTGATGTAGTATTTTTTACTCTAAGATGCATTCTTATGATAATGTTAGAACATATGTTGAAAATGTCAAAACATACCTGAATAAGCTCCTCTTCATTTCAAGAACAATTTATCGGAGTCGCATGAACTTGGAACAAGCCTCCCACGATCTGAAAGAGTAGCAACTAAGTCAACATTGACTTTTTTGTTGCTACGCTGGATTGAGGGAGGTTTTCTCCAAGATTAAATCGCTCCAATAAATTATTCTCTACTAAACAGGGCCAACCACGTGAAGGTGGAAGCTCTTATGGCCCCTCCCCCCCCCCCCTCACATCACTCTCAATTCCCCAATACCCAATCTATATTTCATTTTTTACTTTCATGAGCATAAAAAAAAATATTCAATAACTAATAAAAAAACAATTCAACAAAAATTACGCAAGGAAACATTGAAATTAATGCTTGACATAAAAATAGTATGATAAATGAGTTTTTTATATAACGCAAAAAACGTTCCAAGTATGGTAACATTTGTGTTATAATAATACAATATTTTACATTATCAAATTTTCTTTTTCTTCTTCCTATTTCTAAAGCTCCTAATTACATCATCAATATCACCATGCTCTGCTCCTGTTTCGTGCCTTTCGACCCGCACTGCTGACCAAGTTGCGTAGTCACGATGTCTGGTCTCATCCAGTGACAGGGCATCACCTACAAAAACAACTAATATTAAATTTGAATTGTCATTTTTTAAATATCATTGAACTAGTTCGGTAATATTAATAAAAAAAATTGCAATGAGATTATTTACCTGGTGCACCAGTTGTCTCCGTTGGGACTGTTGCCCTGTCTTCCTCTCTGGTGGTAAGATCCTCAAGGGAAACATTCTATGTCATTTAAACAAAAAAATTTATAAGGACAACCATCAAGGTATAATTAGAAAAAATTATAAGTGGAAATTAATTACCGTCACGACCCTCACTTATAGTAGCATTGTCGGCCTGGTCCCCAGTACAATGGTCAGGTTGCACGTGAGGAGCATCTACATCTGGCTCTAAAACTAGGTTATTTGCCTCATCGGTAGTGCTGCTCCCCTGATTTAAAAAAAGTTGTTAAACATTAAATTTATGGACGAAAAAAAACATATTGAAAGGTTAATGTTTTACCTTATCAGGCATTCTCGATCTTGGGACCTGCCCCAAGCTTCTGCGACGTTCAACTACGACTTGATAGCCGAAATGGAAAGCGATATTTTTATCTTCCTATGTAGTTTCTGTTCCGAATTCATCACCCTACATTACATATGATTCTGTATTTTTAATCATATTTTATAGGATTACAAAAACGTTGGAAGGCGATACAATTAATTATAAGATGTTTAGCTACTTAATTACAATTCTTGCGGCTAATTTCAAGTAGCCGCCCTGGCCTAGCTTGTGATGGCCCTTTTTTTCAATCCTAGCTTTGGTTGTCTTTAATGTTTCAGGCAACCTAGCATCAAAAGATTGAAGTCAGATATGACGTAGCACACTTTCATTTTAGACATAGAGAAAATTAAAGCTATTGAATTAAAGTTTTAATTTACCTTGCGGGTCCAGTTGGCATTTTTCCTTCTTTCTTTGCCCTTTTCTCTTTTGCATCATGGATGAGTGCTCTCCACTCACTCTCTGGAACTATGAGAGGACACTCGTATCTAGGGTTAAATTGAAATTGCGTCCTATAGGTGTCCCTGGTATATTTCAAATATTTGTCGGCTACTTGAGCCATCACTGTTCTGTCAAATGTGCCGACCCCAAAAAGGGTTTCTAGATAATCTAGAAGTTCTTTTTTCAGGTTGGAATTCTGGGAATTCCACCTTGTGCGTATGGTTGGGCCAAAAATTACCAACGCATGGCTCTCCAAAAACCTGTAGAACTCATTGTTTCCTACACATAAAAAAAGATATTATCATTAATTTAAAAATAAAAATCATGATAAATATGTTTTAGATAGAGTACATGAAATAGTTAAAATATTAAAATTTACCTCGGAGTTGTACATGCTTTATAGGGACACCTTCATCGTTCACCAAAAATGTGTCATTAATGGTCCCCGTGGAGCTGACATGTGTAGCTCCAGGAAACGCAATAATGTAGTTGGCCATATCAGCCTCATCACTGCCAACACATTCAATGGTTGGCTGGGTGTCTGCTTGGCCAGGGTGTGTTTCTTGGCTGGCAGCTAAAGGAGTAGAAGGTGTACGAGAGGGTTGCTGGGAAATCTCTTGCCCTTGTGTCCCACTATCACCAACATCGTGTTCAGAAAGTGCCAGAAAATGCTACATACAAAAGAATTTTTTGTTATTTTAGTCAATGTAAAAATTAAAAATCAAACTATCACAATTCATCTCATGCGGAACAAAAAAAATATCCTTTTGACTTTTTATTATTACCTGATATGTTTCTAGCTGGGTCATAAGTTGTTTTATCCTCTCTTCTGTTTTAGGTGTTTGAGGCGCATCTATCAAAGTATTAAATTCCGACCTTGCATCTCGTGCCTTTTTTCGCAACAAGAGCGCTGGAGATAGGGATGAAGAAAGCTCTTCCTCAAAGAGGGAATCATCAGGCGTACCATGGTTAGGTGTCTGCATATTTGAACAAAATTAATATTATTTCAATTATGTAAATAACTAAAATACCTGAAGATAGAGCAATGCTGGCACTTTACATGTTCTTCCGCTGGCCTCTTTCCGCGATCAGCCCGTCTCGGGGTTGTTCCTGCACTGCTCTGATCAGTCTGCCACATTGCAATAAAATTATAAATGTAAAACTTGAAAACAATATCTAACTTGAAAACACAAAATGAAAACTGAAATAATTTCTAATAAGACACCGGAAGACAGAGTTAGAGTTTCAAATATGCCTTGCATTGAATTCAGTCCTGGAAACATGTCATTGCACATTAAGGCACCCAAACAAGAGACGATTTGACAATGAAGACCTTATTGAATATATTGTTGGAGCAACTTCTAGTAAACTTGTTGTGAAGACCTTGAGGAATTTTTTGGAGCAACATTGTTGAAGTTGATGGTATAGCATTGTTGGAGATGATCTTGAAGGGCCTTGAAGTGAAGCTTTTGGAGCAACTATTGAAAAATCCTTAGAGCATTTAAGTAAGGCACTTTCTATCTTCCATCACCTTTTTCCTTTCAATAACCTTTAAACGATTTTGTTGATATTTAATGTTTGAAATCACGTTATAATTCCTTGATTATATGTGTTTGGGGACTTTCCCTTTGAAATTACCCAAAAATACCATGGCAATTTTATCTTCAGGATGCATGTCTGACCCTATTGTTCAATATTTTGATTGATAGTAGTAAACATAGAGAGTTAGGGGGCTCTTGACTTGGTTTGGTTGGGCCATTAGATCCCTAACATCTACTAGGGAGAACCCCCCTTGAGTTGGAGGAGAGCTAGCCCGAAGTGAAAAGAGGTTGGTGAGGTGACAATGGAGCTATTGAATTACACATGGTATCACACTTTAGCTTTAGGACTTTATCTTGAGAAGTGTGAGATTTTCTATATCAATTCTCAAATTGTTTACAACACTTATTTTAATAACTAATAAGAAGTGATGTTGAGGGGTTTTTGGGTATAAGAAACAATACCATTTAAAAACTAGGGTTCTCAGTCCTTGGCATTCCTTCACCTGGGCCTAGGGGCACACGAGAATAATTTCACACTAAACCATGCAAACTTAAAAGTAACTTAACAGATCCATAAAGTAATAATAATCATAATTCCTAATTTCCTATTGTACGATATGATGCAAATTATTCAAACATGAAGCAATGAAGACATGCAATGTCTGAATTTCAAGATTGATGAACCAATACAAGAAGTTAGAAACTACAACTTTGATTCAATACTCTATGTCCTAACTCCAGGAAGGGATCTAGTTTGTAGTACAGAACATGCATCGTATATTATCAATTCTTAATTGACAACAACTAAAGGTCATCTACCTCATCAATTCCTTCCCATTTTGTGTTTTTATGTTATATTCCTTATAAAAGTGTCAAATTTCTCTCAAAGTAAGCAACCACTGAATAAAATAAAAAATAGTTGAGATATGATTGAGAAATGGTCATTTATTTCTTGAAAGGATCTTCACAATTTCTTTTGTTGTTTTTCATCTCAAGAAACAAGAAATGACCTAAGAAACTATCGTGATGTAATATAAGAAACAACACGGTGCAATGGACATTTTCAAAGTCAAATGATGTACATTGAGGACATGGCCTTTATTTGGTTCCTGTTTCATAGGAGTTTCGGGTAGAAATGGAACTTTGTTGTCCCATTTCCAGTAGTAAAAAGGGAAAACCTTCTTTTTCCATGGGAAATAATTTACCTTTCCTTTTTCAAGATAATCTAAATCACAAAAAATATGAACTATACTGCACACATTCCTGGATAATGTGAAAGTGGAAAAGGAATACCCTACATAAGTGATGCACACATGTACATTTGAACACTAATAGATTTTTGTAGTTGAAATGCAATGCTTGTTTTCATTTAAATGTAGGGTTTTTAAAGCAGGGAGAAATAATGGCTGCCAAATTAATAAGCGTTTCTTTGGGAAAATTTAAATCTTGTATTGGGTGATGAAGATAATAGAGGGTATTGAATCTTGATTCTTGACATTGTGTTTAACTTGAATAACTCAAATGATTATAAATATCAGTGGATGAGTTCTTTTTCAAGTATGTCACTCAAAACTCTTATGTCAAAGCATTGTATGATGGCTAGCATTTTCTTGTTTCCCTTTCTTCAGTTCAATGTAAAAATTATATTAATATATTGGAGCACGAATGATAACTACAATTGTTTGCTCTGCAGTATATCCAGCCCCAAGATTATGAAATTTTTTCTCAAGTGGAGCTATTGGTTATTGATGAAGCAGCTGCAATTCCATTTCCTTTTGTAAAGGCTCTGCTTGGGCCATATTTAGTGTTTATGTGCTCTATTGTAAATGGGTAATAATTATAAATGAGCCAACCACAATCACAGATTTTGTAACCATTCGATTTCCATGGATAGTGATGATGATATTAACCCTATATATCAGTGACCTATATCTATATGAGAATGATTTCAACATTGACCTTGATATGGTTGTATGGATGTGACCTTTGGTATGTCATCAAAAAATCCCCAAATATCAGAAAATCCCCAAATCTGGAGAAATAAAGCTCATCACTTTTGATCTGGAGTACTACCCTTGTGATAAAGTTGATGACTTTTGATCTCCCATTCTCTACCACTTTGCACTTCACCTTCAATATAGATCAGACCAAGGGAAATTCGTTACTGGGTGTTGAGATGGATGAGTTTTTCGAACTAAAATCCATAGCTTAAACTTCACGAAACTGGTGGAGTCAAATTCATGCAAGCACAAACACATCTTACACATCCTCTTTGAAACTCATCTGAAAGAACATTGGAAGACATCTAGAGAGAATCCTATAGCCTAACACAATTCAATGGAATTGACCAAAAAAGCCTAAATAGAGTCAACCCTACTATAGGAGGAAGGGCCTGTAGTCAGAACTTACCATTTTGCAAGAGCTGAGGGCGAATGTTGTTCTGCAAGAGCTGAGGGCGAATGCTATTCTGCAAGAGCTGAGGGCGAATGCTGATGGGGAATACTGTTCTACAAGAGCTGAGGGAAAATGCTGATGGTGAATACTGTTCTACAAGAGCTGAGGGTGAACGTTGTTTTACAAGAGCTGAGGGCGAATGCTGAGGGCGAATGTTGTTCTGCAAGAGCTGAGGGCGAATGCTGAGGGCGAATGCAGGGCGAATGTTGTTCTGCAAGAGCTGAGGGTGAATGCTGAGGGCGAATGCTGTTATGCAAGAGCTGAGGGAAAATGCTGAGGGCGAATGCTATTCTGCAAGAGCTGAGGGCGAATGTTGTTTTGCAAGAGCTGAGGGCGAATGCGCACGTGATATCAGACGTTAATGTAGTTTTTAATAAAATCATTTTTATGTAGCGCGCATATAAGTGTCGTAGTTTTTAATAAAATCATTTTTATGTAGCACGCATATAAGTGTCATTATACCGATGGCGGCAAAAGCGTCGCTATTGCGACGACTTCCTCCAAAAGTCGTAATTGCGACACTTATAGGTTGTGTCGCACTTGCGACGTTTGGAGGCAGTCGTCGCAATAGCGACGCTTTGGGGCATAGTGTCGCAATTGCGATGTCTTCCTCCAAACATCGCAATTGCGACACTTTGTCTAAGTGTCGGTATTGCAACACCTTTCTCTAAACGTCAGTATAGCGACAGTTTTGGGAAAGATTGAAAAATTTTGGGGAAATTTCCGACATTTGGTCAAAAGCGTCGGAACCAAGTGTCGGAATTTCCCCCAAATGTGCTAGTGTGAAGGTGAATCTTCTTCTCTCTTCCTTTTTCCTGATTTTTCTAGTTTTTTTCCTGTGGGACAAGAATATGTGATGTTGATGTCGAAACTAGTTGCTCCTCAGCTTCTTTCAAAGTGTTCTCAGCCCATTCCAACCGGTTCATGTACTTCTATATCTCTAACCTATGGGTGTGTATGTAAGGAGTAGTGTTTTTTTCTACCCTCGGCTTTGAAATACTTCCCAACAGATCATAGGACTAGGTAAAGCTTAGGCTGAAATTCATTTCCTTCAAGATCTTGTCTGCTTCCTCACTTTTTGACCTGTTGTTACAAATGAATGGCCCAATTTGTGTTTTTATCCTAAACTGGTACTTTTTCATTGTTGATACAAAGTGGATTTCATCAGCATTTAACATTTGTCTAATGTACTCCGGAGAAAAAATCCTCATTGGGAGGAATTTTGGAAGTTTTTAAGGAGCAAGATCACATCCACAAACTCTCAGCTCTGTGTAGTTATGGTACAAATACTATCCCACTGTCTTTGCTTGATTTGATAAGAGAAAAATTCTTTTGATGTCTTCATTTATCCTTGGTTCAGTTGTAATGCTTAGAAGGCTCATAGTTGGATGTACAAATAATTCAATGAACTTTTTATATGAATAATCTTTCTGCTCTTTTATTACCAATCTGGTCTAGAAGATCACTGACTTCTGATTTCCATCTTCATCCAATTTTACATAGTAATTTTAAACCTATCTGCCTGATAATATAGAAACATGTACACTAAAACAGAGGAGTATTTGAAAACCTTTTCTATCTGAAATTTAACAAACTGATCATGAATACTGTATGCAAGGAATTAGATGAAATTGAAGATGACAGATGGTTTAGAATCAGTGGAAAATATTGAGAGGAAGCCTATAATGGAATCATCTATCCATTGTTCTAAATAGTAGCCAAGGAGGTATGCAATGATTGCTATAATTTTCTTGTATCTGTCAGGGAAAATGGAGGAAGGGTATGAAAGGTTCTTCTTAGGCAGCTGAGTGTCTTTAGCTAGGAAAAGGTTAAAGGTTTTAGCCCTTTTGGAAAAATCTAGTTTCTAGTATAACTCATTAAGGGCTTCTAGGGAGAAAGGCGTGGTATTTTCCACAGAAGGGGCTTGCATCATCTGATCAATGGATTGTCCAGTGATGGTGAAAAGGATTTCACCTATGGGGGAAATTATGGCTCTTTGACTGGGTATATAGCAGGCTTGACATCTCCGGATGAATTCAGGGGCACTGAAAGTATAGGGGAAGATATAGTGAGGAAAATTGGACTCCCAGAGTCCAATATCATCATATTTGTATATTTATTTATCCTCTAACCAACAATATATATCAAATAATTCGAATTCACATAGATTTTCACTGATATTATAATCTTTGTCAGCTAGGGGGACATTGTCTAAATCTATAGGAGTGTCAACCAAAGGGTTAAATGGCTCCTCTTGGTTTTGCTTCTTTTGAGGCATTATCAATTTTTTTCAGAGGAATTGTAGGGATTTAGAAAGAACATGTTACCATGGATGTGCAAAGCTTTTGATTGGTTGAAGGAGGTGAGGTGGACGCAGTTTCTTTGATCGACAATGAACTAATAAATCGAATTGGAGCTCTGTAAACCTATCAAAACAATGTAATTCACAGATAATTGAGCACAGTAAAGGTCAAAATGGTTACACTGCATGTTTTTATAAGAAATTGGGTTTTTCCCATTGAAATGGTGTGGATCCATTAATTTAACACTCATTAGTTTAATTGAATGCACTAACATAATCATTACCCCGAGAAGGGATGTGATTGGAAACAGATCTATGAGCTGACGCGATGGGACTGGTGGGTGTAACAAACAGGTAAGTGTTTTTGGTATTGCGGGCATTAGGGGAATTTTGAGGTCTAAAATGAGCCTCTTAATGAAATTATAAAATAATAGTGGAAATAATAAAATAATATTTGATTACGTCATCAAATTTTAGAGGGAAAAAGGTAAAAAACTACTTTTTCAACTCGTATTTTCAACTTATGTCCCAAATGTTTTACTCAAATTTCAAGCGAGAGTACTCTTTGGATGAAAAATTTAATTCCCCATACAAGGAGTACCCATTTGCATACTTTCAATGGACCTTGATACACAAAAATGAGAAATACATGAAAATCGTGATTGCAATCATGTTTTTTCATGTATTTCTCTTTTTTTGTGTAGCAGGGTCCATCAAAAGTATGAAAAATGGGTACTCCTTAGATGAGGAATTAAATTTTGCATCCAACGAGTACTCCCGCTCGAAATTTGAGTAAAAAATTAGGGAGATAAGTTAAAAATACGAGTTGAAAAAGTAGTTTTATTAATTTATTATTTTTTAAACTTTTTATCCTTTTACTTAAAAAATGGTGAATCATCCCCCATGGTTAACATCATCATCTTGAATCCTATTGGTTCTTATAAAGTTTATTTTGGTTATACATTTTTCTTAGGAGGCCCATTTTACACCTCAAAATTCCCCTAATGGAAAGGTGGGGGGGGGGGGGAGGGGGGGTGGGGTATCAAGTGGTAAGTGGTATGAGTGGAGGGGGATGTGAACAACGGAGAAGCCGCCATGTATTTGTGGGACCGAAACATAAAAAAACCTTTTTCGGTCCCCCCAACGATAAAGCTCGGATGGAGAGGGGGGGCCGAAGGTCAATGTGGATCGTCGATCGGGAGGCGGGTGGGATGGAAGAAGGATAGATGGGTGGGATTTAAAGCTCATGACTTGATGCAGTTTTTGGGTAGCGGCATGTTTAATCAAAGTGAAAACCTTGGATATATGGCCAATGTGCTGAATATTTGATTTACGTGCCTAAATATTTTAAAATTTAGGATAAGGTTCTTTTTTCATTTTTTCCATATGTGCATAAATACATTTTAAAACCAAAATTAAGATAACCATTTAATCCATTTTCAAGGCCCCAAAAACACTTCTACCTACCCATTAAATTTTATTCTTTTTGCTAGACTAAAATTTTGTCTTCTTTGTTCTAGGGGTGCATTTAGGCTAGCAAACCCACATCTCTTTTTTTATGAAAAATATAATCTAATCTATCAGTTATTTCTCCTATTGATTTAGATTAAGCAGTTGAATCAATTTCATTTTCTACCTAACTACGGATTTACCAAGATTAAATTTTCTGGAAAATATTTATTCACTAACCTGACAAAAATTCACAATTGTTCAATGATGATTAAGTTGTATGATTTTAACAAATATCTAGTCATTGTGTCATTTTTAAACAATATGCACACAACCTTATTTGATTTTGACATAAAGAAAACCAATCTATTAGTAGTGGCATTTGAATTTGCATAACTTTTAGTATTATTTTTATCTATTTTTTCATTTGTGGGGTTCTTATTTTATTTTTATTCTTTTCCTTTTCTTTTTTATATACCCTCTTTTATTTTCTTTAATATATACTTATTTTGAAAATCATTTTCATATTGAAAATTATTTACTATGTAAGATTACTGAGACAAAATACTCAATCACCTTGAGATCCTATAAATTATAGTACCCTAACACAGGGCATCAAAACACACATCTTGTTGAACCTTTCAACTACCAAAAACATGTAGTCTTGTCCCTTGCTGGGTGTCGCTAAACCTCCCACAAATTCCATGGAAATTATTTCCCAAGGAAGAGTAGGTACAAGTAAGAGATGATATAGATCATGTTTCCAATTACTACGTTTGCTGGTAAAACAAAGCATGCATCCTCTTATGAACATAGCTACTTTCTCCTGCATCTTGGGCCAATACACATACCTCTACAAGTTATCCACAATCTTCCCTACACCAAAGTTCTCTGCAACCTTCGAGGTGTGAGCCTCTCTAATTAGATGCAATCACTCACCTTTAGGAACACATAGCTTATCCAACATGTAGAGTAACCCATCCTGGAGATGGTAGTCAATGGTTTTGTCACCATCATGCACATGAATCTAACTCTGCAATTATTGATACACCTACTTGAAGTCCTCATCTTATGAATATGCCTCTCTGTATGCATCATGGGTGAATTTATCCATGTGCATAAGAGTCCCAAAAGATGTAATATTCGATTTGGGTGGCCTTGAAAGTATGTCAACGAAATTTTTTGTGCTTCCCTTCTTATATTTGATCACCAAATAAAACTATTTTAAAATTCCAATCCACTTGTAATTCCTGGTATGTTGTAGCTTACTCTGGGCCTGTAAGTACTGTAACGTTTTGTGATCTATGTGGATGTAGAAATTTATTAATACTAATGTATTACAGATTCTCCTGATCTAACAATATTTATCTTCTTGCTAAATACATAATCCTTCCACTGTTAAACTTGCGGAAATTTAAAACTCAATTGCGAACACATGTGAATAAATTCAATCACACATAACACAGTTATTTAACGGGAAAGCTTAAAGCTAAAAATCCCAAATATCATATATTATGTATATCAATTGAATCATGTAATAATCTCATAAAAATCTTAGTACATAAAGCTCTCAGTACAATCAACAATCATTACACACTGTCATGCAGAAATTTGCATATCTATGCACCAATTTCTTGCCTCCTAATAGCCTACCTCCACTGCGCAATCCCTGCTGAAGAAAACCCCTGAATGAATTTGAATTGGCCTTTCCTTGACTATGCAATCCTCATTGGAAACTCTAATGTGTGTCAGATGCATTTAATGCATCACTATAGTCACAACAGATAGTCATCTCACCCTTTCACCTATCTCTCCACTGGGTCTCCACTGGAACTGACATGAAAGTAGTTAACTGTTGTATTTGTTCAGTTGTTAGTGAGTTGTTAGTTGTCAATTACTTAACTAATTAATTCACTTAACTCTCACTAGTGCATCTTTCAGTTAGACTAGATACAACTTGCTCAACTGAGTTTAACTCACTTAACTGAGTTAAACTAAATAACAACTCCTATAACTACTTTTCCAACTCTGTCATAACTTTTCCACTTCAGTTCTAACTAAGTCCTCCATGCATGAGCCACCAATAACCCTAGGAATTGTGTAATTCCTTCAGCCCACTGATTTTCCAAATCTGTTCACTGAAATAAAGTGCTCCAAGAGAATAAATTGATATTTATTGTCAGATTATTATTAAGGGCTAATAATAATTGACATGCATCTATATTTAGATTGACGATCTATAAATAGACTTCGCCCAATATTCTAAAAATATAATTTCATCTATTTTTCGCATTTGACCAACCATCTACAAATAGCATCCTACAACTTATAGAATATGCTCACCATGTCTAAAAATAGACATACACCTAAAAATAGCCTGTGGGCCCCACTTAGTGAAGGTGCTTACTTTTCACTAAGCTCATCATCTTGTTGAATCTCAACACTCCCTCTCAACAAGATAGAGATTATCCTTCACCTCGATTCCTGCCTCATGGTATTTCTCCGAATTTTCTCCTACCAAGCTACTTATCCAATATCGCACTCGATTCTCCAGGAATGCATCAAGAACATGATCACCGGCCACAATATCCGGGAGAAAGATGATATCGGATATCAATATGTTTAGATCTATCATGAAACACAGGATTACTCAAGATTTTACTACAACTATGATTATCATAATTTGTCACTGTAGGATCGAAATGTGAACCGAACATACCGACCAGGATCTTCCTCATCTAGATAGCCTCACATGTAGCTTGACTTGCTACCATGTATTCTACTTCCGCTGAACTAAGTGCCATGGATATTTGTTTCCTACTGTACCAAGAAACTGTTGTAGATCCAATACTGAAAACCCCTCCTGATGTGCTATTTTTATCCGTTGGATTTCCTGCCCAATCTGCATCCATGAAGCCATGCAACTTCACCTCATCCGTATGTATGTACCATATTCCATACTCAGATGTGCCCTTGAGATATCTTAGGACATGCTTGTCTGCCTTCCAAAAGAGCTTGGTAGGCTTAACCATCGCTTGTGAAATTTGTTTCACTACATAGCATATGTCTGGTCTTGTATTAACTAAATACATGAGCGAACCCACCAACTGTTGATAAATAGTGACATCCACTACCTCTGTCGATGTAGCATCCTCTTTCCTCCAATTTCCTGGAAGAGGAGTGTCGTTAGGCTTGCAGCCTTGTGTGTGAAACTTCTCCAGTATCTCCCGGGCATACTTGCCTTGAGACACAAACAGTTCACCTTGTCGTTGCCATATTTCCAATCCAATGAAATAATGAAGGAGGCCCAAATCCTTCATCTCAAACTCCTTTGCAAGATCTTCCTTGCATGAGTGTATCAAATTCTCATCACCCGTTAGTATTAAATCATCAACATAAAGAACAATGATTAAAATCTTACCCTCCACCACAATTTGGTATAGGTTTGCATCCGCCTCACTCTTGGTAAAGCCAAGTCCAGATAAATAGTTGTTGATCTGAGTGTACCAAGCATGGGGTGCTTGCTACAGCCCATACAATGCTCTTTTGAGTCTGCAAACATGCGACTCGATGCTGAAGATCTCAAATCCTTCAGGTTGCTCAATGTACACTTCTTCCTCAATGATCCCATTAAGGAACACAATCTTCACATCCATATGATGAATGTGCCAACCCATATGTGATGAGAGAGCAAGAATGGTCCTTATGGAAGAATACTGTGCGACAGGTGCAAAGGTTTATTCATAATCAATCCCCTCAATCTGTGAGAAGCCCTGGGCAAAAAATATTTCCTTATACTTCTCAACACTCCCACGTTGAATCTCATAGAGCTACCTTGTAGATCCATTTAGAATCTACCACCGATTTACCCACCCATCTAGAACAATCTCCCAAGCATTGTTTCGAAATGGAGTTTATACCTCCACCATGGTATCTACCCATGTGGGCTCCCTGTGTCGCTAAAAAGAAGATACCGTCATGATACACTTGCTCATAAGAGCCATGTATCCAATAAATCGGTCAGGTGGTTGTCTCTATTTGCGTTGTGATGTAGGGACTCCTACATTCTGTGCCACATCAAGTTTCAGTCTCTCAGCTTTTTTCGTATGCTTTCTGCCTTGTCTGATGTTTGGTTTTGCATGAGTGGACTCCTCCACTCCATGAATCTCCTCCTGTGGCTGATCCATATCCAAAGGCTCATCTTTGGGAACAAGAAATTCCTCCTCTGCATGCAAGTGTAGCTCCCTCTCAAGTGACAACTTCATGGCTTTCACCTCATTTAATTTTATATCCCATCGCACAACAGTCATCCGACTGTTTGGAAAATACACACGATAGTTATGGGGTGTTTCTGTGTACCCCACAAATATCCCAACTTCTACAGTCGGCTCCAGCTTCTTCCTGGCATCCTTCATCACATGAATGTAAACAGGTGAGCCAAAAATATTCAGATGAGAAATATCAAGCATCTTACCAGTAAAATCTTCCTTGGGTGTACTCATGCTGAGTACTCTATGAGGACAACGGTTTTTCACATAAACCGCAGTGTTGCATGCTTCCGCCCACAAGTGCATCGGTAGGCCCTGGTCATGCAGCATCGCTTGTGCAACACCCACGATCATTATGTTCTTTCTCTCCGCGACCCCATTCTGCTGTGGGTTATGAGGCACTATGAGTTCTCTTATAATTCCTTCTTTTCTACAAAAGTCTTTGAATTCTCCAGAGATGTATCCACCACCATTATCACTCCTTAGAGCTTTCACCTGCTTCCCCGACTCCTTCCCCACCAATTCCTTGAACTCACAAAACTTTGAGACGTTCCGCCTTCCTCTCGCATGAAGAAGATCCACATCTACAGAATAGTCATCAACAATATAACATAATACCTGTGTTTTGTTGTTGAAGCAACCAAGAGTGTCCACACACATCCGTGTATCTATTCCCGCATCACCGGGCGACGGTTCTCCTTCTCATGAAAGGTGATCTTTTCAAAACTTAACCATAGTACATCCCTTTACAACTCATCCGATCGCACAAGAGTACCCTTGGGAATTTCAAAGAGTAGAAATCTGCTCAGTAATCTTCTTAGCACCATGGTGAAGATGGCCCCAATCTACTGCGTTGCTACTCTCTTCATCCCAGCCTTCACCACAGTTGTTGATTTTCCATCATTGCAGCGCAGCCATCTATCTCAAGCTTGTAGAGATTCTTAACTCGAATCCCTATCCTCTTGGTTTGACCCGTTGTTTTATGTCGCAAGAAAGCTTTTCCCTCGCTGAAAACAATGTCATAACCTCTGTCTTCCAACATTGTGATCGAGACCAAGCTCTTCTTCAGACCTGGGACATGCATAACATCTTTCAACAAAAATGGTTTACCTGAATCCCTCTCAAAGGTAATGGTTCCAATGTCGGTCGCACTGTATCTGCCATTGTCACCCATCTCTATATGCATTTGGAGATCCTTCTCGTCGAAGCCACAAAACAACTCCTTGTCTCCCTTCATATGCAAAGACGCACCACTATCGAGATACCACACCGATCCCATTGAGCTTGAAACCAAGCATGCGATCAAAGAGAAATCAAGTTCAAATTACGAGGCTAAGGCCTCTCCAGCTGCAGCTCCAGCAACCTTCTTGTTCTTCTTTTTCTGTGGGCAGTTAGTGGCGAGATGTCCATGTTCGTGACAGTGAAAACACTTCACTTTGGACAAATCCAGCTTCTTGCCTTTAGCTTCGGATTTCGATGGGATTTCTTCCCCTTTCCTTTCCTTGCTTTGGCAGCCAAAGCGCAATTCTCTTCATCATCATTCTTCGATGAAGAGCCATCTCAAGTACTTCAGCTTCATCACCACTCCCGCACAAGATCCGACCAAAGTCGCTCCCAACCTGGAAATTTCTCTTGTCCATTGATAGAGTCTTCGTAGCTATGCCAACTCTTAGAAAGCCCAAGGAGATCCAAGCTCACCAAGTCATCATCATCAACTGTAATCAACACACTTCCCAGTTCATCCCTCCATTAGACAAACTTCATGAGATATTTTGGAATATTGTCACCATTCTCCATTTTTATTTTTCTGAGCTTATCTTTCAGCGCCAACTTCCTCTTGTCGCTGCTACTTTGGAAAAGATCTGTCAAAGCCTTCAAAATTTCAAATGGAGTGGATTTCTCATGAAGGCTTGACATAATATGGTCCTTCACACCTTCCAACAGAATTATTCTTGTCTTTGCTAATGCTTTTCCATCAAGTCCCTATCACGTCAGAAGAAGGCTTAGGAACATCGCTATCGATGAACTCCTTCAGTCCATTATCTTCAAGCACCGCCTCCATCCTATCCTTCCAGGCTATGTAATTCGAGCTACCATCAAGGGCATGCTCCAATCGCAACCCATTGAAAGAAATTTCAATGAATACTCAATTGTCGCACCAAGAAATTTCTGCAGCAAATTCGAATTTTCCATCAGCACAAAACACAGTTCTTATTCACAATTGAAATCTTCAGTGATAAATACTGCTCTGAAACCATGTATAAATTTATTAATACTAATTTATTACCATATTATCATGATCTAAAAATATTTATCTTCTTGCTAAATACAGAATCCTTCCACTGTTAAACTTGTGGAAATTTAAAACTCAATTGCAAACACATGTGAAGAAAATCAATCGCACATAAACACAGTTGTTTAACGGGAAAGCTTAAAGCTAAAAACCCCAACTATCATATATTATGTATATCAATGGATCATGTAATAATCTCATACAAATATCAGTACATCAAGCTCTCAGTACAATCAACAATCATTACACACTATCATGCAGAAATTTGCATATCTATGCACCAATTTCTTCCCTCCTGACAGCCTGCGTCCACTGCACAATCCCTGCTGAAGAAGACCCCTGAATGAATTTGAATTGGCCTTGCGTTGACTGCACAATCCTCATTGGCATCTCCAATGTGTGTCAGATGCATTGAATGCATCACTATAGTCACAACAGATAGTCCATCTCACCCTTTCACCTATCTCTCCACTGGGTCTCCACTGGAACTAACATGCAAGTAGTTAACTGTTGTATTTGTTCAATTGTTAGTGAGTTATTAGCTGTGAATTAATTAACTAATTAATTCACTAAACTCTCACTAGTGTATCTTTCAGTTAGACTAGATACAACTAGCTCAACTGAGTTTAACTCACTTAACTGAGTTAAACTAAATAACAACTCCTGTAACTACTCTTCCAACTCTATCATAACTTTGCCACTTCAATTCTAACTGAGTCCTCCATGCATGAGTCACCAATAACCCTAGGAATTGTGTAATTCCTTCAACCCACTGATTTTCCAAATTTTTGTGCCAAATTTTTTCACTCGAAATAAATTTCTCAAAGAGAAGTAAATTCGTAGTGATTTGGTCAAATAATTATTAAGGGCTATGCATCTATATTTAGATTGACAATCTATAAATAGAATTCGCCCAATATTCTAAAAATAGAATTTCATCTATTTTTCACATTTGACCAAACATCTACAAATAGCATCCTGCAACTTATAGAATATGCCCACCATGTCTAAAAATAGACATACACCTAAAAATAGCCTGCGGGCCCCACTTAGTGAAGGTGCTTACTTTTCACTAAGCTCATCATCTTGTTGAATCTCAATAGTAGATTACTATCTCATTTCCCATCAAATAGTTATTCCACTTCTTCACAACTTGCACCCATTAGGGGAATTTTGAGGTATAAAATGGGTCTCCTAAGGAAATTATAAAATAATAGTGGAAATAATAAAATAAGATTACATTACATAATCAAATTGTGGAGGGAAAAAAGGAAAAAATATTTTTCAACTCATATTTTCAACTTAACTCCCTATGGGTTTACTCAAATTTTGAGTGAGAACACTTGTTGGATGAATAATTTGATTCCTCATCCAAGGAGTACCCATGTTGCATATTTTCGATAGACCCTGCTACATGAAAATTGAGAAATGCATGAAAAACATGATTGCAATCACGTTTTTTCATGTATATCTCATTTTTCATGTAGTAGGGTTCATCAAGTGTATACAAAATGGGTACTCCTTGGATGAGGAATTAAATTTTGCATCCAACGAGTACTCCCGCTCGAAATTTGAGTAAAACCTTGGGGAGATAAGTTGAAAATACAAGTTGAAAAAGTAGTTTTATTATTTTATTATTTTTTAATCTTTTTACTTTTTTACCCCAAAAATGGTGAATCATCCCCCATGGTTAACATCATCATCTTGAATCCTAATTAAATAAATGTTAATATTAATTAGGAAGTAGTTTGTTTATTTTATTAATTATTAATTAATTAAGGATAAACAATAATATATAATATTGATTACTAATTATATTAATTATTTATTATTAAAACATAATATTTTAAAATTAAGGTTAGTTTATTTTATAAAAATAATTAAAATTAAATTATTTCCTACTATACATTTTTTGAATTTAATAAAAATATTAAACAATAAAATATAAAAATTATATATAGAAAATAAAATGATATATTTTTGAATTAACTAAAAATATTAAAAAATAAAAATAAAAAATAAAAAACTCTTGTCGGCTCTTTTATTCTTCCTTTTCACTATTAGTAGCCTAAAACCCTCCTTTCAATTCCTTCATCCAAATGTCCTAAATATGGATCCTTGTTGGGATTCAAAATGTTGACAAATGTTCCAAAATACTGTGGATAATCTAGGAAGCTCTTCAATAACTGAAAACCATAGGAGCTTAAAAACCAAAATTCTGAATCCTATTGGGTCTTCTAAAGTTTATTTTGGTTGTACATTTTTCTTAGGAGGCCCATTTTAGACCTCAAAAGTTATCTAACGATGGCCTAAAGATCCTTGTCGTATGTATGGTAGTTAATAACTGCCCCATGAAATACTTCAGAATGGTAGCATACATTCCTTCCTCCCTACATCAAGAAAACTCCCATAGCATACCCACTCACATCTGTCTCCACTTCCAAGTGTCATTGCAAGTTTGGTAATGCTAGAACTGATGTTTGACTAATCTTATTCTTTAGCTTTTCAAAAGCCTTCTGCTCACCTTTTCCCCACTGAAAACTTTGCCACTTGTTGTTGTGGCATAGAGCGGTGATGCTACTACTGAAAATGAGGCTATGCATTTCCTTAGGTATTGTGTTTCCCCAATGAAACTCCTGACCTTAGAAACAATAGTAGGAACTGACCATTTCATGATGGCTTCCATCTTGGAAGGATATATCTTCAACTTTCCTCCACCAATCACATATCCCAGATACACCAAAGACTACTATGCAAACTCATTCTTCTTGAGATTTTCTAGCAGCTGATGCTTCTTCAATGTTTCCAATGCCTACATCAAATGTGAAATATGCTCCTCCCACGTAGCAATATATACCAGTATATCATCCAAATAGAAAATAGAAAATGAATCTATAAAAGGTCGCAATACATCATTCATTAATCTCATAAATGGAGCTGGTGCATTACATAGGCCAAATAGCATGAATAACCACTCAAACAAACCTTGCCTAGTTTTGAAGGAAGTCTTCCATGTATCTTATTCTTTAAATCGAACTTGGTGATATCCAAACTTCAAGTCTAGCTTGGTGAAGCATTTTTCTTGCTGCAACTAATCCAACATATCATCTATCCTCGGCAGGGGGTATCTGCTTGAGCATGATTTTGTTCAACTCCCTGTAATCTAAACACATCCACCAAGCCCCATCCTTATTTGGCACAATGATGATGTGTGACCCATAAAGTGACATACTCAGTTGAATGACACCATGTTCATACAGATGGTGCACCTGTTTCTTCACCTCACTTGATTCTATAGCAAACTGCTTGTATAACCCAATATTCGACAGTGGGGATTCTAGAAATAGCTGGATCTCATGCTCTGCTTCCCTTTTAGGTGGAAACCATTTAGGCTCTCAAAAAACATCTTTGTATTCTTGTAACAAATCCTCCAATTGTTTTTTTGGTTTCTTAGTACACCCCTCCAGGTATGCCTTGCCTCTTATTGACTCCTCTTCAGAATAAAACATACTTATTGTTGGAACTAATCAATTTATTGGGTTGGTTGGCACTTACCAATGAAATTTTTTACTTTCCTTTGTGCACATTGATGATGAAAGGTTTTCCATCATTGAAGAGTTGGTACTGGTTGGCTCTCCTTATGAATATTTCATCTCGCATGTACATGTATGTAATCCCAAACATGACTCCACATACATCAAGGAAAACCACATCAGGATCTACTTCATGAATAAAATCAACATTGATAGAAAATCTAATTTTGCACTATTTAGTTACCTTCAACTCCGCATCCTTATTTACATATCCCAATGGATATGGGTTTGGATGATCATGAACTCCAACCCCAACTTCTTCACCATCTCCTCTGCAATGATATTTTCTTATTATCCTAAGTAAAAAAAAACATCTATGTTTGTCTTCTTGACATGTTTCTCTACATGTAAGAGTTTTCCATATATTTATCTTCCTATTGCTGAAGGCTACTCAGATTCACCTCCTTCTGAACTGATGTACAACTGATCTTCTCATCCATCTCCGAGCTGATTTCAACTTGGTTACTCGAGTTAGTGGCCAATAGATTCTTCTTCTTCTAATATTTCTTCTTGTTCTTTGGGTTTAGCTCTGGATGCAATTTCCAACACTTCTCTTCTAATGGCCATCAATGCTGTAGTGGTTGTAGTGGTTGCTAGGATCTTTGCACTGGTGTGTTGTGGTTGTCATATTTTTATACTTTCCCCTTTTTTTCTTCTTCTTTCCCTCCTTAGAAGCATACTATTTCTCCTTTTGCTTTGATCCACATGATTGTGATCTCTTCAGGACTATGTTCTATAGGTATTGTGCCTTTATGTAATCCTCACACACTGATTTGGGCTTGAATAGCATCACTTGATCACGCAAATGGTGGTGCAGACCCCCAAATACTTGAGGAGTACATCTGGGTTCTTTGGAGAGATACCCAACATTATAGCCATCTTCTGAATTTTGTGGTGTACTCCTGCACACTTTGGCCCGAAGTTTTCCTAAAGTAATGCCACCAGATACACTAGTACTCCACATACCCAATGAGATAATCTGTGACTAAATGATGGTTTTAAAATCCTTCCACTTAGTCACTGGAGGTTCTCCCTCCAACCTTAGGATTTTCATGTGGCTCTCGCACCAAGTCAATGCATGGCCCTCTAACTTTAGTTGTGCGAATGAGATATTTTTCCCTTCCTCAATCTGATGGATGTTGAAATAATATTCCAGTTGTTGTAACTAGTGGTTCAACTTGAGAGCGTTAATATTTTGTGGTATGACTTGATACCTACTTTTTCTTCCATTTTAAATAGGGATTGCTTCACAACACTCAAACTGGGTTGATATTTTTTGGGTTCTTTCTTATATTGGTTCTCCGTGTCTTCCTGATATCCTGATTTCCCTTCTAATTTGTCCTCTACATTCAAACCCCCATCTTCTCCAAATATCCCCAGATTATTTCATAGGGCCATCATGAGGAGGTTTGCAATGCAGTTTATATATGTGATTTGTTTTTCTAGACGCAAAAACCTCATCTCTGTAGGATCACGAGGTTTGTTTACAAATTCGTCAGACATGATTAGGGTTTTATGATTTTCAGTCCCGCTAATCTAGATCCATGCAATCTCCACAAAATACCCAAATAAACACATTCTGATACGAAATTATCCATAAAATTCTGTGGATATTCCACTGGACAATTCGTCACAACAGATGTGATAGTATTATATTTAAAATATGAGATTCTACATTATCACAATTTTATTAATCTTTAAGATTTGTACATTTAACTATAATTAGTGCATGCATGTGAATAATAATTATGCAAAAGAGTAGAGAATGACAAAATAAGCTCACACACACACATAAAACACAATATATGCTATGGGAAACCTTTTCAAGAGAAAACCTAGCTGGAAGGTGAAGCCACCTCTCTCTCTCTCTCTCTCTCTCTCTCTCTCTCTCTCTCTGTAAATATGGATGCAGGTACAAAGAAGTATCGATTGTGGCTCATGGGCTGCTACAATGAAAAAATCCTCTCCGTGTGCTCTACCTCCTATCTCTCATGGCTATAATTTCTCAACTATGGAACAAAATTCTCTCGAAAGAATGGAATGCCTCTCCTCCTAGTGGCCCGATTATAACACAACCCGATAGCCTACTAGTGGTTAAGTTTGATTACATATACTCTTAACTGGATTTAAAATATAGACACTTCTATATTATTTTACATTAGAATCACTTGGCTAGCCCCTTTTTTTCCATGAATAATGGGGGCTGACACGACATCATCCTGAATTATAGGTGTGAAAATAGGGAGGTCAACTTCTGAGTGGCATAACTTTTTCATACAAACTTTGATTGACATGCTTCTTGTGTTATTGGAAAGATGTGTAGAACACCATGAAAATGTGATACACTAAAGTGGAAAATTTTTACCCCCAAGAAACATCATTTGATACCTCAAAATGCTCCCAAAAGTTTTTAGACCTCGTTTCGCCAAACTAGTACAATCAGTAAAAATGGTCCCATTAGATGATTCCTCCACTTTTTCCACTCTGAATGCATCAATATGGATAACAAACAATATAATGAACCAATTCGGATCACATACGTTGCACTCAAATTCATGTATTATAATTTTCGAGTGGAAGCTAATTATGAAATATTGTAGTCGTATAAAAATGTACATATAAGCAAAGATGGATTTATTGGACATATCCTCATTGGGATCAACTTATAGATATGATGTCAAAATTTAGAAAAAAAGGAAGTAAAAGAATAAGAGAGAGCTTATATCTACAAATATTTTTTAACAAAATCTTGGAAAAGAAGGATAAAATTTGTAGAACAAGGGACAAATCAAGGTGATCCAACCTTAAGACAACCAACCAAAGTCACAAGTAAAGAAGGGAAGTGGGAAGTTGATAACGGACACTTGAAAGTGATGTGAATTCAACAAAACCCCATAACATAACACTAATTATTTTTTCTTCAAACGATCATTATTGGAAAAGCTTGAAGAAAAATAAGCATACTTTTGCTTTGATTCTAATTTAGAGTAGGATAATAAAACATATCATCTATATAGAATCCAATGCTATCATCATAACTACAACCAACTAGAAGATCCAAAGGAGCCTGAAGATGGGAAGTGCCTATTATATTCATAAAGGTGAGTGAAGGGGATGCCATTTTATTTCATTGTTATCAACGGGAGCTAGAAAAACTTGGTCTTGGTTGAGGTCATCAATATATTGAAGTTGTTGATAGAGACACACCCCAAATACTACAACATTGGGCAGTCAAGCCATGGATGAGACATCAATGTGAACTAGAAATGTCGCTTGTCTTACATCATCAAGCCTTTCAAAGATGAGGTACTATGTGATGTTTCCCCACTTGAAGTTTGTGATATTATTTAAGGAAAAATTTACATGTGAAACACCATGCTATTTATAGTATCATTCCTATAACATCATTGTCACTTTAGGAGGTCAAATGTACATGGTACAAGAGATAGTTCCCACTACTATTGTTTCATTGATCTCAACAAAACATTGCCAAAAGGTAATCTCTTAAACTTAAAAGTTTTTTCTTGTCATGGTTCAATTAGAATGTGAAATGAATAATTTTTCAACCAACACAATTTCATCATGAGACCTCTCTACACAAAAAAAGTAGGTGGACAATATTGTAGAGACATACAAAGATACCTTTGATTCACTTATAGGAGTGGCAATGCACTTCTAGTTCAAACACTCAATTGAATTGATATTTGGCGATGATTTTCCTAATGTCCCAATATATAGATGATATCACTTTGAGAATGAGGAAATAAAATTATAGATTCATAGGCCCACTTAAAAGGGCTACATTCAACTAAGTTCCTCACCCCGCATGAGTACCATGGTTTTGGTGAGGAAGAAGGATGGGACATGGAGATGATTACATATCCTTGAAATAAATCATTTTCAAGAACAAATACATGATCCCACATAATTATTATCTTATTGATAAAATTAAAGTTCCAAATTATTTAGTAATATTGATATGAAGTCAAGCTACCACCTATAGCAATTTCAAGAAATTTTCTACTGTATAATGAAATCGAACTGAAATCAAGACACACAAATTTCTTATAGTATTATGAGGAAAGGAAAACACATGATAGAAACATATGTAATAACATGCAACCATAAAAACACAAGAAATAAAATTATTTTATATGGGAACTCAACTAGGAAAAATCCCTCTGTTGCTTTGCATTAATTCATATGAGAATATGGATCAATTACAATGTCTTTCTTCAATACTAAAGCACACCCTACATTTGAATTCTGATCTCCTGCTCACTGACCTTCTTTGACCAAAACTTAGTCAATTTAGGCCTCAACTTTCCTCATATTTCCTTGCACAATCTTGGAGGAATTTAACCCCTAAAAATAAGATAATTCCCTATTTCTTTACACAAATCTTGAAGGAATTAAATACCTACTCAATGCAAAAATACTGTACGCTGAACTAGTATATAATTTATAATTACAATGTGCCTTTCCCTCCACCCCAACTAGTAGATTCATATTCCATGCATGAATAGGTTTATTTTTAGTAAATTGATTAGTTAACTGAGATATCAATGAGTTACCAAATTTCATAACTACTCAACTGAACTCCTATTGACTCCACTAAATACTAGAGCTCAGTTAATTTGTTTAACTGACAATAACTCCACTAGATTGCTAAATTTTAGCAATCAACCCATGCAAAACTCTACTTCTAGCCTATAACTTGAGTTTACTGATTTAACTAGTAGATGAAGCCATGTCACTATAGCTAACTACAATCAAAGTCATCCTAATGATGCAGAAAATCAAATTTCTCCATTTGACTAAGTCACAAGTCAAATGGACCTTTTCTTGCTACATTATAACACTACCAGGTTCCAATTGAATAAGTCTAGGTATGGAAGAAAACCTTCAAATCTAAAGAGGGATTTTTTGAGTGGTTTTTCATGTGATTTTCTTGACTAATGCTTTGGAGTTGTTATGAGGATGATGGATGATATATTGTGGCCATTCAAAAAATCTTATGTGGTTGTATATTTGGATGACATCCTCCTCTTCACTAGAACCTGAGAAATACTTTTGAAGCACATTCAAAAAATCCTATTTACCCTATGACAATCCAAGTTGTATTCCAATATAGAGAAATGCTCATTTGGCATGTATACAATTCAATATTTTGGATACATCATGGATGAACATCGAGTGCATGTGGACCAAAATCGAATCCAAGTCATTTGAGATTGGGTATCCTCAATGACTCTAATAAAGCTTTGTGGCTTCTTAGGCCTTTATAATTCCTAAAAAAGGTTCATGTTGGGTTTCCCTCATATATCTGTGTACTTAATTCAAGTGACCAAGGGTGGATCTAAAGAAAAATTTTCCTAGTCTAAGTCACAACAAAAAGTATTTAAGGATCTCAAAGATCGCCTCTACTCTGCTTAAGTCCTCACTTTTTCCAACATGACAAAACCATTGATATTGAGATACATCCCTCTGACTTTTTATCACTACATTTCTCACTTAGTAAAGACATCCGATGACCTATCATAGTGAAACACTCTTTGATACTATCCAAATATACCTCACCTATGACAAGGATATGCAGTTCATTGTTTAAGCATGAAGATAGTGGAATCATTATATTCCAAGGAAGGAGATGATCGTCCAAACTAATCATTGAACTATACAATTCATGCAATCAAAAGATAAGTTACAAAATTACCGCCATCAGAATTGGTCAACATACGCACAAAAATTACACTTGAACATCAAAGACGGAAATGGAAGCACCAATCAGGTTGTAGATTGCCTCAATTGAACCCCGATTGCGGTACTAAAAATAATTCTTAAATATGATAGGAAAAATACCTTGAGGTGGTCACACTTATAAAAAAATGACTTTGACTTCACTGCCACATACTAGATGTTGATCGCATGAGAACAAGTTCCAAATTTCCATCTCTAGGATATTCTTTTGTGCTGCCTAGCGGCCACCTTTGTGTTCCCTTAAGAAAGTGTGATGAGATGATATGGGAGGTAAATTACAATTAGGTGGATAGGAACTTTGGTTTTTAGAATAAAATATCAATACTTTAGAAGTATTTCTTGTAGTTAAATGTTTGATAGGATGTCCACTGGTATATCAGATCATGCCCTGCCTGTGTCATTGCTAAACCAACCCTTAATAACTAGGGGTTGTACACTCCTCTACCTATCCTGAAAAATCCCTAGGAGCTAGTAACCATGGATTACATTTCATGTTTTCCCTCCACCAATCATGGTAACGATTGTGTTTTTGTTGTTATTGACTGGTTCTCTAAGACGGAAGATTTGGAACCATGCAAGAAGAGTATCACAATTGATGCCATTTCTAAACTATTATTTAAGAATTTTTGGGTTCATTTTGGGCTACCTCAAACCATTATTTCAAATATTGATCACATGTTCCTGAGTATGTTTTGGTCTAACCTATGGTGTCTGATTTAAACCAAGTTTACCAAATAAACTTCCTTTCATCCCAAACATATGGACACAGAGAAGTGGTCAAAAAAATGATTGTGCATATCTTGCACATGTACAAATCCAACCATATACACAAATGGGATCGAAATATTCCATATTTTCAACATAGCTCTAATAGAGCCCTCCACAACTCTATTTTCCATAATAATTTTTTGGTGTGCTTATGGTTCTAACTATTGGCCCTAATTTATGTACCTATGCCCATTGCATCTTCATTGATAGAGTCATACCATGCTCATGTTGAGGTAGATATAGCAACCAAATTTGTTGAATGAATCCATCACCTCTAATAATAGGTTCATAATATTGTGTATAAATCCAATGCCAAGTACAAGTAGTGACATGAACAACATAGGTTTCGACATAAGTTTTAGGTTGGTGATGAGGTGTAGTTGTATTTACATAAAGAGCACCTTATAGGCCCCCACAAGAAGCTCAAACCACTCTGATATGAGACTTGCACAATAACAAAGGTTGTGGCTGAAAATTATTTTGAATTGATAGTGATCCTTTGCTTGAATTGCACCTAACATTTAATGTGGAGTTTTTTGTGTGAATTTTTTAACCCGATACATATATTACCTGTAAAAAATTCTTAAAAAATAGAAAATATACAATGGCGAGAATATAAAATATACACAAAGTTTTTTTCTTGGAACCCAAAATCGGGAAAACCTGATTGATTTTTCATTATGTTCCTTTTAGTATTATAATACATTATATACATGTCAAAGCATTCATAAATCCCCAATCCATTAACCCTGGATTATAACATAATTGTAGTTCCCTTAATCAGATCTACAAAATACCATGGGAAAAACCATCATTCCCAATACCATGCGCAAAACCATGGGTGGGTCTTCCCAACCATCCTTGGGTCTCATATATATTTTTTCTTTTTTTAGGGTGTTGTCTTGAACCTTGTGCAAGGGGGTTACCACCCCGCTGCAAAACCCCCGGAAGGGGGGGATGCTGCCCCCCACTACGACCCCCCCCCCCCCATCACTATGTTTGTTGAAACATAACAACATCTACAACTATTCATGCAAAGAATATAATGCATACCCAACATTTATAAGCTACAAATTGTATTACATAAATATTGTAGGCTCCAACCTACTTAAAGGATTCAACCCTCAATTTGCTGCAAACTCCAACTTGATGGTTTCTTAGGCTCAGACCTAAAGAAGCTCCAACTCCCTAATTTATCAGTTTCCACTGGAAGGAGCATCAACCCGTAAAATTCAAGCTCTAATGCTTAACCTTCTTGATTAATCATTCATCCAAGTTTCAAACTCAAACTATGAAGGGATATCTTCCACAAAATTAAACCAATATTTTCTCATAAAATCACCATCAAAAGGCCTTCAACACACTATATTTCTCTGACCTATGATTCTACTCACACTAATACATAAATTATTCTCAATCTTTGCTTTTTATAAGGTATTTTTAGATGTTGTCTTTAGTTTTTTATTTTAGTTAACTTCAACTCATAATTTTCACTTAATTGAGGTTTGGATCTTAATTTCTTTCTTTTTTTTACTTTCTAGTTACTAATTTTTGGGAATCACGATTTCCATTAGACCAAAACCTGCAGGTCTTAGTAAATGATCGCATCAACAGAGATAAGGATCCATGAGAGGCAGTTATTCCATGTCACGAAACACACGGGAGCGTTCGTTTATCCAATTTCCAACAACCTTCCCCCCAACGTGAGTTGGGTGTGTATCTAACTCATGACCTACACTCTGATACCACTTGTTGGGAATCATGATTGTCGTTAGACCAAAACCGACAGGTGTTAGTAAGCAATCGCATTGCCAGAGATAAGGATCCATGAGAGGCGGTTAGTCTATGTCACGAAACACATGGGGAGCGTTGGTTTATCCAATGTCCAACACTAATCTTGATGTGTAAAAACTATGTTCAATCTCTAATATATCATTCGAAGGAGAAAATTTGAGTTAAATTATTGTTAATTTCAAAGTTTACACAGAGTTTAACAAAGGTTCTATTTCTGAAAAAGTACTAAATATGGCACGAACTGCCAAATTCACCGCCAACTCTGTCAGTTTTGTTTAGTTGTAGTTAGCATTGCTGCTAACTTTTTGTGAACCTAAAAATATGGTAGACTTTAAAAAAATATCCATTAAATGGCCAAGTTGAAATCATGATGGTGTCATTTATGCCACATGGAAACTCATGAGTGGTGCCATGTGTCGCCCAGAATTTGACCACTTGGCCATATCCATTAAATTTCCAAGTTGAAATCATGCTGATGTCATTTGTGCCACATGGAAACTCATGAGTGGTGCCATGTTTCACCCAAAATTAGACCACTTGGCCACCCGAAAACTATGAAAAAACTTCCCATGTGTCCTAGTCCAAGATTGACACATCATCACTATGTAACCTATCACATATGGTATCACCTATCTACATAAACATTTATTGGGTGCGTTGAGAAACTGCCTAGTGGTTTTAGAGACCCCCCCTGGTTTTGAAATCCGGGAGGGGGGTGTGTTAGTGTTTTTGTGGCAATGGAGTACAAAATAACACCTCCTTGGTAGTTGGTTCTTTGCTGCAAAATATCACAGAAAGACTTGGTGCTATTAGTGGAAAAACTTAGATAAACAAAGAATTTCAAATGGTGAAAACAATGCATCTACAAACATAAACTAAACAAAGATATAAACAAACAAACTAATGCTTAATGAAGCAAACAAGTCAACAAAATAATGGAAAAAGTCTGCCTTTATTGATTGTTGGTGGTAGAATATGAATACAATAATTAAATACAATAGATGAATACTAAACACTTGAAGAAAATTCTTTGAGCTATGGTGCTCAAACATCCTCAACAAGGAGGTCCCTTTCCTCAATCTCTTTTCAAGATTCTCCTCTCTCTCAAAAGAAGTATGGAGACTCTCTCAATGTTGGACTCTTCTACTCTCACTAAGATGATGGATTTATTAGAGGAAATATGGCCAACATGCTAGTTCTCTTACTTATTCTGCTTCAACAATGAAATGTGTTGGTGCTCTGATAGAAATTTGGCCAACATAACATTGTCTCATATTTTGGTTCTCCCATGACTTGTTTATATATAATTTTTGAATCCATCTTCCCTCTTTTGGTTTCTAAATGATAGTGACTCAAGAGTAGGATAAGATGATTCCATTGAGGGCTGCATATATTTAGGGTGACTCCAATTTGATTGTCCTTGAATGGCACATGTCAGGGAATCATCCTCTAATTGTGGGAAGTAGTCTCGAATTTGATGAGTCACGTCTTTCCTTGACCATGATCCTTTCAAAGAAAAGGCAGTGTGGTCGAACTTTTGGCCTTCGTGTATGGTGCACGGTCCAAATTTATCTTAGGAAATATTAAGAGAAATGAAATTTTTAGAACTTACATTATGTCTTTAGTTGAGAAATATTTATCTGTGTTCGATTAGACAACCTTAGGTGTCTTTTAGAGTGTACAATTTTCCAGTGTTAACATTTTCCCCTTGATGTATGAGGTTAGGAGCAAGAATATAACCAAAATACATCACATTTTTTGGTTCTAACTGAGAGTCTGAGTAACTCTTTTGACAAAGAGAGAGAATAACTTGTCGCGGAAATGAGTAGAGGAACCCATTATCTGAGGAGAAAGGATAACCATACTTTGAAGAAAACATGAGTGACAAATAAAAAGAGATTATACAAGGCATTCATGTCCCATGTTCATTATGATGACTAGTGATGGATTAATACAATCAAACAGAGAATAGTTATGTCTAGTCAAACTATAGTAGTTGACATGCAGACAACTAGTGATGATAATTGTTGGCGCACTCAAGGGTGTTTCTTAACAAATATACTGAATCAGGTAACCTTATCCATCAAGCAGGTGAAGCACTACCTAAGTTAGGTGCTTATCTATGCAAGGATCTTCACTTTGGGTACCTCCCATGCATCATGGTGTAAGCACTGCTAAATGAGGTGATTAGTGATACATGGGCCTTTGACTAAATGGAAAAGCTGAAATGGTCATTAAACACAATACCACCCTGACATGAAAATTTGTGTTGGTGTTGAATGCCAAGGGGAATGATGATGTCAATGGGCAATGATTATTCCCATTGTACCATCATAGCATGTTCCTTAAAGGGGGAATGCATCCAAGGTACAACCTCAATCCTGGAATATGAGTGGTGAAGTCGACAGGAAAGAAGCATCAATCACCCAAAAAGTGTTGATTCGGGGAATCAAGAAATCAGGTGAAAGAAGATTGTAATATGGTGGGTCAACAAGGAATGATAACAAAGTAGGAAATAGTAATGGATATGGAAAATTGGCTTGAGATTGGAGCTATAATGCAAGTGGTGATAGTCAAAATAATTTTTCTAGTAGTGACAGCCATGGAGTCAGTTGGACGTCCAAGGTAGTAAGTTTTGACTGGCGTGAAGGGGGTAAGTGGATAAATTGCAAGCCCCAACCAAGGTTGACTAGAAACTTTCGTTGGGAATAAGACATGAAAATATGGGTGGGGACCTTTTTCCTAAAAAATATTTGTACACTTTCCAAAAGAATGTAAGGCTGGTTTGGATGTACAAACACAGAGACAGGTGCCCCAAAAACATGTTGGCCTGCTTAATGATGTAGGGATGGTATTTTTCACTGGCAGTGAGGACCACGTTGGCTGGTATCGATGTGGGGTTGATGAGGTATATGAAGTGACACAAATGGGCTATGTGAATGAGGGATGATAGGAAAAATGTGGAATGAGGTAGTGCATTTTTCTTCATCCGTAGAAAAATACAAGGGCTGGCGTAGGAATGGGTTTGCTAAGAAATGAGTGAAGTAGAATGAGGTTGATCTTCAAGGCATGTAAGGGAAGTGCTTCCCAGGCCTGAGTAGATGGTCACGGATCCTAATAGTATGTGTGGGTCTAGAAAATTAGGTGATCCATGAGTGGGAAGGCTCTATCGACCGATGTGGATTTTTACCATATGCAAGCCAAGGTTGTGGTAAACATGGTTGAGATGATAGACCCTATGGTGAATTTTAGAGAAATGATGTCAGGATATGCAAAGCTTTATAGGAAGCCAATCATGCTAAGTGGTGAATGATACCTGCTTTGTTACCTATCCATCGAGGCTTTGATTGTGGCAGGGTGTTCGTGGTGTACCTACAATTTCCATGGCCAATACCCCAAGTGAAAGCATATTTTTTATCATATCAATAATATGAAATTTAGTGAACAAGATGAATTAAAGAACAAGGCAAGGCATGCCTAAAGTGATATTCTAGGTGTGCGACGAGTCAAAAAATGAGTTTTGGAAAAAAATATAACATAGGTTACCATGATGAAGATGATGTGGTATTGATTGTTGTGTCTCTCATGGTTTTGAAAACAAAGGTCCTGAGCTTCTGTAATGGGCTCCATAAGATGAGAGGGTGATAAATAGGGCTAAGGGGGCTAAATACCACTTCATCTGTACCGTCGAGCTTGGGAGGCTAGAGCTACTATGAGAGCTATTTCTTGTCATTACAGTTAGTCTGAGCACCGGGGAAGCGCAGGAGGAGATACAGGTTAGAGCATAAAACCTTAACTATGTCAATTTTACTAGACTAGGCTAGATAGGTCGTACCGGGATGCTGCGTACGACCTTTTTTAGGGTGAAAAAATAGGACTACGCAGGTGATTGAGATTTAGTCATGTGTTTTTCGTGTGATTATGTATGATTCACGTGGTGATGCTGTGACTAAAGGTCTTTCAGCCACACATATTTTGCGCCTAAACCAACCATAATCCATGACGTTATCGATTCGATGACGCCGCGACTTGGCCATGCAACACTACACCGTCTGCATGTATGTGTTAATTATAGATGTGTGGACCATGCGTCTACACTAAGAGAAGGCGTGCAGACCTTGGTTTGATGGTCGTCATGGCTTTTGGCTTAGAAAATGTGTGCACATGCGCTTATTCAATAAGCAGATGCGCATAGTGCGCACCTGTTTGTGGCATAGACACGCGATTTGAATTTTCTTTTATTGTTTAGAGATTATTTTGATTTTTAATATCCTTGATGGAAGGACGAGGATGCTTTGGTAAGAGTGTGAATGAGAGCCCCTGCATACGGCGATAACGCGGGACCCTGCTGCTAGCCAAACATTAGCTGGTTGTGGGTTACTAAAATTTGTTTAGAACCATATTTGGAGGTCGCAGGAACGATTCCTACGCTTTTTGATTCACTGTTGGGATGCGGATCGATAAATATTCAGGGTTCGTGGGGCTGATCAACCAATTTCAACACACTTGGATATATGTTTTGTGATAGGGTTGCTGCCTCATGGTGAGGCCTTGCCACATCCCCTGCCGGCTCGACATGTGGATATCCACATATGGGCGGAGGTAGAGGGTCACCGTGGGGCTGACCCTTATCAGAAGAGGTACATTCGCGTTGGTTTGATCATCGACCGCACCAAGAAATCCATGGTGGTGATTATTTTGTGATTAGTAGGATCATCATCTCCTCGTCGGGTTTCAGGGCTGTAGATTGCGGTGCTGTAGAGGTTACAAACGTGCCACTTTTTTTACTAGGCCCTTTTCTTATATCAGGGCATGACGTCCCAGTTGACATAGGTACAATGTGGAGAGACTCAAATCTTTTTCTACACCATAATTTTATGCAGTGTCATGTATGATAGGGTTGTGATGCTCCGACCCTTTTTAGCAGTGCCTCCAAGGCCTGGTTGAGACCCACGTATTATATGGTGGGTACTGGTGATGCCACAAGATAGTGGCAGTGTTGTGGGGCGTTATTAGAATGCCACTATGGAGGGTTGGTTCAAATCAGACCCTAATTTTATTTTGGAGTTTCCATACCATGGTATGGATTTTAGGGGAGATCCAGACATGGGGCTTCCTCTAGGTGATGCTTGGGGATCAACATGTATGGGATTTGTGAGTTTTGCATTTGTGTATTTTTACATGTATAGATAGGATTTATATATGATGATGTTGATACCATGTATATTTACTTGCATATTTGGGACCCCATGGTTGACCATTAGCCTATTTTGTAGGTCAAGATCCATGGTGTATTGGTGTTGCTAGTAAGACTCCTATACTGAAACGGTCAAGGGATGCTAGGTCACTTGATGGGCCTGAGCGTTCGACATAGAGGCATAAATTAGAGGTTGGTGGGCCCTTTGGATAGGGTAGCAGTTCTCGTGCTTCTAGGCAGATGGAGCTATTGCGATAGTGTGTTGAGGCAATGAAGGCATAGTCGGCAGCTTTAGCAACATAACTTAGAGATTATTAGGATGCCTGGGGCAGAGCCGAGGCCGTAATGACGGGGATGCCTAAGGAGGGATGGGAAAAACCAGGAAAGGTCATTGTGGATACGACGATGGCACATGATCAGGCTCGTCGCCCAGTTTTCGTGAACATAGCTATGGTGGTGGCCACTACCAGTCCTATTTTGGCTCTCAATGTGGACATTGGACCTTGGGATGTGGGGGGAGGGCCCCAAACCTAGATGTTGTTTTTTTTTTTTTTTTATGTATGTACCAGGGAAAGCACCCATTATGAGTATGCTCCCTTGCATTTTGAGGACTTGTTTTACCTAACCATGAGCCAATGGATGTACAATCATTTTTTGTACTCATATATATTTTTTGATGTATATGTACGAGATGATATTTTTGGAAGCTCTCGTGATGTGTTTGGTGAACATGATTATACATATGATGTATGTGATGTATGTTTTTTATTATATATATGATGGATATGATGCTTTATGGTTCATTATTTATGGTATATATGTGATGCATTCCAGTCTATGAATTGGTTAGCTATGCGATCAGCTATGTGATTTTGATCCCTAGGTATATGTGTAAATGTGATGTGATAAAAAATTCGAGCTAAGCTTTGTACATGCAGTATTTCAGAAGACGCATGGATCACGAACCTAAAAGTTTTTTTTCAACTAAAACACAATGAGCTAGGAATCAAGGAAGATGTGCAGGTGATATATACCTAGGAGGGTTTCATCAGCCAAGAGGCCTATTACAATGTTGTATTCAACTTGATTATTGGTGGTTGGCCTTATACATAGTCCATTGGTGAGACAGGGTGTCCAATCATAAGAATATATGGCCCAGGCTATTGCCACAAGGTTTTGTGACCATTGAGAGGCACCATAATCGAATCTGTGATGATAAGCTAGTTAATGATCCATCCGCAACACATGATGAGGTTAGATTTAAAGTGAATCCATGATGAGATGGTCATCATAAAAAATAAGTCACGGTGCATACATGTACATTCTAGGGCTACTCTTGAGCATGATTATGGGTAAATTTTTTTGAGGTAGAGTCCATTGACAGGATTTCTCAGGCAAGTCCCATCGAGCTCTGATAAAATGTATGCCCCCTTGAGGAGGAAGTGTTTGACAATGTATGGACCCTTCCATAACGTCTCAAACTTTCCTGGCCCTAAATCTTTTTGGGAAAAAATGTAGCATAGAACTAACTCACCTTCAGTGAATGTCTGAGGGGTGATGTTGCGATTAAATGAGGTTTTGACCCTCTTTTTGTGTTCTTAATTATGTTGGAGAGACTCACATTTACTTTCGTTGACAAGATATAGCTGCACCAACCTTTCCTTTAAAGGTTTGGCGTTGGTGAGAAGTTTGATGGCAAAGTGTTGGGTGGGGATATCACTCTCAATGGGAAGCACAAATTCCACTTCATAGACTAATTGGAAGGGTGTAAACCCTGTTGATTATTTGACCACCATGCGCTATGCCCACATGGCTAAAAACACCATGTGGTGCCAATTGGTTTTTTGATTGTTCACCATAAGTTGCAACATCGTTTTGAGAACTTTGTTGGAAACTTCTACCTAGCTATTGGATTGAGGGTAGTATGGGGATTCAAATTCGTGAGAGAAATTGAAGTGTTGGGATAATTCCTGAAATATTTTGTTCTCAGAACGTTTCACATGATCTGATACCAATTCCTTGGGAACACCGAACCATATTATGACATGTTTGAAGAAAAACTGTGTGGTGTTTTCTGCGGTGTTATTATACATGGGCATGGATTTTTCCCATTTGGTGAAGTAATCGACAACATCCATGATATAATTATGATTACCGGATGATGGGGGGTTTCAAGTCATGAAGTTGATACCCCATTTGCAGAAGGGGCTGCCGAGGATGATTGGATGCAGGGGAGATGGAGGGGCTCTAGCTTTATGAGTGTATCGTTTGAATCACTCACATATTTTGACCGCTTGGATGCAATCGTGAAAAGGGTGGGCCAGAAGTAACCGACACAAAGGAAATTTTGAGAAGTATCCATCCTTGAGAGCTGACCGTCACAAGCACCACTGCGACAGTCATTTAAGACCTCCCCAACTTGGTCGTGAGTGAGGCACCTATGAAGGATGGTGTCGATGCCTCGTCGATAAAAGACATCTCCTAGAAGGAGGTAACGAGGGGCCTAATGGTGTATGTGCCTCTGATCATCATGAGTGTGTTGATGTTTGAACTTTTGAGTTCGTAAAAAGAGGAGAATATTTCCGTACCAGGGATCATCCATTGATACTAAAAATAGATGCTCATCAGGGACAGCATCATTAAGAGGAGATACTTGGGTCTCTGATGGGAGATAAATGATGAATTCAGCGAGGATGAGCACCTTTTTTCTTTTAGGGGTATTAAATTGTAGATCGAATTCTTGCATTATAACTAACCATTGATCATATTTGTTGTTCATCATACAACGATTGAGTAAATTCGCATACGGTTGATAGCTGTTAAGCCAGTAGTGGTTTGAAGGATGATATAATGTTGAAGCTTCTGTATGGAGTGTATTAGGGCTAAGGCAATTTTTTCTTGTGGCTCATATTTCAATGCAGGCCTAGATAGGTGATCCAGGTGGATATTGGTGGCCACCCACCTATTCCACTTGGGGCCCCACCATTGTCTCTTTCAGTTTTTTAGTTTTGGCACAACTTACTATGTTTGATAGTTTTTCGAGTCTTGAACTTCCAAAGCCGTTTTGAAGCCCTAAACAACATTTTTTGGCAAAACCCAAAGCGGTCGAACCAATCTTTATAGAACCAAAATTTTTACTCCTCGGATAGATCTTTCTAACGAGCTATTGAGCATGTCAAACGGAGATCGTATGCCAAAGTTACGTCCCTGGGAAGTTGAAACACCAATTTACCCAAACGGGGCCCATAGTTTTGGCACTTCATCTCCTAGGGTTAGGGTTTTGGATGTTTAGGGTTTTCCATTGTTTCTAAATAATAAATAGGCCCTCGAGCCTCATTGTAAATCAATTCAGAGGCTTGTAGCCACCACATCTCTTCTCAAAGATAAGTTACCAGCACCCTAACTAGATTATTTCTATTATGTCTGTAAGCAAATTTCAGTTCTTTGATATTAATGAAATGAAGCGTTATTTCCATTGCATATTTGTATTTATGGTTACATGTGTATTCTGTTGTGCTCCTACATAAATCTGGATCAATAGGTTCTTACTCACGTAATAAATTATGTGCTCCTTATTATCTGGTCCGTCTTGGAATAATACCCTAATGATAGCTACACCTCATGCTGATAGGTAAAGGGTATAGTGTTTATTGTGGTTGGGTGGGCTAATCATAGGAGATTGATATAATGTATCTTTTAAAGCTTCAAATGATTTTTGGTTCTGTTCATCCCATTGGAAAGGAATATCCTGACAAAGGCGGCATAGGAATACCTGCGCGCAGTAGCGCAGTCAGGGACAAAGCATCGTAAGAAATTGGACTTACCCTGTAGGCATTATAACTTCTTTAATGTTTTTTGAGGTGATACCTCTTTAATGGCCTGTACTTTGAGAGGTTTTACTCTAATACCTTGATGGGAGTGTTTGTGCTCAACCTAGTCTCCTAAATTGAGTTCATTTAATTCTCAACCAGGGTTGGTAAACTGCTGAAGTGAAGTGCACTGTATGTGCCTAGGTGTTTGTTTCTTAATGCGTTGTGTTTAGTGTTTTATGATGTTTTTGGTCTTTTGATGGTTTTATGTTCACAAGGAAAAGAACTAAATGCTGGTGGAAAGAAGCTACTGGTTAAAAAACAAAGCAAAGCCTAAGTTATGAATGACAAATGCAAAGACTGAAACAGAACCAAACCTAAACTATGACTTAAGCAGAATACAAAGCTTGATAATGACTTCAAGAAAATGAATCACAACATGAATTTAACTTGTCCAAACCATTCATTAAGGATATTTTGGAAGAGCTTGAGGAATGGGCAGCTAAGTGTAAAAATTCTCCTAATTAAACAATTAAACAATCAACTTGTAATGATACAACATCTCATCCATGATTAAAGGTTTATGAAACATATCTAGAAAAGAACACTTGTAACATCAAAAGATCTCTACTCTAAAACTAGCTCCTAATTCTATTCTGCAACTTAGTTTAACACCACTAAACTTCACTCAAAGGTTATAGATTTTTAGAATAGTCTTTTGAGGAAAGGTTTGTTTGTGAAATGAAAAAAAAAGGTTGCGGAAGTACTTCAGGCCTTGGACTGTTACTATCTTCTGTCCAGATGGTTATGAGTCAATTATAGAATTGGAACAAAAGAGGTTTTGTAAATAATGAAGGTCGTGGTGTTTAAGTTTAACAACTAATGTAATTTAATATGCAATGGATGACAACTAAATGTGGAATGTAAATACAATGAGATAAGCTAGAACTGAACTAAGGTGTCACTAGTCTACAATAAACAGTGCTGAACTAACAAGCCATTATCAAACTTAAAACGAAATAACATAGCATGAATTGAAAGCAATTTGACTCCGGAGTGCCCTAACTAAGTTATCATGCAATTAATCTATGTAATTCTACAGCCTATTTTGTCCATCATGAATTGTATTTTGGAAGAGCTTGTTAGAACAATCCTGGCTGTACAATTCAATGCAAATGCAAACATGAAAACTAAAAGCAATTACAATTAAAAACTAAGACATCACAGCTATTTCCTACCCATTGTTATGATATTTTGGAAGAGCATTTTAAGAGTAAGATCAGCTATGCTACTTAGTGTAAACAAACAACTGAAACCTTCAGTATCACAGTCATGCCTTAGCCATCATAATAATTTTTTGGAAGAGTTTACTAGAATAAGTTCAACTGTGATAATGAACAAAAGAAATTGCAATTAAAATCTATAACACTACAGCCATTTCTCATTCATTATCATGATCTTTTGGAAGAGTTTCTTAGAACAAGTATAGCTATAGTGACTAATGAAATTAACTATGAACTCAAACTTCAAAAAAGTGAAAACAACTAAGATACTTATCTAGATTACGAAAGTAAAGCCGTTCAGGAGGCAGGGGCCCTCTACCACCAGACGGAATCTAACTCAAAATCAACTCAACACGTTCAGAGCAATGTTGTCTTCTTCATTAAAGGAAAATAACTTGAAATAGAGTATTCTCGGTCTTCAGAAATATAGCAGTAAATCCATGAAATCTAAGCAAAATCTAGAGCTAGCCTCTCGGTTTCCCGAGTGCATTTATATCAAATCTTCATAACAGAACTTGCAACAATACGAGGATCATTGTATTTTCATATCAAAATCGTATTATAACTCTAAAGATGGCATCGTAGAGGGACAAAGGACATCTGGACTATCCTAGTCCTATTAGGATTCTGCCTCCTTGAATGAGTTCCCACGTACCAAAACCACGCCCAGAATTCGGTTCATTCTTCATGATGAGCAACGAACGATGAGGACATGATGTGGAATATACCCATGTGTGGCTTTTCCTGAGAGGACACCTGGAACATGCTTGAACGTGAAGACAGCTGCAGAATTGGCGGTTAGCTACGGAATGTCTGCATTCTGTAGCTAGTTTCAGTTCAAAATGCATTACAATGACAAAATCACAAAAATTAGCAAGTTAGCCATGTTATTCATTCTAAAAGTAATTTTAACTAATTTCATTGATCATTTGGGCCTGGGATAACAATGGACAAAGGAAAATGGAGTGAAGTAAGATGAAAGAAAGAACAATCTTGGGGCTCAACATACCCCCACTGCTGACTTCTTGCATGTCCTCATGCAACTTATTCCATAAACTCAGAGACTTCTGTAATAACATCCAACCCTCTTCTTCTTCTTTGCCTGGAATTTAGAGGTCTTCTGGGTTTCCTGTTGACTAACTTGAACCTTAAATTGGTAAGTGCCCTGATTAGCTTCTTGTTCCTCTTTTTCAAATTTTCATTAGCCTTTTCCACTTTGTCCATTTGTAGAGATAAGGTTGAGTTCATACTGGTTTTGAGTTTGACTTGTTCCTTGAGAATATCATTCTCAGTTCTGATATGTCTATTAAGTACTTCCAGCTCATACCTATCTCTTCTTAACACATCTATTTCGGACAATGGAGGACTAGGGGTTCTATCTCTACTCTCTGAAGCTTTCCTTTCCAATGTTTCAACATAGTCATAAACTTCTTGCTGTGCAGGGTCAATTTCAGGGATTTCTTCATCAAAATCTTCTTCAACATCTTCTTCAATAGAGGTTTCCTCATCTTCTATGTTTATCACCCTGGTTTGTTTGATCTGTGTTTTCCTTAGTTTCCCCCTGAGTCTATGGCTTCTTCTTGGCTGGGATGATCCCTCTCCTTTTTCTATGGCAGATTTTCTGATTACCCTCTCTTCCTTAAGCTGTCTCTTAATCTGAGTCAACTTCTCAGAGATTATTTCTTCACTACTTTCCTGTACTGTTTTGTCAATTTCAATTTTAGAGGCTCTCCATTTTCTGCTTCTCCTTGTAGGTTGATGTTCAGGTGAAGGCTCTTTTGGTTCCTCAAAGTGATTTCTTACCAAGAAATTATCCCAAGTATCTTTTTTTTTGGCTAAATGGTGTTCAATTAAAATCTTAACCAAGCCATGATGGTATAGAGTTGTCTCTAGGAATTGGACTCTCCTTTGAACACTTGAAGCCATCTTTTTTAAACTTTGAAGCAAGAAATAGGGAAAATTAAGCTCTTCTTATAGGAAATGCATTATCAACCTAATATGGTAAACATATAAAATACCATATCTACCTTCACAAGTGATAATTTTTTGTAGAATAAGCAATATATTTATCCATTTATTCTTTAATGCAGAGCTTGGAATTCCCTTTTTAAACACAGTGACATCCATACCTGGTGATTTGAGGATTTGCTTCCATGATTCATTATGAAATTCTCTGTTCTTAAACCATCTTTCTCCATGTCTAAGAAATCTTGTTGCTTCTGCAATAAAAACCTCTGTGACAGTGAATTTAACATCTCCAAATTCAACCTCGGCTCCTTTGAATGACCTTGCAAATGTTTTAGTAACTTCTTTGTGGAAGCCATTAAATTTCTCAAGGAATTGTAGCCATCCTGCCTGTTGCAACATTTCTCTGCTTTGAGGGTATCCTTCCAGGTATTTTGTGCCCACTGGTTCGGTTCTCACAATGAGGCCCATAATTTCTTCTTCAATCTTCGGATTAGTACTCTTTCTGCTCACGGAGACAATGACTTCAACCTTCAAACTGATATTCCTCTGCTTCACGGTAATAGTGCTTCAATTTTCAAACTGATATACCTCTACTTCACAGTGATAGTGGCTTCAGATTTCAAACTGATATACCTTTGCTTCACGGTGACAGTGGCTTCAACTTTCAAACTAATATACCTCAAACTGATATACTTTTGCTTCACAGTGACAGTGGCTTCAACTTTCAACTGATATACCTCTACTTCACGGTGACAATGGCTTCAAATTTCAAACTGGTATACCTCTGCTCACGGTGATAGAGATACCTCTGTTTTTCAGAATGAAATGATGAAGGGTTGGCTACGGGATGGAGTAATAGGGAGTGGTTAAGGAACGAGTTAAAGAAGTGAGGTGAAGAAAACAAATCAATGAGTGAAAATACTGCGGAGATTTTTTCAACGGATTCAAAAAATCATCATTAAATGATTTGGCTGGGTGACGTGAGAAAATCAAACACTTCAACCTTTTAACCGCTTAAATGATGATCGGGTATAGAATTTGAAATGAAATATTTTTATCCAAAGTTTTGCGGAGGGTATATTTGGCATGATCAATAAAAATAATCAAAACAACTTTTCAAATGATTCATAACTAAAACTATACTAAAGTTTATGATATGCCATTATAACCAGAACTTTTTACCTTTGCTTTTCATCTGATTTTTGTGGTCTCTATATACTTTGTTCTCCTCTGGAAACCATTACTTTGTGAGTCCTCATAATCCTTCTTAATTTTGCTTGTCCATGGATATACTGGATTATCTTGTTGCAATTCAATGTCTGTTGATCAGTGCCTTCAGGATCTGTAGCTGTGGAATGACTGCCTGGCTGCGGAAAGTCTGATTAGCTGCAGAATGTCTGTTTAGCTACAGAATGTACCTGTAGAGAGTTTTAATCATGGAATGAAGTGGTTTGGAATATACATGAAATATTATATAGAATGGGTGAAGATAGATGATGAAACATGGTATAATGGAATATGTATGAAGTGAATGATGGAATGGGATGGATTAAAATTTATGAAATGGAGTGGAAGAATATAAGAAATGGCTTGCAATCCATGACATGTGTTATTCATTTACAGAAAAACATCAAACTTTAAATTTTGATATGGAAATGAGGTGGATGAAGTATGGAATGAGATGAATGAAATATGGAATGAAGTGAAATATAAATGAATGAATGAAATGGAGTATGGATGGATAAGTAAATGGAATGAAATGAAATGAGATGGATCATAAGTGTAATGGATCTAAACTTATGATTTTGTAACAACTGCTTGCAGAAACAAAATGGAAAAGTTAGAGTGTCAGAAAGATTCTGATTTTCACCCTATCTTTTCTGTATAAACATGCCAATCAGTGATTGGTTTTCATGCTTATACTTTTATTTTTTATTTTTAAAGAAATGCTTTAGAAAATTCAATCAAGTTGATGAAGAAGAAAGATTCTTCTTCATTAACTTCACATCACTGTTTTCCTGGAACTTCTTGACAAATTCTTCTCTTGAGAGTGGTTTGTGATACGGCTTCAATCTATGACCATTCACAAGAAAAGTGACCTCTTCTTCATCTATTGTCCTGATTTTTACTGCTCCATTGTCAAAAATTTCAACAATTTCATATGGCCCTAGCCAATGTGTTTGAAATTTACCTTGAAAATCCTTGAATTTTGAATCAAACAAGAGAGCCCAGTCACCTTATTTTAATTTCTTCTCTTTGATGTACTTATCATGCCATCTAGTCCTTTGCTGTTGGAATAGACTTGTTTTCTAAACTGCATCTTGTCTGATCTCATCCAATTCATTAATCTGCTCCAATCTATGCTTTTGTGCCTCCGTTAAATCAAGTCCTAGCTGAATTGCCATTTTGAAAGTTTGAATCTGGAACTCTATGGGAAACAAAACTTGCTTTCCATAAACAAGTTCATAAGGAGTATGGCCTGTTGTGTTTCTCCATGTAGTTCTATAGGCCCACAAGGCTTCAGGAAGCCTATCTACCTAATCTCTTCTATGTAAATGAACAGTCTTTGTTAGGATTCCTTCAATGACCTTATTAGTAGATTCCACTTGACCATTTGCTTGTGGATGATAGGGAGTAGATTTTCTATGCCTGATTTTGTACCTCTCCATCATTTGCTCCACTAGCCTTGATGTAAATTGAGCTCCTTGATCTGTAACAATTTCTCTTGGGACACCAAAACGAGTAAAAATATCCTCAAAAAGAAAATTAACTACAGATGTTTCATTAGCAAAAATTAATGGCTTGGCCTCTACCCATTTGGTAACATAATCAGTGCAAACTAATATATATATCTTTTGTCTTGATGGAGGACTAATCGGTCCTACAAAATCCAAAGCCCATTTTTCAAAAGGTTCAATATGTACCTGAGGTTGTAATGGCATCTCACCTGAAGGAGAAGGTTTCCCTACCCTTTGGCAACTGTCACACCTTTTGACATACTCTTTAGCATCATTAAACAAGGATGGCCAATAATATCTTAAATGAAGGATCTTATAAGCTGTCCTCTTATCAGCAAAGTGTCCGCCACAAGGTTCATCATGACATGCTTTGAGAATCTCAGGCATCTCATCTTTCCGAACACATCTCCTAATGATCAAATCTGGACCTGTCTTGTACAACTCATTAGCAACCCATGAATATTTTGCACTGTCATAAATGATTTTTCTTTTATCTCTTGCATTCATTATTGAAGGAAATTTTTCTGAAACTAAATAATTAGCAATGTCAGCAAACCAAGGAGTTTGAGTAGAAATTGCAAAAAGATATTCATCAGGAAATTGATCTTCAACTGGAGTGTCATCTTTGATGTTTTGGAGTCTAGATAGGAAATCAGCTACTGTGTTTTGTTTTCCAGGCCTATCTAGAATGGTAATGTTGAATTCTTGTAAAAGAAATAACCATCTTATGACTCTCCCATTAGTAATTGATTTGTTCATTAAGTATCTAATTGCAGAATGATTAGTGTGAACAAAAGTTTCATAGCCTGTTATATAGTGTCTGAATTTGTTTATGGCATGAACAATAGCTAAAAACTCTTTTTCAGTTACAGTATAGTTTAACTCTGCAGGAGTCAAATTTTTACTGGTATAGTAGATGGCATAAGGAATCAGGTCATTTTGTCCCAATACTGCTCCTAGAGCTGTATCAGAAGCATCTGTTGAGATATGAAAAGGTAACTTCCAGTTAGGTCCCCTTAAAATAGGTGCTTCAGAAATTTTTGTTTTCAGGGTTTCAAAGGCTAACTGGCAATCAGAATTCCATTTGAATTCACAATCTTTAGTAAGTAATTTGAAGAGTGGAGATGCTATCTTGGTGAAGTTTTCTATAAACCTCCGATAATATCCTGTAAATCCTAGAAAACTCCTAACATCTTTTTGACAACTTGGAATAGATAAGTTAGAGATGACTTCAACTTTTGACTCATCAACTCTAATCCCATCCCCTGAAATATGATGCCTTAAAACAATACCTTCAGTAAACATCATGAAACATTTTTCATGACTAAGTGAAAGATTTGCTTCTTGACATCTCTTTAAAACTTTTTCCAAGTTTGCTAAAGCTTCTTCAAATGTGTTTCCATAAACTATAAAATCATCCATGTATACCTCTACACAATCATGTATTAGATCTGAAAAAATTCCTAATACTACCCTTTGGAATGTTGCAGGTGCATTGCATAATCCAAATGGCAATACTCGGTAAGCATAGGTACCCCAAGGACAGGTAAATGTGGTTTTGTCTTGATCTTCAAGTGCTACTTGGATTTGGTTGTAACCACTAAACTCATCTAGGAATGAGAAGTACTTTTTGCCAGCTAATGTATCTAACACTTGATCTATGAAAGGTAAGGGAAAATGGTCTTTAAGAGTAGCTTTGTTTAGTTCTCTGTAGTCAATACATACCCTGCATTTACCATTTTTCTTTGGCACAATTACCAAGGGAGAAACCCACTGACTATCTGAAATGGGATAGATGAAGTTGACATTTAACAATTTTTGCAATTCTTCTTTAACAATCTCCCTAAGATTTGGCTTCATCCGTCTTTGAGGTTGTCTGATTGGTTTACAATTTTCCTCTATATAGATGTGATGAGTGCAAGTCTTGGGGCTTATCCCTTTCATGTCAGTGTACTCCCATGCATATGCAGAAGAATGTCTCTGTAATATCTTGACTAACTCTTCTTGTTGAGATTTTCTAGGTTCTTGTTTATATTCAAAGTTTTTCCTGGAAATATCTCACTTGTAGAGCTGCCAAATTTATCCATAGAATGAAGAGACATCTGTCTTGATGACAAAAAATCAATGTTGGATCCCTCTTGAAATGGTTCATGTTTGTATTCTGAAGAGGATTCAAAGTTTTCTAGAGTATTCAGAATTTGATTATCTTCACTAATTTCTGAAATTGTGAAGAGAGGTTGTAAGTCTTCTTCATCCTCTATCCATTGAGTATCATCTAAATATGTAATTGTCCTAGCTGGAGGATACAAAGTGAATTTCTTAGTTGAACTCTTTATTTGGTATAGTTTTGCTGTATCAGAAGCATCTGTTGAGATATGAAAAGGTAAATTCCAGTTAGGTCCCCTTAAAATAGGTGCTTCAGAAATTTTTGTTTTCAGGGTTTCAAAGGCTAACTGGCAATCAGAATTCCATTTAAATTCACAATCTTTGGTAAGTAATTTGAAGAGTGGAGATGCTATCTTGGTGAAGTTTTCTATAAACCTCCGATAATATCCTATAAATCCTAGAAAACTCCTAACATCTTTTTGACAACTTGGAATAGATAAGTTAGAGATGACTTCAACTTTTGACTCATCAACTCTAATCCCATCCCCTGAAATGTGATGCCCTAAAACAATACCTTCAGTAAACATCATGAAACATTTTTCATGACTAAGTGAAAGGTTTGCTTCTTGACATCACTTTAAGACTTTTTCCAAGTTTGCTAAAGCTTCTTCAAAAGTGTTTCCATAAACTGTGAAATCATCCATGTATACCTCTACACAATCATGTATTAGATCTGAAAAAATTCCTAATACTGCCCTTTGGAATGTTGCAGGTGCATTGCATAATCCAAATGGCAATACTCGGTAAGCATAGGTACCCCAAGGACATGTAAATGTGGTTTTGTCTCGATCTTCAAGTGCTACTTGGATTTGATTGTAACCACTAAACCCATCTAGGAATGAGAAGTACTTTTTGCCAGCTAATGTATCTAACACTTGATCTATGAAAGGTAAGGGAAAATGGTCTTTAAGAGTAGCTTTTTTTAGTTCCCGGTAGTCAACACATACCCTCCATTTACCATTTTTCTTTGGCACAATTACCAAAGGAGAAACCCACTGACTATCTGAAATAGGATAGATGAAGTTGACATTTAACAATTTTTGCAATTCTTCTTTAACAATATCCCTAAGATTTGGATTCATCCGTCTTTGAGGTTGTCTGATTGGTTTGCAATTTTCCTCTATATAGATGTGATGAGTGCAAGTCTTGGGGCTTATCCCTTTCATGTCAGTGTATTCCCATGCATATGCAGAAGAATGTCTCTATAATACTTTGACTAACTCTTCTTGTTGAGATTTTTCTAGGTTCTTGTTTATGTTCAAAGTTTTGCCCGGAAATATCTCACTTGTAGAGCTGCCAAATTTATCCATAGAATGAAGAAACATCTGCCTTGATGACAAAAACTCAATGTTGGATCCCTCTTGAAATGGTTCATGTTTGTATTCTAAAGAGGATTCAAAGTTTTCTAGAGTATTCAGAATTTGATTATCTTCACTAATTTCTGAAATTGTGAAGAGGGGTTGTAAATCTTCTTCATCCTCTATCCATTGAGTATCATCTAAATCTGTAATTGTCCTAGCTAGAGGATACAAAGTGAAT